>JAKKPZ010000013.1:0-600000 GCA_022814885.1 Ditylenchus destructor
TCATTCTCGAATTTTTCGAGAGTGCCTCAGGGGAAAAAATCGCAAAAATTTTTTTGAGCTAAAACACAAAAACTACCGTCGGATCCCTCTAAGTTGATTGGTGAAGCTCTGTCCCCCACGAGCAGAATAACCCACTTTTTGGGGGTCCCGGACCCCAAACTCGCGAGTATGACCCAAAAACCCATGATTTTAGGGGGGGGTTATCAATGTCAGATTTGGGGTTGACGTACGTGAAAACGTGACATCCGTGTGTCACGTGGGTCACGTACAAGGGCAACTTTCGCGTCGGGGCTCGGATCCGGGCGTGTGATACGTCAATCGCTTCCTCTCGGCGAGACAAGACGATTGGTACCGGTCTCGCTGGGAACATTTGCGAGTACCGGGATTTATGGCTTCCGGAAATCCGGAAAATCCTGGATTTGGGCAGGTCACAGATCACGCGTCGGGGCTCGGATCCGGGCGTGTGATACGTCAATCGCTTCCTCTCGGCGAGACAAGACGATTGGTACCGGTCTCGCTGGGAACATTTGCGAGTACGGGATTTATGGCTTCCGGAAATCCGGAAAATCCTGGATTTGGGCAGGTCACAGATCACGCGTCGGGGCTCGGATCCGGGCGTGTGATACGTCAATCGCTTCCTCTCGGCGAGACAAGACGATTGGTACCGGTCTCGCTGGGAACATTTGCGAGTACCGGGATTTATGGCTTCCGGAAATCCGGAAAATCCTGGATTTGGGCAGGTCACAGATCACGCGTCGGGGCTCGGATCCGGGCGTGTGATACGTCAATCGCTTCCTCTCGGCGAGACAAGACGATTGGTACCGGTCTCGCTGGGAACATTTGCGAGTACCGGGATTTATGGCTTCCGGAAATCCGGAAAATCCTGGATTTGGGCAGGTCACAGATCACGCGTCGGGGCTCGGATCCGGGCGTGTGATACGTCAATCGCTTCGTTTCGACGAGCTGAGTTGATTGGTACCGGTCTCGCTGGGAACATTTGCGAGTACCGGGATTTATGGCTTCCGGAAATCCGGAAAATCCTGGATGACCAAGGGCGCCGCCAAGCGGCGGAGCCGCGGGGGCAGTCCTATGGATAAACTCTCTAATTTAACCCACCTCTAATTTTACCCCTCCCTCTAATTATGCCCCCCTCTGGAGGTCGATTGAATAATTATACCCCCGGGGGTTAAATTAGAGAGTTTACGGTAATTACATATTCGTATCCAGGACAAAAAGTTGGCTGTATAAGAGCAATATCAGATTTTAGCTAGGAGGCCAAAAAATTGGCCAAAAATTACTCCAAAGTTGCGTATCGAAATCGATACACTAGGAATCAAAGGGGGTCACCATTTGCGTATCGTTTTTGCATACACTCGGAAATGAAGGGTTAAAAACCCGTTCAGCAGCCGGGACTGCTGTTCACATCGGCGCCAAGTGTCTCAAAAAGCGTCACAGCCGTTTTCAGCCAAAAATCAAAATCCATGATATCGAAGATTTTTTTGCCAGGACGCAAGTTCAGGTGTTGCTCTATCATACCTGGTGGGTGAAATATTCATCCGTGTGATTATTATTTATATTTTGGGCCTCAAAGTTGGTACACTTTGCGTTTTTCAGTGTAAAATGGGTCAAATTTGACACCCGATTTAGAAATAATAATCACACGAATGAATATTTCACTTGTACAGTATGATCGAGCAACACTTCAAATTTTACTTTTTCATAAAAAATTTGGCATATCATGGGAATTTTTCAATTTTTTCAATTTTTTAGATTTTTTTGCCCAAAAATGGCCATTTTTGTGTATTTTGGAGAAAATGCGAAGTAGTATGTCCGAAATGGACTGGGATTTTTGGTACTTACCCTATTTCGGATACGGCGAATCCGAATTTGGCCTCAGATCGGGGGTGGTCCCGCCACGAAAGTTGGGAAAATTGCGTTTTTGACGTTTTTGGGCGAAAATTATCACAAAATGGTGCAAGAAAATTAGTAATGATGGTATTTCATTTTGCAGGTGCAAATTTTTAATCAATTGTGGTCCGGTAAACACAAATTTGTGGTTATTTTTAAAAAATTCGGTATTTTCGCGAGAAAAAAATGATTGACGGACCTGGGGTTCGAACTTGAGACGAAAAACCCCCAACAGATCGGCCGAAAATGGCCATTCTTGACGTGATATGACAAAAATAACTGCAGATTCGGAATCAGCGCATCGAATTACCCCTAAAAACACTCATTGCAGAAGAATTTTCCACATTTTCAAAAAATCGATTTTTTTCAAAATCCATGTGGTATTCGGACCCCCCTATGGTGAAAAATGGCCAAAAAATGAAATTTTTTCGGAATGTCAGCAAAATGTGTTTTTAGGGGTTTTTTTGATGCGCTGAATCCGAATCTGCAATTATTTTTAACGTAACGCGTCAAAAAAGGTCATTTTTGGGCCATTTTGTACCAAAAATGCGATTTTCCCAACTTTCGTGGCGGGACCACCCATGATCTGAGGTCAAATTCGGACTCCCCGTACCCGAATTAGGGTACGTACCAAAAATCTCGACATTTTAACGACAAAAACATGGCTGTGACGCATTTTGACACAGCTCCCGTACATTTGGTGCCGATGTGTGTTAAAGATATCATTTTTGGTCATTGCAGGGTTCAACCGAGATCGGAATTTTCCCCCATTTGAAATTAGTTTTTGCGACTTTCTCAAATTTTTTTATATGTAACTGCCTAATGAAATTTCAAATTCCGATTTGGAGAAAAATTAAAGAGTGAGTAAGTTTATGGCTTTTTCAATAATTCTGGAGGAAATAATTTGTTTATCCTTTGATTTATAACTCATGTACCAACGATGAAAAATTTATCTCCAAAATTGTTTAATTCATTTAAGGCTTCCAATTTTGAAAATCCCGTTACTGAATCAAATAAGTGATTATTGACTAAAAAGAATGCTTGACAAAGTTTTAAATTGAAGACATTTAGGGGCGAAAGCGTCACTCATTTGACACCGTTGAGGATGATATGGATCTGCGGGATTTGATCGGCAAGAAATCACGTTATTCTTCCGTCGCACCGGACGATCCATAAGTACGCCAACTAAGAATGCAAATGCCAACTAATGAAGCTGAGTTGAGTAATCCTGGAAAATTCAAACTGAAAATTCATTACTCATTCAATAATTTCTTTAATTTTATCGTTTTAATCTGTCTCTCAATAAATGTTTAATATGCCCTTCAATAGTAGTTCAAAATCGTGTGTGTCACACCCACTTATAAGCATCCCTCGGGAAATATAACTTGGGCAAGTTGTTGGGTTTGGTGACATATGTGTACATGAATTTGGCGTCCGTGATCGGCACATTGTATTGAAAGTTACGGACTCCGAGGGTATTCTTGAGAACCATGATACCCCCCTCATGGATTTTTTGGGCCTTTGATTGCGTAATCGTAAACAACCTTGCCTCTCCTTTGTAAACATGTTTACGTAAACAGCGTGTGGAAAGAAGAGGGGCACGCGGCGCAGGACCCGTGGGGCAGGGAACGCGGGGGCGGGGCCCGCGGGGGCAGGAGCGGGCATACTGATATGGGGCTTCTCGGCGGCGCCATCTGGCGCCGCGCACTCCGCTAGTTATATTATCTAATCTCCCTAAGCCTAATTGTATTATCTAATCTCCCTAAGCCTAATTGTACTAATTGAAAATGTACTGTATTTCACCTGGGTTTAGAGAAAATTTTCTTATTTGCCACGTCTGTATTTTCATTTCATTGCCATTTTCGTCCTGGCTTATTTCAAATGGTGCTAATCTTTTGACCATGCCAACTTTTTTACCGCTTCCAACGGTTTTGTGCTTAGCTCGCCGAGATCTATCGATTGAGCTATCACTCGTCGCGATCCGCTGCGTGGATCGAAAATACACACACACACACACACACACACACACACACACACACCACACACACACACACACACCACACACACACACACACACACACACACACACACACACACACACACACACACACACACACACACACACACACACACACACACACACACACACACACACACACACACACACATCCGGTCGCTTTTGCTTTAATGTGAGTAGATGCCTTATCTGATTGAGAAATCCAAATTCAAATGGGCGCATACTCTTTGTATTCAAAGCAGCGCAAACATAGAGAGCAAACCTTTTCTGTTCAACCCTCCTTGGCTGACAATAATAGGATTATTAATGTTGTGTTGGTTGCACGGTCAAAGCCCCAAGCTCGCCATTTTTGGTCATAACTTTTTTCTGGAACATTCTTAAATTAACAAAGAACTTAAATTAAAGATAGGGCTCTTGGCTATCGATCGGTATATTGCACGCCGGATCTCGATTCAAGATTCTCGAGATTCAATTTTTTGTCTCTTTACTCTTGGATTTTGACGAAAATCCAAGAGAAAAAAGGGCCTAATTTTGTCATCAGAAAATACTTTTGGGACAGATATCAAAATGTTGTCCCAATATATTGGTTTGATAATTTGATGACCAGAAAATATTTTAGTGACAAAACTCTGCTCAAAAATTGATGCCAGAACGTACATTGAAGTCAAAAAGTTTAACCCTTTAATGCAACCGTTAAGCTATGCTTATAATGACCGTTTTATGTCGACGTAAAATGAGAGATTGTGAGAAGGAAGAGATTTTATGTCGGCCATAGATAAAAGGCCGACGTCAAGGTAAAACGTCGACGTATTTTGAAGGAAATGACGGAAAGCGTCAATTTATAGCTATGTTTACAGCTATTTTTCTCCTAACTTTTCAGGATTTTTTTCAAATCTGATATTGCCTTCCTATGCCAACTTTGCGTCTAGATTCCGAATATGTAATTTATTTGCACATATCATTCGATTCGAGCAAAGATAAATAATCAAGGAGATCAAAATATTTTGACGTACGACGTTTTGATTGTAATCGAAGCATTATGCAATAAATGTCTTTAATCAAGGAGAGATATGCATGAATGCTCACTGAGATTGATTGTATCATTGCTGTTGTTATTTTTGCCATCGATGACAACGAAGTTTGTACTGCTCAAAAATAATTTTATTTTGCCATTATATTTTGGCTCATCAAGTCGTGACTGTAGTGCCGTAACTGCATCCCAAACAGCTTTATAGCTCGATGGTGATGCCAATGTTAGCTTTCCCACCGGATCCCAAGAGGTGGTTGTTTGACTGAGAGCGTGCGCGGGTCCTGGTTTCAAGACAAACTTATGCACAGGTATTCGGTATTCGACACCTGAAACTTGAAATAAGATGAGACAAACTGACAAGTAATACAAACTTGAAAAAAGTTAACCTACCGTATACGAATTTATCGCAATGCAATTGAAAGGCGATTACGGCGAACAATGCAAAGTACAGAAAAGAGGCCATGATTGTGTGAAACTGTGCTGGAAAATAATTTCATAAAATATTACATTAAATTAGTTCCATTATAGCGAGTCATAATGAAGCACAAAAACAAGCTGACTAGCTTAAAACCTATTCAAGCAGCGCTCGGATTAAAAAGTTGATCAGCCGCTTTGAATACGTCTACAATGCTAACATTTCTATTCCAAAAATGTCTATTATTTAAACTAGCGAACAAAAGAAAGGGAACACAGAAATGAGAATATGATTGAGCCAGAGAAAAAGTCAGTTTGAACATGGCAAAACAGCTAGGAAAACGTTGTGCCGAATTTCATAAGCTGATCGTCCAACATAAAAAATATCTTTTATTAGCATTCGAAAATCTCTAGCTAAAATTGGATGTATGGCATCTTTAATTAGTGAACACATTTTTAAATATCTCCAAATCCAGGTTTTATAGTACCATCAACTCCTAAGAGTCTATGTATTTATAGTCTAGTTGGGAAATAGTGCTTATGCCTAATCGTGTTTTCCTTAGTGAAGTTTGTGTTATCAAGTGATCAAATTGGTGATCTCAGGACGCATATGAGCGTAGACTTATTTTGAGGGAGCGATGACATAAATGTTATGTTATGTTACGCATGGATAAGAAGTGAGTTTGACAAGAGAAGTCGACCAAACACATCGACCGTCCATTTAAAAAGTTACAATCTTTTAGATTGTGACATGTTATGACCTCATTTTTGGCAATAGCGGGTGTAGAGGGTGCAGCAATTTTTTCACACGTCATTCTTTCTTGATTCTTAGAACACTTTTTCAGTCATGTTGAACTGATTGTTTCCATAATAAAACTGGGCACTAGCATTTTTGCTGATACCAAACATACTTCAGCATCTTTATAAAAAAGTTACAAACGATGTTCCCGAAATTTCTAAATGGTTTTTCGAAAAATGATCATTTTTGATTTGACAAAAGCTAGCATTTCCAGGCGTACTGGACGGTAAAATTTTGTACTGGGGATTTTCGATTTGATTTGACTGATTTCGAATTTTAACTCAGATTTTGGTGCGAATTTGAATTTTTGGCACTTTTTTGGCGTTGTACCCAAAAAAGCTATTTTGACCATCAAAGATGGCATATGGGGAATTTCGGTTCGGAGAATAAGAGGTCAGTTTTTTTGAAACTCCCATTTTTGAAACTAAAATGACAATTTTTGTCATAAAATGGCCTTTTCCATAAAAACAGTCATTATTCACCCGACACGAAAAAATTAATTGCTGATTCAGGATCAGCGCATCGAAAGTTGTTAAGAATATAAAAAAATTTATTTTTCAGAAATCCATGCGCCCTCATCCCCCTTTGGTCCCAAAAATCAAATTTTTGCGAATTTTCAGCAAAAGGTGGTTTTAGGAGTTTTTCGATGGGATAGTTTTTCGATTTACACAGTAGTACCTTGAAAACCAGGCATTTGTTTGGTTTTTAGACTTTCTCGGCCGGGCTCTAGGATAACATAGCTTTGCTTTTGCCCGGCCTAAAACAACATACTTTCTTAGCATCTATGGATATGGCTTGTCCCCCCCCATAGAAAGTTGTAGCCGACCCAAACGGACTTTTCACCTGGGGCATTGATTTCATGCTCAGGGGCTTCCATTCGGTGAGAAAACATGCCCGGAAAAAAATTTTTGAAATTCGCATGTTGTACCCCCTGTTTTTACCCCCTCAAAGTCGAGGCCACGCCCCTTTTTTTCCTGTGTCAATTGTTTAGAAATATCCAGCAAGCGCCCAGAGGCGTGTGATAGCTCAATCGCTTCCTCTCGATGAGCCTGGGTGGGGAAAATTGAAATTTTCGAGATCTAACGACGGAAATCGAAGTTATGAGCCCTGAGGGCATGAAAAATGACCCTTTTTGGGCACATGTAAAATTTTCTCAAAGAAAGTGTTTCCGGTGCTGATTTTTTGTACAGGGGGGTTTTCGAGGGTCCTGAATCCGAATCCGGTGTCAGATTCGCGATCGGACCACACACGTCGTTGATTTTTGGCCTGAGGGCATTAGTCGAGATCTGGCGTTCCTGACCACCTCCAGAGCAGGGTTGTGCCGAGTCGACGAAAAGTTCGAGTCGAGTTTCGAGTCGAGTCGGCCGAAAATTCTTCGAGTCGAGTTTCGAGTTTCGAGTCGACGAAAAAGTCGAGTTTCGAGTTTCGAATTTCGAGTTTCGAGTCATTTTCGAGTCAAATTTCCTGATGCTTCAAAAAGTCAAAATTTTCGGTTTTTAAAGCTTTTTTTTGCTAAAATTTGCTGTTAATTGTTATTTATTAGTACTACTATTCAATTTATGTCTAAAAAGGGGTGGTTTTTGGCTATTTTTGAGCTATTCTTGGCTATTTTTCAGCTATTTTTGAGCTAATTTTTGTTATTTTGAACAAAAAATGTCCCAAATTTTGATTATTTCATCTCTGAAATTGGTACTAATTTTTGGAAATAGTTATTAACTTCATAGCCTAATTTTGGCCTAAAACGCAAAAATAGCATAATGTTGCAATAAATTTAGCCGAGAAAAATTGTGATTGATAAAGAGCAATTTTTCAAAATTTCGAGGAGATAATCGGCTTCGGAGATCCGTGCTTATTGCTCGAGCGGTTGAAAATTATTATATCAGATTCTTCAGAACCGAGTGGAGATGCATTGAATTTTACAGTCTTCCGCTGGCAAAACCTTCTTGAAATTTTCAATAAAGATTGTAATTTTTGAAAAAAATTCGCCTGCGGCGCTATTTTTGACAGTTTCCGCATTAATTAATCAGTTGAAAATTCGCGGAAAAAATAGCGCCGCAGGCAAAATTTTTTGAAAAATAACTCTGTTTGCCGAAAATTGACATTAAAATTTTGTATATTCTCGAAAATTATCAACAAAAATTTGCGAAATTTTCAATAAATATTCAAAAAATTCAGTGTTATAATTAATTTGAATGATAAATTTTAGTCAATTTTTAAAGAAACAGTCAATTTTTCAAAAATTTTTGCCTGCGGCGCTTTTTTCGGCGTGGAATTTGCTGCATTTCTTGAAAAATACGCTAATATTCCCGGCCGAAATTTTTGGAAGAATATACAAAATTATAATGTCAATTTTTGGCAAACAGAGTTATTTTCAAAAAATTTATTTTTTCCGCGAATTTTTTCATATTTCTGGGTAAGTAGACCAATAAACATATGGCAAAAAAAGCGCCGCAGGCGGAAATTTCATAAAAAATTGGAAAAAACGTCAAAAATTGACCAAAATTTATCATTGAAACAAATTCTAACATTGAAATTATTGAATATTTATTGAAAATTTAATAAATTTTCGGCCCAAGGTTGGCGATAAACAATGAGACATAATACAAAGTGGGAGAAAAAAATAGCGCCGCAGGCGAAAATTTTTTGAAATATTAAGCCCGTTTGCCAAAAATACCGCTTAAAATACATTGAAAATTTACAAAAATGTGTCCAAAATTTCGAGTTTCGAGTCGAGTCGGCCGAAATTCTTCGAGTCGAGTTTCGAGTTTCGAGTCGGCGAAAAAGTCGAGTTTCGAGTTTCGAGTTACGAGTTTCGAGTCACTCGGCACAACCCTGCTCCAGAGGCGAGTGAGGTGTCAAACGTTAGCTCTCGGTGAGACAAAACGAATGGCAGAAGAATTTTTGCGATCGGACCACACACGATGGAGATATTTGCCCTGGGGGCATATCTCGGCAATTTGGTTTCCTGACCACCTCCAGAGGCGAGTGAGATGTCAAACGTTAGCTCTCGGTGAGACAAAACGAATGACACTGAAATTTTAGACATCGGACCATATACGTCGAAGTTATTTGGCCTGAGGGCATTTAGCTTAAAATGGCTTATATAAGCCAAACCTCTTTATTGTAGGTATAACGCAACGATTACCCGTATTATACCCTGTAAAATCTATACCGTTTTCTAGACGGCCGAAGGCCGAGTTCTTTTCGCGTAGCGAATACCAAAACTGTTATTCATATTCACCCAATTAAAATTTATTGACCAACGAATTCAATCTAAACCACGAATATAGACTCCCGACAGCTAGCCGAGCTCTGCTCGGCTAGTTGGAAATTAGAATAATTTTCCTTGGGTAAATCCATGGGGAGTAAGAAAATTAGGAGGTACCATACCAGGGGCGCAGCCAGGATTTTTTTTTGGGGTACCGGATTTTTGGGACCCCCCACTTTTGGATTTGGGGGGGGGGGGGGGGTACCGGACCAAATTTTTGCCAAAATTTGCACTGATTTGCACTCGTTTTTCAAAATTTTCCCATTTGGGGGGGGGGGTACGTACCCCGGTACCCCCTGGCTGCGCCCTGTACCATACTGAACATAAAATATAGATTTTACTCTCGTAAAACTTGGCCATAGTCAATAACATTTCGAAACGCAAGAAATAATTGTTGGAATGAAATCAAAATTGATTAAATTCTGGGAATGCTACGTAATCATAATTTTCAGGAATGTAGTGCCAAAAGTGTAAATAAACAACGTCCCTAAAAACCACGTCCCCAACCGTTGAGCAACCGCGCCCACATTCGGCGTCTAAAATATACGGCTATGTATGTGTACTTGGAATACTCCACGCGTATATTTTAAAGCTCCTTTGGCGAGAGCTTAGACTCTTCGTTTCTCTGATTAAATTCTTGCTCATTTTTTTAAAATCAATGTTTCAAAAATGTAGTAATAAATTGAAGCTTCTCAAGATGTCGAAATAAGTTCTTTGGTAGAATAAAGGATAATACATGCAGTGGAGTAGACAGGATTTTGTACCCCCCCCCTGGCTACGCCAGTGAATACATGCTGGTGGTTTGTATTTCGTGATGTTATCCATTTATTTATTTTTAAACTTTTGCAACCATAATGTGTTTTTATTGACAGGAAAACATTTATGTTGAACAGCGCATATATTTTGTGTTAAAATCACAATGTTATCGTTATTCAAATATCAAATAAGTAGTTTAAACAATTCGCATGAAGCTGTAAAGGCTGCGGAAATGGACTAAGACAATCATAATTAGACAGATGCTTCCAAAAGTTTGTTTAACACCAGCCGAAGCGAGATCCCGGCAATCCTGCGGCCATTCCATATTTAATTCATTTTCCACGATTGCTTCATACCTAAACAGCATGAATATCATTTGTAAAAATATGTTTTTGGAATTTTATGGGGTGTCAAGGAAACACGATTTCGAAGAAAACACACATATTGTATGGTATGAGGTATGCATGAAAATGCTATTCTGGTTCAAACTTTATTTCGCTCAATATAAAACAGACCATGCAGACCCAATTGCTAGCAAAACAATAGGCAAAGTGCACTGAGAAAAATTCACACTGATTTGGAGGAGCAAAATTGCATTCACTCCGTCATTCACAATCACTACTTTAGAGCACTGGTGCAAATCAACACATACACTCGCTCACACTGAGGAAATAATAAACCCTGAGAGCGCTTAAGCCTAAGACTAAGGCCCACTTGAACCGCAAGTCTAAGTACTTCGGTATGCCCTTATAAGGGTTATTCGGGGGGTTTAGGTTGTTCGCCTAAAGCCTAGGGGCATTTTAAGCCATTTCTCAAAGCTTAGGGGTAGTCTTAATTATGCGCTGTTTTCCCTATGGGGGTATTGACCGTGGGGGGAGTATTGATCGGGTATGGGTAACGTCCGGGGGGAGGGGTAATGACCGGGGGAGGTAATGACCGTGCGCCAAGAGGTCTAGAAGGTGGGAATATTTGAGGGGAATTATATTTTGGGGGCCGCACCGAATGCGCGGCGAAAATTTTTCGGACTTTTTTGTTACATTTCAGTTTTTTGTTTAGAGTTTTGAAAATGTTAATCAATTTTGAATTGGCACCAAAAAATTTTTTCCAAATTTTTCAATATTTTGCCAAAATTTATAATTAAAATTCACAAATTCAAAAAGTTTGAATTTGCGCTAGAAAATTTGAAATTTGGAAAAACCCCATTTGGAGCGGGATTTATTTGGAGGGAATTATTTTTTCGTAAGGGGTACAGATAGGGGATTATCTGAAGTCGGAATTCATTGAGGGGATTAATTGGAGGATTTACGGTAGTTAGATTAGTGCCGCAGAGTAGATGGCTCTCTTGACGGTGCTATTTAAGTTTAATCCGTAATTGAATATTGTTGACGCTAGTAAAAATGAATAAAACTTACATGGTGAAGTGTATCATAAGCTCAGCAATTGTGCGCTCGGCAGCTTTATCTCCACATTTGGAACGAAGGAATGGGACCACACAGTCTCGGTTGATTTTATATGCTCTAAACAACGTAAGCGCAATTAGTTTTTAGCTTCCTAAAATTGAATTACTAAAGAGGAGTTCCCGAGCCCCGCTATTTTAAGAGTAATACTTCATAGTACTTTTATAAGTAACATTACCATACTCTCTTCAAACCTTTTTAATTAATCCTCCTGAAAATTTTTGAGAACATTTTCCGTTCTCCCAAATGAATTATTAAATAACGCCCCATTCAAGGAAGTTTGAAAAATAACGCCCCGAGGCTTCAGTTACAAGGAATATGGTATTGCAGTTCTGAATTTATCCAATTCCGAATCTGTCAATCTTTTCGGCAATACAATAACGAACCTGCATAAAACTTTCCAATTATAAGTTTTAAAGTTGTCCAAGTCAGGCAATCTGGTCTTAAGACCAGAGTCAAGGAGACATACATCCTTCATCTCAGATTGAATCCTAAAAATCTTCAGACCTGCCATGTTTATCCTAAATGCCATTTTTAAGCGAGCACCCCTGCTGATAGTTTTTTCCGCTACACTCTCTGACCCTTTGATAAACGCTAGCCACTTAGTAGAGAGGAAGGCTAGCAGGTTGTATGCAGCTTGATGCTAGTTTTTCGAGAACCCTCTACAACAACCTCAGTACGGCCTTTGTAAAATAATGTTTTTGCAAAAAGGTAAATTTTTCGTAAAATTTTAACTCTCGAACATTTTTATAAGCAATAAATTCCAAGTAACTTCACCTCCGTTATTTCGTGGTCAAACTACTTTTCCGCTACACTCTCTGATCCAAAATTTGGATAGTTCACGTTTCCATTACTTTTTATTTAATAACCGACTTACTCTTTGTTATGCGTACAGTGTATTGTGTTGTTCCAATCTGGAATTGGTTTATATTCTAGTATATTTTAGTCCGATGCAAAATCACCTTCATAGCTCACATCACACATTGCCTTGCTAATAGACACGAATCGATCGGTTTGTTTTGAGGGATAACATTTTTGAATACATTGGTTTATATCCCTGCAAAATACTCAAGTTCAAAGTCGAAGTAGCCAATCCTTGACAACACGATCCTTGTGACAGGTATCGTATTATCATTTTCATGGATAAAATTAAGCAAAAATTGTCATTTTTATGTGTTCCGCTGCACCTTTTATAATATGCGGCTGACTGATTCCGTGATTGACGCGCTTTTGTAGTTTGTAGTCTAAGAGGGTATAAACTACAAAATTCATATTTCTGGGATTTCGACCGAAATTTTTGGCACTTGGGGGTTTTCGGCTACGGGGAAGCCAACGCTGAAATCAGATTTTGGGTATCTGGATTTAGAATCCCGGATTCTGATGCACCGTTGACTTAGCGTTGAAATGGTACCAAATCACTGGGATTCGGCGCCGTTATAGGTATTCGGCTACGGGGAATCCGAATCTGAAGAAAGATTTTGGGTATCTGGATTTTAGGCTGCTGACACAAGCCTAGGCTGCTGACACACGCCTTAGGCGCCAGTCTCACTGACAAAGCCAGGCACCCCAAATAATTAATTGAGGACCGAAGGCCCGACTGAAAAGCCGAGTGAGGAATAAACAGCCTAAGATTCCGTGGTGCCGTAGGCACCACGCCTCAGCTAGTTTTTTTATAATTAACAAACATTACACGCTTTATATGAGTTTCACATTTTTCTAAAATTTAAAGAAATCTTCTAAAAAAATTCCATGAAATCTCTCGCTATCTTGGCATCCACGAGTTTCAAAAGACAAACTATTAATTTCAACCACACTTTCGCAGAAATACCAATTTCTTCAAAACGGGCTATTTTGAATATTCTTTCGAAAAACTTTTTGAATGCAGTTATAGAGAGTGTTTCAAAGTAGCAATCAAGAAAGGTTTACAATGCTTTTCAGAAATAAAGTAAAATGGAAAGCTTTGCATTGAAAGGGTGTCATTGCAGGACCCAAGTTTAAATCGAAGCCAAATACGTAAAATGGCGATTTTGTCAATTTTAAGGGTGAACATAATTTTTCTGTGTTTGCTTTTCCTACTTAACTAGACGGATACACAATAGTTTGTAAAGTACATTCAGTTTTCAAAAGGGCCATTTTTGGTCAACATGACTGTTTTTATTTGAAAAAACGCCATTTTTGGACCAAAAATGGTCCTTCTGAAAAACTGAATGTAGAGTTAGTTTTCACGAATGAGTGCACGGCAAATACAAAGGCACACAAAGAGCGCCACCATACATGCATCATATTTTAGAGAAATCCTTAGTTCAGACAGTCAGGCACTCTCAAGGCAGACAATAATAGATAAGGATCTCAGTTTAGATGCTTCCTCTTCCTTTCGTAGAAAGCTCGTTTCAAATTTCCGCCAAAATTTTGACCTTGGCCCCCAAAGGCCGTGCACTAATTCGTGGAATCTAACTGTACTTGAATAAAAGCTTTGATTTAAACTTGGGTCCTGCAATGATACCCTTTGAATGCAAAGCTTTCCATTTCACTTTATTTCCAAAAAGGCCTTGTAGTTAAATACCAAGACTTACGAGTAACATTCGTCACGAAATCCGCGTGTTTTGTTCAACTGAAATATCGATATCTTATGAAAATTTTCTGCAACTAACTCATATTTACCACGTGTAATTTGGTACACTGATTAGTGCATTCTTCCAATATACTCACTGACGTCACAGAAACGAGTATGCACAAAATCAAGACCGCAAAGGCCAAAATACCTGTTACCATAGCAAAGTATCAATATAGTTACACCAAATGTCGGACTGAAAACATATATATCGCATCACTTTTCGTATTACTACCCCAAAAAAGTCAAAATGATCTATTCAATTTTATCACTTTATTTTTGAGCATTGTAATTAAAATTTTTAAATTTGCTGTGGAGCGGTAGGATAAAATATCAGATGTGGGTTTAATGCATTCTGTTCTCGACGAAGAAATAAAATTGCTAAACAAATAAGAGGAGGAAAATGATTCTTTTAGCTGTGTTGGAGGGAAGCTTATTCATACGCACCGTTACATACACGAATTCCGATATAGCGCTTGATTGCTCATATTAAAGGCGGTGTAACGCGAGTGTTATATTGCGAGATGTTGAATAACTGTTGTAATAGTCAAGTATAAATTAAATTTCACAATAAATAATGATGACTCTGTAAACATTTTGTCTATAAAACTTCTGCAAATCTATTTCTCAAGGAAATATTGAATTAACTCGACGATCTATTTCATTTTAGAGCTTTATATTTTTGAACATTATCATTAGTAAAATTAGTGACTGAAATTATGATCATAAAATGGCGTAGAAAAGAGTTCCGACAGGGCAAATGGCGATTTGAATTTGCGCCAAAACATAATTGCATGCCAAAGGGGTTAAAAGGGGCCGCTGAAAATTTTTAATGAGGGGATTACTCGGCAGAGGTCTCCTCTAGAGATTAGTAAAAAAATTTGAGTGGGGGCTTATTAGAGTAAAAATTTTTACTCTAATAAGGCCCCACTCAAATTTTTTTACCAATCTCTAGAGGAGACCCCTGCCGAGTAATCCCCTCATTAAAAATTTTCAGCGGCCCCTTTTAACCCCTTTGGCATGCAATTATGTTTTGGCGCAAATTCAAATCGCCATTTGCCCTGTCGGAACTCATTTCTACGCCATTTTATGTGTAAAATAAAAAGTCCGCCTTGGGTTCAAGTGTCGTCTTGAAATAAATGAAAGCGGAGGAATTTTTGTGATTCGTCAATACCAAAATTGTCTGACTTTCAAAATCGAAAGTGCAACTGTGTATAGTTTATGGTCCGAAAACATTAGTCCATTAGAAACATTTTGTTTTTGTTGCTGAAGAAATAAAATTGAGGATAGGCAATACTAGGAGTAGTGAGGATGTTGTAGCCAATCTGAAGTCTGGCTTATTCATAATGCAAATTCCAACATGTTCGTTCACATTGAAGGTGGTGTTACACAGGCGGTGCTACAATGCGCGAGATGCTGAGCTGCGGAACGAATAATATTACACTTTTCATCCAGAACGGAGTAATATTGTGCTTGACTAAGGAATCGTGCTTTACGAAAATCACTTTCCTGAATACCGTATTATAATTTTTCAATTCTCCAGAGGGGGAGTTAATTAGAGCGGGGCGCTAATTTTACGATGTCGCGGGGTGCGAAAATTTTTGGGGATTTTTGGCCATTTTTCGCAAAATTTTTGAAAATTTAAACCAATTTTGAATTCCCGCCACAAATTTTTTGGAAAAATTTGAATTTTTTACATTTTTTCTGATTTTTTGCCAATTTTTGTCATTTTTGGGTATTTTTTGAAAATTCGCCAAAAAATGGCCTAATTTCAATAAAAATTCAAATTTGCGCCAAAAAACTTGAATTTTTGAAAATTTTGGAAAAAGACCATTTTTTTTGGGGGGGGGGTAATTTGAGGGGGTTAATTACAGGTAATACGGTATACACAAATATTAACATCAAATAAGGCTACAGATTAAAAAGAATCTTAGGAAATCAGCTTATTATTACTTCTTTTGCATTTACCTTAATATACTTATGGGTTAATTGAATGATTGAATGAACATAAAATTTCATGGTAAATGTTGCCGAATATAAACTGGTTGTAATATTTTACGAGATTTCCTTTCTTATGGGATTTTATTCAAACAAGACAACAAAAACCTGGCACATTTTCTATCTATCTTCGTAGTGATTGCCAACATGCAAAACAAAACTCATTATTGCATATTTTAGCGATTTGAGTATAATGAGTAATGTTAATAAACCTCGTTTATGGGAATACAGCCTTGTTCTATTTTCTTCAAAAACAGAGAAATAAATTTCAGGATAATGAAGGAGGTAAAATATGATGAGCACAAATAGCTTACCATATCACAACTATGTTGCTACATAATACCCAGTCTCCTTACCAGAACCCAAATATGTAGTTACCAAGCGAGGCAATCATGGGTGTAAAATACAGCAATCCTCCTGGTAAAACGGCGAAATATTTCCAAATATTTCTACAAGTTAATATCCATTATTACATGTCTTTCTGCCTATACGTTTTACGCAGTACCTATATTTGATATTCCGTGCATGTTGGAATGGTGTGATAGGTATCCACTTATGGTCATGTGGTCATTTTCAGTATAGGCGAGAATTGTTACAAACATCTTCGGTACGGAGCATTTTGTTAATATCGTTACACGTGTCTTGTCTGATTACGACAATGATAGTTCCATAATATGATAATCATGCTTTTGTGACATCATCACTGATTTATTTTTGGACAATTGAAACGATTATCAATGCAAAAATGAAAATTGGATGGCATATGCGACTGTTATGCTTACGACTTGTGGTCATTTGGCTTTTCTGATTGTTTTTCGCTGTTCCGAGTGTTATCCGGAGCAATTTCAAGAGAATCTTTGCGCGTACTATCATTGAAGTCTGCACTTTGAGATGGATTTGTTGTATTCGTATCACGTGATACGTTCGCTAAGGCTGGATATTTGTCGAAGTTGAGGGTATCCATTGCATACTGCTCCCATTCCTCGTCAGAAGCCTGGTTCCTGTAAAAAAATTCAATACTCAACCATCCGTAATGTCACAAAACAAAGTACCGAATTTTCATAAATGTATCGTACGGATACTGGTTCATTGCACTAAAGCGTAGTCTTTTTTGAAATCTGAAAAGAAAAGGATTAGTAGAATAAGTGTAAAACAATAACTGAGCTAATCGCTATTAAAAGATCAGTTTTTAATTTTTCCTGTCAAATTATAAGCGGCTCATGAATTTTTTATTATAAACGATTATACTATGGGATATACTACACGATGAGACAGGAGGAACCCCGCCCCAGGACACGGCTGTATCACTTGTGGCAATATCGCAAAAATATGGTCGCCAAAATGTTTTATTGTTCTGTCCGGAAGAATTTTGTCATATTTTGTTTGTGTGAGAAATAGACGGGAGTACACTAATAAAAACAACACAAATGTTGGGTCGCAATTTTGGGGACAATTTTAAAAAGTACTCCCTCAATCCTAAGCAAGAGGAGTATCGTTAAATAGCGCCTCGAATGCTTGAGCAGGAGCAATGTTGCCTCTTCGATACATTCAACAACATTAAAACGCCTTTAAAGAATATAATTTCATGTTACCACAAAACATTTATCATAACTTTCAAGAACGCAAAAATATTCTTTATTTTCAAATGAATAACTCAATTATAAAAATGCCGCCATGCTTTGGCAATAAATTCAAATGATAGTTTATGAGCAACAAAATGTTTCATTTATTCATTCCATAATTGCCGCCGAGGTGTCCTTTGGTGCCAACACGTCAGCGATTTTCTTGAGCATAGAGCATAGCATTTCATCCGCGTTATTCAAAGTGCACAAAACTTCTTCCATTTCCTGGAGCTTGTGTTCATGATCCGCTACAACATCACCAGAGGGAAGATGTTGGTCCTCCTGAAGCTGGTTCGAGTTTGTTCTAAATAAAATTTGGATATTTAAATATTTCCCGTTAAATTATAACGAACCCATGAACAATATTGCAATAAGTTACTTCCTAACAATTGAAATATATTATTAAAAACATTACTTATATTAATTTAATAAAGTAAACATGCAACATAAGGATTCTATAATAAAATAAACAATATTTCACTTAAGTGAAAGGAATGAATAATTTAATATATCTTGTTTGGTGTCACATCGTTTATTCTTCTATGCATTGTTATATCATAAAAAGTAATTTCTGAATTTATGAAGAGCATAAAATATAGGTAAAGCTCACCCGTTTGACGTGATCGGACCTATGGGAATGGGTTGTTCATTTGAATCAGCTTCAGGAGCTCTGAAAATATGAAGTGAATATTTGAATGCAGAGCACTAAAAGCTTACTGATCAGTGGTGGATATATTATGACGAGATATGGAGAGTCTCTCAATAGGAATAAATTCATTGTCAGACGAACCGTCATCGTCTTGCATCATAAAAGAGCATCGAAATTTTTCACGGCCCTTCTGAAAAAAATTGATACAATTTCAGAACATTTTAAGCAAATGTATTTTAACTAATCTATAGTCCCGTTTAGACAAGAACAACATTTCTTTCTATCAATTTTTCGGTGATTTAAAATCATCGTATTTTTTCCATCCGAACCCTGCGGCATTATATTGTTCAAGCAGGGTTGTATTGTCGACAACTAAATACTTTAAAACTAACATGGTAAATTTCTGGTTTATAACTGTCCGGGTCTCTTAGTATATAATATATTTACAAGAATCAGAAGCCTAATTGCTTGTTCCAGGTTCTATCAAATCGTTGCAGTATATGTAGCAATTAGGTGGAATCAATTCTAAGTGAAAATCGATTTCAAGTTTCACTTATTTATTCGTTGGTTTCTCGTTGTGTAATCAAACTATAATCCTTATATTATATTGGTCTTATTGGATAAGAATTTTGAATCCTTGACTCTAACATAATTTTCCGGTAAAACATAAAATCCTTTTAAATGTTCAATTCAAGAGTGATGGAACAAAACGTCATCGGATTACCAGAATCGGGGAAAATTCTTCATCATATTGGAATGGGCTTTATGTTATGACATATACATCTATCGAAATCTACATACTCTACCGAAACTCATGATATAATTATTATGCTATGAAACATACCTCAGAAACCACAGATCCCCGCTTCGACGTCTTTCCTGATCCTTGTGGGAAAATATCGTATGTTTTCCCCATGTCTATGTTGCTCGTCATTTCGTCCGGCTCACTGTTTTGCGGGGCGACTACGGCATTATCCATGCACGAAACAGGTCGTGGAGTGGCGAAATCCGCGGAGTTAGCAAATTTCGGGTCACGGCATACATCCGACAATGCAGGATAATTGTCAAACTCGAGAATTTCCATAGCATACTTCGTCCATTGTTCTTGGCTGCACTTATTACTGAAATACAAATATAAAAGTCGAATATAACAGTATAAATTTCCTACCGAATGTCGAAAAATGTCTCCTCGGTATAACCTGGCATCTCTTGCGAAAAATGTGATTCTAAAATTACAGGATAATTCTTGTCATATATTCAGATAATAGTCTAGGCCGTTCGCTATATTTCCGACAAAATTTTGTTTTAATGAAACTTCGCAGCGATTTGGAGAGAAATCTTCTGTTAAAAAGTTTATTCAATAAATTTGTTAATTAAACCCATAAAAACCCAATAAAATACTGTGTTTTGTGGCATGCGTCTTCGAAAAACAGATTTTGAAGCAACCAATATTGGCTGCGTAGCGATCTAGAATATTCTGCGATTGTGCTTATTCGTTGGAAATTCAAATTAACACTTTTTGTTGTAATACATTTTAGAGATAGACAAAATAGAGAGCGTACAGATCAATAAGCTTCGGCTTAGTAAGCTTCGGAATAATGCTTTGTTCGGGCGTCGTTTGAAAGCTGAAATCGTTGGCTTTTTGGCATTTTGTGCTCCTGTTTGCTTAAACAAAACATGAAAGCAAATCGTTGACCGGTCAGTGGTTTGATAGGGCGGATTTTGTTTAGTTTTGCCTTGTATTAAATTAAAATTAACAATAGAGATAAAGTATCAGATAAATAATCAGCTGAAATAAAAAATAGTTGAATCGGAGAATAATTATGGCATAATTTTTTTTCAATAACCCACAATGTTATGCAAATAAAAAACTTTAGAATAAAGAAAAGTTATCATTTTTCCATCACATAAACAACCATCCAAGCAACTAAAATGAGACCGAAAAGTATGCAATGGAATGCGCCTATTCCTGTAACCTCGTGAGTCATTCCCATTTTCAAAAATCGATTCGCTAACTCCATGGGCCAGGTGAAAAGTCCGTCAGTCGAGGTTTGTAATTTTCTTGTTTTGGGGATAAGCATTTAAAATATAATATACAGTGTAATTGAAAATACACGTGTTATGATCCGGTAAAGAATGGCGAGAATTATCGCAGCCATCATAACTAAAGACCATTCCTAATGGACAAAATTAGTACACTAATTGTACCAAAAAGTTGTCTTCCATAACATTATTGCAATTCTTGTAGTAATTTCATTATGTTATACAAAACATTTATCGAGAGATTCAACCTTGCAAAAGTTTATATTCTATAAGAAAGGAAACAAGAACTTAACACATGATTTTCAGCGGATAGTATCTGGGTTTAATTGATTACCGTTAATTTTTATATCTATCTATATCTCATATCCCGGCTAATCAGCAGATAAATCCACGCAATCTTTTGTCAAATCTCAATTAGTTAGAATCGGTTTAATCATCTTTTATGCAATACTTTTATTCTCGACAATAAACAACATATTTACGCAAAATACAATAAAAAAATACACGTATTATTATGATCCAATAAAGAATGGCAAGAACATAACAGTAAGGATTTCTTAATTGAAAATACGAATACTCTAAGTATACCAAAAAAGGTAATTTTCGTTATTCTTCTGCTAATTTTGTGGTATGTCTTATGTAAAACGCTTTTTGGAAAAAATTTTCTTACAAATTTATAGCCCATGAGAATGAGTGCAAAAACGTATTAGTAATCTTCCCTAAAATTACCCTTCGAGGTATTCGCTATTGTGGATGGCAATTTTAAGCAGGAAAGACTTTTACCACACTTTTCAGAATCCATTGCTTGATATGTGTTATAATGTCGCCAAAATTCTGAAGAAAGACGTGAGGATGACGAAAAAAGTTTGCCCGCATCCGATAATCATACCTGAAATTAGCGAATTTAATTCAAAAGCCAATCCAATAAGTGCGGAACTTACAATGCCACGGGGTGATTGCCTTATTGGCCATTGCAAAAGTTAAGGCTATCGATGCACTCGTGAGCGCTCCAAGAGTGGTTGGGCCGAGGACGGACATGACTGAAAATGATTATTTAGGTTACGGAATTTCTATCAAAGTAATTTTCATTTCACTATGATTTCACTATAATTTTGAATAAAAATAGCCCTACATAACATGTTTCAATTAAATTTATTAAATATACATAAATATTTTCCTATATATGATCCCTTAACCCCGAATTCGCTATACTGAAGAGAGAGAGAAAGAGACGACAAAAGAGAATTGTAGTGCCTTGACTTTTCTTGCCTAACCGCACCCCATCAGATCAGCAAATTGCTCAGAGCTGACTCTTGCTAATCCAAATCATACGTAATAAATGATTTAAAACTAGTAAATTTAAGCCCCGTCATTTTATTTTTCTTATCTTTAAGTTCGTTATACTGCAGAGAAAGACAACGAGAGAAAATTGTAGAGCCATATGACTTCCTTGCCTATCCGCACCCCACCCCATCACTTTATTTTGCCAAAATTCCCGTGGTTATATAAACACTTTACACTTTCGACTGCACCTGGAGAGGCATCGAGGAAGAGAACGCAGCTGGCACCTGTGTGGACCCCCGCCGGGTCGCGGGAACCGAAGACGGCCCATAAAAAACGTCGCACTGTGTCAAGGCATAACGGCGCAGTTGTGAGTGTCTAGCGGGTCAATTCTCCTGCTTTGGAGGTGCGCCGCTAGACACGAAACCCCATCAGGTAAGCCGGTGGACAATTGGTCCGAGAGTGTTTCTAACTTCCCGTGACGTGCTGATCCTTTTTGCCAATAACAGTGAATATTTTAAAGAAATTTTGTCCGGATAATGAATGAAACATTGTCTTGGATAATTATATTTTTTGTGTGACAGTATTATAAAGTAAAATTTTTGTTTCAGTAGCTAGGATAATTATAAATTTTATTATTTATTATAAAATTTATTTTCTACACATAATTTTTAATGCCGCTGTGTATCAAGGGCGCAAGTTTAACTTTTATCAATTTCAACTTTACATTGACTTCCATCACCTCAATAACAAAATCATATAAAAGGTCAAAGCATCAATCTAATATCGTTTTTATGACATTCAGTAGCGTAGCTCCACATATACTAAATAGCCAATAATTGACTCTCATATATCATCCTCCAGACTTGTCAGCTTGTCAAGGAAGTCGGATAAGTTTCAAATTAAATAGTATAACATTCTCAGAACTTCATCTACAAAACTTTAAACATCTGTAGCTTGTTATTATTTTTGCCCTATTTAATATTCAGACTTATTTAACGAAGATTGAAACTTTGAACAAACAAACAAAATGAAACACTCACCTAAAAACGGGCATGAAATATACAAGACCCATTGATGATGCCTGAGCATTGTCACGGCTATCGAGAAGGCGATGAGATGGGCGACAACGTATGACACAGCCATCCATATGAAAATCGCGGAGAATTGTTGCCAAAAGCTGACCAGACTGTAGTTTTTCAGTGCCAACACATCGGATATGGAAAAGTTGCTAAAAGTGAAAACCTTCAATCTTGAATACAGATATTTAAAAAAATTTACCTGCCCAAAATAGTTTCATCCATTTTCCATCGAGTATATAATGCGAGAAGATTTCTCTGAAGATTTGTGAATTTATTGTTGTTTAATCATATCAAAGGAAACATTGGAAAGTCCACAACATGACACAAATCCAGTCAAAGGTATTTTGAGCTCTTTTATTCTGTCGTACTATAAAATTTCACCCGTAAAAGGGCATAAAACCGCAATTGGAATTCAGCAACAATACTATTCGCCTTACACTGGGCGAATTCAATGAGAAGAGCTCTGTACAAGCATGACTAACATCTTAGAGTTTGTCCAGTAATTACTTAAGATGACCAGTGATTTGAACAAAATTGTTCAGGCTGATTTTTTTGATGTAATTACAGGACAAACATCTTCCACAATAAAAACGAGGTCAGAAGTGTAATTCGTTTAGCAGTAGAAACAAAACCGTTACAATAAGCTTAAATGTCGTCGTCTAGAATATACATTCAAAATGAAATCATGATAGACTATGAATAATCTTGGAGTGGCAAACTAATAATAGTGGAATTTAAACCGAAATTTTCATCCAAATTTGGTAAATAGTGGCCAAGAGGACAAGGCATCTTTTGGGTAATTTTCCATAGAAGTTGCAGTATTATCACGATTTCATCTCATAGACTCTTAGTAAACACAAATTAAGATAAGACAAGCATAATGATGAGCCTGCGTATTGGCCCGTAACCGAATAAAATTTCAGAGTCGGACACCTTTTAAGGCATAGGCATATCAGGTGTTCGTCAAGGTGGAAATGCTACTTAACGGAAAGTACCACCAACCTACCTTTCTAAGGTACAAAGATGCAATATATAGGCACAAAAAATCTACATGTTTTTTTATTTGACAATTTTGTTTCATTTTGGTACCTTTCACCCGAGTAGACCAACGCTTAGAAGGCGAAATCAGATTGCAAATCCGACTGTAACCAGAACAAATAATCAGAGGATACATGTCAACAATATTCTGACATTAAAGAAGTAATTTAAAAATACATTTAGAAGTTGGCTTGTGTAAACATTTTAACTTCCAACTTATGTAATATTCCATCAATTTAATTCGTCCTACCAAATTTTAAGAAATGTTTTCTGGAATTCTCAGCTTTCTAATATCCCTTGAAGAAACTGTTACCTCAATTGTTCGAGATAAAGAATAGAAATACAAATAAAAATTTTCATTCAATGTGTCTCTAATTTGACTACCCTAAAAAACTATGAGCAGTTTTTTTATAGGTCTTAACTCTTGACTATAGTAGTCCAATATTCCTAATTTTTAGTTACCGTTACCTACAATTTATCTTTATGCGATTGTATGACCTAAGAACCGCTTAAACAGGTATAAACACTCACCTAACTATGAAGAATTAAAGGAACCTAAAGACTACACAGCAAATCAGAACAAAGCATAGATGGTGGTATCATAGCGGAATCACAGCAGAAATGATTAAACCGTCATCCTTATATAGAACAATTTAGAAAAAAATCAACATGAATACAATTTACAAATAGAACAAATTAAGGTTGATGTTACATGATCAAATATATTTGCAATTATTCACAAGAGAACCGGTAATGAGCTAAGCTAACGGCTTGTGCGAGATTGGCTGAGGAGTGTGCTGATTCTTTTGCACAGCATTCTTCTTGTGTGAGGGAATCAAAGTCCTAGAACGTTCTGAGTGAGGTCTTGCCATTTGAGCCTTCGGCGCTTTAGGCAAGAATAAGTCGTTGACAGTGATCCTGACGCCATCGGGAGTCCTGGGCATAGGAGGCGGTGGAGTTCCGTAGGCTGGCAGTGGTGGAGCACCATAGGATTTAGAAGGCTGGGTATTCTTTTTGTTACCCGCTTCGTGCGAATTTCGATTCTTCTCGGGAGTGGCTGAAAAAGGATCGGTAAAATAATGTTGATATTGATTATGGATTAATTAACATCACGATAATCAGAAAGTTCCTTTTGTCAGGCTAATTTGATTAAAAAATCTCCGGATAAGGCCAAAGATATACAGTCGACTCTCGATTTACCGCACACGTCGGGAATGGCGATTTTGTGCGGATAATCGAAAGTGCGGTTAATCGGGTGTGCGGTAAATCGAGAGAATTTTGTATGGGGAAAATCCTTCCAGTGCAAAGTTGTGCGGATAAACGAAATTTCCTATATTTTTTGTCATTTTTTCAAAATAAAAAATAAAATTTGAATTCCTGGTCAAAAAATTTTGAATTTTTTACTGAATTTTGGCCGATTTTTGCAAAAATTTTGCTAAATTTGGCAAAATTTTTGAAAAATTTTCGAAAAATTTGATAAAAAACAGGAAAATTTTGTATAAAAATTCTAATTTGCGCCAAAAACAGAACCATTTTTCTTTGTGCGGATAAACGAAAAATTTTACTTGGAAATTTCACTTTGGTTCCGCAAAAATCTGTGCGGATAATCGAATTAATCCGCACAAAATGCGGATAATCGAGATAATTTTGTATGGAAAAAATCCGTTCCAGCCAGATTTGTGCGGATAATCGAAAGTGCGGTAAATCGTGTGTGCGGTAAATCGAGAGTCGACTGTATTTTCAAAACCTATTCTCTATATGTTTCAAGGTTCCAAAGCATTTCAAATAATTAAAATACCTTGCGTGTTATTCTGCGAACGATTCACGGTTTTTACAGACCTTACCACCGTTTGAATTCTCTTCGGCTGCTTTTTCGCTTCATTGACTTGTTTGGGTTTATTTCTTATAATCGCGACGCCTATTTTATTCCCATTGTTCGATGTAGACGGCAATGTTCGCGGAGGCTCAGGTTCTTTGTAATCCCCCATACGCACAATTTTCAGATCGCGCATAGCTGGTGCGTCCATTGTCAATGTTTGCTCTTTGATAGGAAGTCCATCCCTGAAAATGAAAGAATAAAGTTGTAAAAATAGTCATCGAGATGGGGTTACTACGGCTGAGGGGGGACACCTGAAATGGCCCGAAACCGGTGTCATTCGTCTTCTCTCGATGAGAGAAGACGAACGGCACCAAAATTTTGGGGGGCAAGCACGTTTATGGGTTTTTATGCCCTGGGGCAATTCTCGAAATCCATGATACCCCCTATGTTTCCAAAAAAATTTTTTTTCGCCATTTTGCCAGAAAACGTGTATTTAGGGGTTTTCGACCATGCTGATTCCAAAAAAAATATTTTTAGGCTCCGCCCACTTAGGCTCCGCCCACTTTTCAAAATTCAGCCAATCAGCGAAAAATCGTCCAAAAATCGTGCTGTTCGCCTAACGGGCCTGTTCGCCTAAAGCCCCAAGCCTAAGACTAAGTCCGATTGGTGCGTGCACAGCAGCCTAAGCCCCAAGCCTAAGTTTGGTTGAGACTGTACAGCAGCCTAAGCCTAAGACTAAGTCCGATTGGTGCGTGCACAGCAGCCTAAGCCCCAAGCCTAAGTTTGGTTGAGACTGTACAGCAGCCTAAGACTAAGTCCGATTGGTGCGTGCACAGCAGCCTAAGCCCCAAGCCTAAGTTTGGTTGAGACTGTACAGCAGCCTAAGCCCCAAGCCTAAGTTTGGTTGAGTCTGTACGTCGGATGGAGTCTGATTTCGTAATGTAAACAAACGCGGCAGTCGGTTTCGCATATTGGCTGAATTTTGAAAAGTGGGCGGAGCCTAAGTGGGCGGAGCCTAAAAATATTTTTTTTGGAATCAGCATGGTCGAAAACCCCTAAATACACGTTTTCAGGCAAAATTGCGTAAAAAAAATTTTTTGGAACCATAGGGGGTATCATGGATTTCGAGAATTGCCCCAGGGCATAAAAACCCATAAACGTGCTTGCCCCCCAAAATTTTGGTGCCGTTCGTCTTCTCTCATCGAGAGAAGACGAATGACACCGGTTTCGGGCCATTTCAGGTGTCCCCCCTCAGCCGTAGTATAGCCATCGAGATAACAATGTTAAAGTAAAAGGGAGTAATAGTGTAGAACTTTCAACTGTTAACAAATGGTTACAATTGTTTTCTCTAGACCAAGAGAGTTACTCTAATTTTAAAACGAAAGGAAGGCTAAATCCATCGTATAGAGACTGCTATTATTGACCATTTAATATCCATCCATGACTCATCTTTGGGTCTGCAAAATACATAGGTTTTTATTTTAGAGATCAATTATCTTTATTTATTTATTATTATATTCGGAAAGCCGAACCACCCTTAGATCCATGCATTAGGGTCTAAAAAGCATACTTGAATGGCTTCTCGAGGATGATCGCCTTTTGGAAAGGGTCGACTCTAATTACTTTTCCTTGGTAGTATGAGCCATCTTCTCCTTCTATCGATATGAGACATCCGCAAAACTCCTTCACAGCCTCTTCCAATTCGGCCCTTTTGGTGTTTTGCTGAGTCCATGATATGACTTTTGCAGGGTCGCTTAAAACATTTTCGTCGTTGCGGAAATTTCGTTTCGGAATTATTAGTGCATTAGGATCTACTTCTTGACCGACTTCGGCTTCTTGAACAGGAAATTGCTGAAATGCATTCTCGGTAAAGTTAGAAATTAATATAAAACAGTTTACTGTTTTATCGAACAGAGCCAAGTTGCTTTCGAAGTCAAAATCCGTGTTTAGTTCATTGAAATCGATCGGCTGGTCGAATTCGAGCCCTTCCGCATTGCGTTGCTGAGATGAATACCCGTTGGCACAGTCAAGCGTTGGAATTCCACTTGGTTCTAAAAATATGTAATAAGAATGTCTATTGTATTAGAAAAATATTTATTCTTTTACAATGTATACCGAAGTTAAATAGTTAGAAGTTAGTGGATAATGTCTAACTTAAAGATATATTAAGCATTAAATACATGTCTAATATGAATTTAGACGTTTATATTAGAAATTAAATATGATTGTCTGAGTTCGTTTCTCAGACAATTTATCAAAGTGCATCTAATCAAACATAAAACATAGAAACTATTGAAAATTAATAGTTCAATTTACCTCGAAAGTTTCCGCTTCGATTGACTTTCAAAACACGAGGCATGGCAACCTGTTGTTCTCGAAAATGGCGGAATTCTCCAAATTTGGAATGATGCGAGTGGGCATTATTGCGTGGATGGTAATTGCCATGCGTCATGGCGAAATTGCCCGGCCAGTTCTGAGGTCCTATCATATATTGGCCTTGCATTTGATGATTCATCACCGGATGGCTACCTATATACTGGGTTGGTATTTGGTGGCCTTGGCTAGCTATAGGACGACTAGCCATCTGATTGCTTAATACATGCTGGCTAGTTATTTGGGGACTAGATAACTGGCGCATTGATATCTGATTTGGAGGCGGTCTGTATATCTGGGGGCTGCCGTAGCGGTTTTGTTTCATCAATTCATTCATTTTTTCCTGATGTGATTTTCGGGGTGCCATCGGTGTCTTCGGGAGCTTGAGCGCTTCGTCGAAGGTAAGGGGTCCTTGAATTGCTTTGACGGTCTCCTGATCTATCTTGGGCGCTTCCGTTGCAGGCTTTGTCATGAAAAGCTCACCGAGACTGATCCTAACCCCATCAATAGCCGCAGTTGTTTCCGATGAAGAACCTTGTCTCTTCTTGCTATCTTCCTCCAAAGTTGGCATTTGTTCATTTTCTTTCCTTTCATCGGATATGTGAGAAAGTTTGTCGACTTCAGACTGGGCTGAAATTGCATAAGTTATAGTAAATCGGTGGCATATCGAAAGGAGGAGAATGTAACTCTGAAGAACCAATTTCGATTAGAACAAAATAATTTGGTTCTGATGATTTATTACGAACTCTGAGGACAAATGATAGTAGCATTTTAATAATTATAATTATCATGAATTTCCTAAGCTAGAATTTCCAAAAATATACTGAAAGGTTTAAAATAAAATTGTTTGACAAAAATATTCTGAAGTGAGTACTTAATCAGTGGAGAAGGAACTTATTTCGATCTCTTTCTCAGAACAATATTTGACATGCAACGATGAAGTCCCATTCTGGCATGCTTCAAAACAGCTATGAGAAGACTCTAGGAAGTCCATTACAGCTTGCTTACAAAAACTTAAATAATTATAGTCCAAGATATTGCATCAGAATTATCGTAATAACTTTGAAGCCACGAAATTATTTAGAGAATTAAAAACTGCTACGCTCCGAAAGTACTTCCTATTCAAAATTTGTTGGTTGTTCTGTTCCTTATCATCTATGATAAATATGCTACATACCTTGCTCAATGATTTCAGATACACTAGAAACATTCGCAGTTTTCTTTTGTAAGTTGCTGATTTCCGTCGGCTGGACTTGACATGAGACTTTGTCCCAGTGTTCCTTTACAAACTTGGTTGGAGCATTCATTCCCATTCCACTTTGCTGAACTGGCTCACATTTCGGTGTCGACGTTACTTGTTCGGGTGCATGACAACTCCTGTGTCCTGTAGTATTTCGCTGTACAATTTTCAAATCGAGTATGGAAGAAGCAAGTATCGTCAATACTGTCGCATTTAGAGGCACGCCATCTCTGTAAAAAAGTATTTTAGGACTTCATACGTTGTTATTGTGCTGGATTATAGCGTCAGACGTATGAATACGTTTTGTGCCTTTTAGAATGTTGGGGAATCTTCAATTGACAAATATCGTTACCCCGAAAAATTTTATTTACCTCATTTGGATAAATTTATCTTAAGATATTACTGTCTTCGAGTCTTGTAGGTTATTGTAAAATTGCGATCCTATAAAGAGATTTCGCTCTATAGCGATTTTTGATATAAACCTATTTAAGAGACACTTAAGAAGATTGAGAGGAAGGGGGGGGATAAACCGCGTTGTTTTCGGAGATACTATCATTTGTATGATAATTATCACCCATAATAAGTAGTAGTGATTTGTATTGCTAAGGAATATGGAATGGTATATAACACGAGCCTCCTAAAGAGGAGGGAGCGAGTATTATATTTTCCTTTGTGGGGTTAACTACGATCCCGCATAAGTAGCCGAAACCGTTAAGCCTAACCCAAGCTTAAAGTATACTCTTATGTTTTTTGAATAAAAATCTGAAGGGGCGCGAGTCCTGTTTCCATATATTTATGCTCGGTTACGTAAACATGTTTAGACGACCAAAAACGTAACAAAATAAGATATACCTGAATGGTTTCACTAGGGTGATAGATTTATGAAAATCCACTGACTGAACTAGTCCTTGATAATAGGATCCATCTGTTGATCTAATGGATATAAGTCTTCCGATAAATTCGCTTGACTCATTTCCCAAATTAGAAGCCATTGTGGCCATAAACGGTAACATATTATTTGGGGCGTTCACATTTGTTCCGAGATCAATTTCCATTTTCTGAAACAACTTTATAATACAAGCGTTTTAAATATAAGTATCTGTGAAGTATCCATAAGTTTGGACATGTATCTTGTTTAAACCCAATAGCAAACATGATATCAAATTATATTTAACACATCTTATCTATTAGTTAAGGAGGCTTGATCATGCTTTAGTTCTAGCTGTTCAAGACCCTAGTAATAGATCTCAATTCATTTCAAACAAAATCTGGCTAACGTCTAAAAATATCTTAGTTTTAACCAAAGATTGGACCAAACTAGATATTTTTCAAAAACTTGAGGTGCAAATGCAGCCCGTATAATCTGGATTCCCAACTCTAGGTACTTCACAAAAATAAAACTACTTACAATGACGATCGCCTTCCTAAAACATATGAATAAATGATGACTACTACATGTACGATGTTCAGATAAAAAATGGAAACATAACATTTAAATATAAAAAACATATGATAAACAACTTTATTCAAACATTTATACACTAAGAAACATAATAAACCATAAAATCGCAAAGAATTTGTTCAAATATTCCAAGGGAATTGTAATGTAAATTTGTTAGTAATCCATATATGTTGTAACACTTCACGCAACATAATCCAGAGGTCGATTGAAACCACCCTTACGATTCATATATTGTCGATATTTCCTCGGCTTGTTAATCTTCGACACACCGTCCACGTTGCCGGGCACTTTCTTGTTCTTGGTTGTGTCAAAACCCGCAAAACCCATGAGCTTGGACATTTCCTCGTCGACATTCTCACACGACTCCAGATCGATTTTAGCTGAAACAAAATCATATAAACAAGAGGATATCGTATAAACACAGCTATGGAGGAATAAATAGATAAGTTAACATTTTTTATTGATTTTATGGTAGTTCAGTTATATGTTATTTCTTCTGTGGATAACCGAGAAATAGGTTTCTTGATAAAATTGCTTATTATGCAAAAAATAAAGATGAAATAACTTACGTGCATGTCGTTTGCGGTCTTTGCGGCGGCTCGACGATTTAGACTGAAAATAGAAATGTCGAAACAATGCGAGATTTACGAAGAAAACGTTTGTATTGCCAGAAATTTGGTGATTACGTGATGGAGCATTTGGCATTTCATTAAGAAACCAAAGCATAGTTTCAAACACTGTTTCTTTATACATTGTATGTTTTATACACTGTATTTTGCTTTTGACACAAATATTTCGCTGTAGAGGGCTAAATAACCCTCCTTTACTTTACTTTGTAAAGAGCCATGTATTTTCGGATAGGCAACTTATATTAAAGCTTCGAAATGCAAAAATGTTATTAGCTAAATGAATGAAAAAGCAAAATTCTGTACTTAACCATTCTTTTAAATCTGTAAATCAGAAATACCTCATTTCATTGACATCAAGGTGATTATTGATATAGTATTGCTATGTTCCTAGTATTAACTATTAATAGTTTAAAAAGGTAATATTAGGTTAACTTTATACTACCTACAAATTTTATAACAATTTTATATAAACATATAAGTATGAGAAAAATTTGCACTTACAGGTGTTGGAGATCCTGAGGAACGTCTACCGAGTGTCGTGCCGCCTCCATCTTTGAGTTCCAAACGTTTCGAATCGTCTGGAGTTCGGCTTCTTCGCCTGTCCCTATCGCGTTTATCTCGTGGACTTCGGCTTCTGCGCTTCTCGAGAGGACTTCTACTTCGGGAGCGGCGTGCTGGTCTGTGTTCCGGAGAGTGATGACGTCTCAAACTGCTACCATTCACACCCGCTCGATCTGGAGATCTGCTCGGGCGTCTTGGACGGCGATCTCGATCTTAAATTGACAAAAGTTAGATACATTAAATACATTGTAACTTGACTGATGTTAGGTTTTTAGGACTTCAACTTTTTGCCTTCAACAGGCTCACATTATGAAAATTTTAAAAGGAATAAGTCGGGTATGTCAACATCCACAGCCTAATCCTGGACCATTTTGTGGCAAAAGACAATAAACACTTCACTTATTAATCCAAAATTGAGCGATATGATAAAATTTTGACTTTCGGTGTTATTTTTAAGAAGAATTATTTGTCTGAAACAAATTCATTAGCCGTCTTTTAGTTATTATATCTAAATAAATAAAAGCCTAATTTGGTAATTGGGACGATTCCGATATTTTGTGACACCAATATATTCAAAAATTTTCCTTATCAAAACATTCGACCTATCAAAACTTTGGGTTCAGTCTATACAATAATTGAACATAAGTTAAAACCCTATGAAACCAAAATTGTGACTTGAATGGTGTATGGTAACTTGTCTAATTTAGGAACAAAATTAAAAGTTACGAAAAGAAACGAAATTCCTTTTCTAGATTAAAATATAAGGCGCCTAAACAAATGCTAGTGTGAGCCTGCTCGATAGCAAATGGGCTAGGAGAAACGCACTCGTCGATAAAACCTACATCATTCTTGTTCAAACAAACATCGATGTGTGTCCATATAAGGAATTCACTGGAATTTGCAAACTTTAGTAAAACAAGCAACTCTTTTGGAAAAGCAAACCTTTGGCCACTTTGATTTTAGTTAGTAGAATGAAACTTTTGAACTAACCTCGATCATAGTGCGGATCGGCGTCGCGTGGCATCTTTCCTTTTCGTGAAAATCAGTCAACAGATTCGATAAAGATGAGCTGCTTTGCTGTGTGGAGAACTTTTTCTTGGAAACAAAGAAAATATTATCGCTCCTGCAAACATGTGCGCCATTACTATTGGGAAAGAGCGCAAAGGAATGGGTCGTTCGAAAAGTGCGCCAATTTGAATTTCATTTCTTGAAACTGGGCAAACTGCGGGCCCAAAATGCTTTTGGGAAACGCGAAAAGGACTGTTATTGATTCAGTGTGCTCTCTCGAGCGAAATTGTTGATGTATTGATTTGTAGTTAATATTTCTTTTCATATTGAAAGGCCATGGTGAGTAAAATTGGGAAGATCAATTAAATGGGAGTACAAATGAATGAGAATTGACACGTGTACAAAAGCTTTTGGTGTGAAATGAAAATGTTTCTTTTCAAAAGGGATGAATATAAAGATAAAATTACGATATGAAGATCAAAAAGTACCTATGATTTTAAAAGTTTGTTGATAATTTCACTAAGACTTCTGAAGTACACAGGTATATTATTGCACTCATTGTAATTTAAGAGCCCTTCATAGCTTTTTTGCAATATAAGTTCATACAAAACGCTATAAGCGCTCTTCAGCAATGAAATTTACCTCTTATTTGTATTTATACCTTGGGCGCGTTCTCTTCTTACCACCTTGTTTTTCTAATTTCCCCTTATACCTCGTTTTTCTCTAACTACTTGACCAATTTTTCATCACTTTGGAGGGCGCTTCTTCCTATATGAACCATAAGCAAAGGTTAGAATAAGAACTTGACTGAGAAAAACTTGTTATTGTAAACAACTATTCATACAAATTTTGCCCACTTCGTATGTTTATGAAAAGCACTGCGGTTTGTATCAATAAAGTCAACACACTTTTGGTGAACGAGTCAAATAATTGCCTGATGAAATTAATAATTTCATCAGGCAAAGATACAAACAGCAAAAGAGCGCCGCAAGCGAAAATTTTGGAAAAATAGCAAAATGGAAGGAAAAATTTTTTTTATAAAAATAGAGTTGTTTGCCAAAAATTTGCATTAAAAATTTTTTATATTTCAAAAATTTTTAATTTTTTTCTCGGCGGCACCCTTCCGGGTGCCGCCGAATGCATTCTTAGGGGTGCTTGTTTAGTTTTGGTCGGTCCGGTTTGGTCCGCCGGACCGGCCACCCCCCCCCGGTCCGGTCGGGTCCGTTTGTCATGCTTGGAAATTATAGAATACAAGATTTTGGTGATATTTTGGTTTGAAGGGACATATGAAATACGAATGCATAAAAAATATCGAAAATAGCACAAAATAAAATTGCGCTAGGGACATACTTTTGAATATTGACATGTTATCTTTATGAATGTTAATGTGTCGGCTTCAGGGGAGATCGCGACTATAAAATAAAATCATATATCGTATTGAATAGCTTGATCATGCGGTTAAATTATTTAGTTTTCTTTTGGAGTGCTACTGACCTTTTGTAATTATTATATCAAGAAAAATGTTTGTCACACCGGGTTTTTGACTTAGTGGCGAGTTCGCGCAGAGGTCATTAATCTTAGTATCTCAATTATTTTATCCTGAGAAGATCCCTTGTCTAATTTTCATTTCTAGTCTCGGTTCCTTCCATTGGTACAATGGTGTGACCTTGCCATTTTAGACTATTGTTTTTTCTCACCGCCACGTCAGCCTCTAATCCCATAATGACACCTTTTTATGCAAATCTCTCGCCTTCGCCGCCGATTCAAACACTCTGTCGACCTCTTATTAAAAGTATCAATACCCATTTGTCGCGTTTATGAATAATACGAATCGATTGGTGACGTGTACTTTTCTCTATTGTCACACCCACGATTCCTTTCTTATTCCAAATAGCATTATCATCTGTAAAATATAACAGAACATTTTGCGTTTCATTTGTCACTAATGAATAGTTAATTAAGGGCGTCACCTTTGTTTCAAGACCTTTTAATATGTTTCATTTTATATTGAAAATACGGCTTACACCAGGAGTCTGAAATATATACAAGAAAAATCTGAAATCAAGAAATAGGTGGAAATTTTTACTCGAAAATAACAAATAGAAACGACCGATATAGTTAGCATTTTTAGTCAAAAATTTGCAAACAAAATCCAAGCATTAAACATAAAATATAAAAGAAACTCGCAATTTGAAATATATTGTAAGTAGTAATAAAAATTAAACATTATTCTCTAAATGTTAACACCATTACAAATAATACCAATTTTTACGAAAATTCGAAAATACACAAAAATTAAACAATTTCGAACATTCACAATTTAAATTTACAAAGGTCACGGCAAAGGTATGACTTTTATTATTGATCCGTGTCCATAACTTTTGATTAGGAAAGAATTGTGCCCCGGAAGCCATTACAAATGGAATTTTCCGCAATTCATTCTTAGCGATGTATTTTATTATCTTACACACAAGTTTCTGCTTCAGGGACCTTGACAATTACTCATCCCATGAGACGGCGCGGTTTAGATACGGGAACAAATTAATCCACGCAAAGAGTGTGTCCTTTTCATTACCGATTTACCAACTTTTCCCAATCTTATTTAATCAATCTCCTCTGCTACCATTAAGCCTACTCGACACTCATGTTTATCCATAGGCTATATATTGGCTATCCCACTGGTTATCCAGTGCTGATTTTTATCGCATTCTATGATTTATGTGACACTTGCACCGATTTATCGATTCTGTGGAGCATTTTCACGGTATTACGTTAATTTCAGCAATCACACCACTGCAGAGGTGAGCGACGGGATTTCGCATTGTGCTCAACTCATCGCTCTGATTCTTCCTTGCAGATTCACACACACACACACGCACATCCTTTATTGCTGCCCTGGTTTGCATTGCATCAGTGCAAAGGACCGCGCAAAGGAAATAAATAAAGAACCGGGAGATGTCCGCCCCCGAGTCGTTCAAAGCAGTCATTTTGGTCGGCGGTGCTCAGAAAGGTAGACACCTTTGTGAAAAATCACTGTATTTGCCTCCTTTGTCTAGTTTGGTCAAGAGTTCTAAGTCCGGGAATGTGGATTGCCGGAGGAGCACTAATTTCGCTCTATGCTATATTCCTCTTTTTGCCGGTGCTAATTTTCGTATTTGTGGTACAAAGGTGCCCGCTCAGGTTATGATATTACCTGAGGCATGCTAACCAAATTTTATTCAATCTGTGTATATTGGAATGGATTTCAAAAGTAGTTTAAATTCCAAGTAGCAATAATTTCTAACGCAATCTATTTTACTGGTGTGGTAGTTTTTTACTCAGGTAAATGATATATAGGAACATTCCTCAGGATGTAGTTGAAAATGTTTCGAAAAGCTCTAAACATTAGGGCAGATGGGAAATATCCTCCTACCTGTTAGAAAGTTAAAATGTGGAATTTGAGATAATACGAGATTTGCTGGAAGGATTATTAAACCATGAATGAAATGATCGGAAACACCAAAATACTGGAAAACATTGTTTCATAAAAATCAGTTTTCTGAAACAATTTCAAACGGTTAGAGGGTCATATATGGTTATTGGAGCCTTCCGAAAACCCTATCCTCTTTTTCTGGACCCGTTTTCAAATTTTACACCAATTTTGATCAACCTGGATGCCGAAGAAATATAAATCTGACTATGTCAACCACTTCGAGGACAATTTTTTAAATTTTTGCTTTGATATGATTATAAAAATGTTGTCGAAAATTACGTTTAATGTAATTTATGTAATAAAACACAAATAAAATGTTTTCTGCATACGGGCCTGGTTATAGTAAAAATGTATAAGACTTCATACAGAAATTAGAGCATACACCAACAAATGACCTATTGTTGCAGGAACCCGTTTTCGTCCGCTTTCTCTTCAATTGCCCAAGCCTTTGTTCCCTGTGGCCGGAGTGCCTCTCATCGACCATCACATAAGCCAACTGTGCCAGGTGAGCATTTACTATTTTATCTCTTTTGTCCAATGTAAGCCTTTATCGGTTATTTTGGCTCACGTTTGTTTCCGTTTCAGCTCAAGAGTCTGTCCTCAATCTATTTGATCGGCTTTTATCCGGCGGATCAATTCGAAGAATTCCTCGAGGATTGCAATAGAAAATATAACATTCCCATTCGCTATCTTCAAGAAAAAGAGTCCCAAGGAACGGCGGGCGGTAATTTTTCGTTGAATATTGCCTCGATTGTTATATTTGAAAATTATGTGCCTTAGGTTTGCTGAAATTCAAAAATGATTTGCGCGAAGGACATCCGACCGGAATTTTCGTGCTCAACGCGGACATTTGTGGAGATTTGCCAATCTCTGAGATGGTCGATGAATTGAGAGCTCAAGGCCCAAAAGCTCACTGTTTGATTTTGACGACCGAAGCCACTCGCGATCAATCCACAAATTTTGGAAGTGTAAGTCAATTTTTCTTTCACTTTTACGGTTATGTAATACGTTAGTAAAAACTATAATCGGAGCATCATATCAGTAGTACTATAGGTAATTGATAGCCAATTGCGTGGGGCCAGAAAATAGGCCCAAGGCCTCAAAAATTAGTAAAAAATTAGTATCCCCGCTTATAGTTTTATATAATTACAAACGTATTTTTCCAGAAAATATCGTAAAACTGAATTGGCTGTTACTGTGTACTCAAATAAAATTAACCAAACCATTCTATTACAAAATCAGAATAATTTCTCGCATTGATTTTGAAAGTCCTAGCATCGTACCCTTTTAAAATGGCCTAATACGACTTAAGATATTTGAAATAAATATTGTTGGAATATTATGGTCTAAAAGTCGATAAAAACACTTCGAAAATGATTTAGGATAATCGATATTTATCAACCAACTTATCTATGAATTCTAATTTATTTTGATCGACTTTGCTAAATTTTGATAAATTCTGTTTTTTGGATTTGTAAGTAAGTAAATAGAAGAAGAAAAGTAAATAAAGAATATCTCCTAACGGAACCAGTGTCAAACTATTCGAATTCTGTTAAGAATTTATGTTAATAATTTGAAAGATTCTGTTTATTTAGTAATTCATATTTCATTTTTGGGGTACGAAATTTGAATAAATTTACTTCCACGTCTTTCATTTTTACGAACCTGAAAGAAATTCGGCGCATCAGTAAGCCAAAAGCATTGAGCCAAATTTACAAACTGAAGCACCAAGGTGTTTATTGTCTATAAGATCAAAGTAAGCTTCGTTCTTCGCATATAAATTCATGATTTTTATTTTCAGGTTGTGATTGACTCCAAAGATGCTCAAAACCCAAAGGGCAAAGTGCTGCACTATGTGGACAAGCCCACAACTTTCGTTTCCACGCACATATCCTGCGGTATATACCTTCTGCGCACCTCCGCATTTTGGCCACAACTCGAGAAGCTCAAAAATGGTAACGGAGGCCAGTTCTGGCTCGAGACTGATATGTTCCCGCAAATGGCTGCAAACGATACCCTATATGCCGTGCACACATGTCGATGGTGGAGCCAGACTAAAACTGCGGCGTAAGAGTTACAATTTTGAGTTATGTTTTGATCAGGATAATTTATTTCAGAGCTGCTCTTTATGCTAATCGCCACTATTTGCGCTTATACAAAGAACGATGCCCGGAGCGCTTGGCTCAATCAGATGTTGCGGAAATTGTTGGGGAGGTGAGCGTTTGTGTCATAAATTCTTCCAACTTTTTATAATACCATAAAATTTTATAACATTTTGCATCCTGCATGGAAAATTTTAGAAAAATTTATTTTACATTAGGAAAATTGACGTCTCAATCTCTAAGATGTTACAAAATAATGAACTACTTTCCAGCGCATGTAGAGACTGATCTTTCCATGTATTTTTCTTGTCGACCTTAGAAAATATTGTCGCGTGTTCTACAAATTATTCTAAATTGCTGTGAAATACACTAGAAAATTTAAACAACGATGTAAATTGTTCGAGAAGTTTAAAAAATTATTACAAATAACAACTAAAAACAGTTTTAATACGGCCTTAGTTATTTTTAGATTTAAAATAAAAAAGCAACCGCTAGATTTAGCCATTACAATTTACGTGGCCTTTCTAATTTTTTCACAAAAATACATTTAGGTTTTCATCGATCCCACCGCAACCGTTCACCCAACCGCCAAAATCGGACCAAACGTGAGCATTGGCGCGAACGCAATCGTTGCTGCTGGCGTTCGAGTGCGCGAGTCCATCATTTTGCAAGAGTGTGTTCTTGAGGAACATTGTTGCGTGCTGCATAGTATCGTCGGATGGAATAGTGAGTTGTTTTGGATTTGCTCGAATTTGATAACCTTTTCAACTTTTTAAGTACAAAAACTATTAGTAAAGAATCTTCAGTTCAAAGCTGTTTAATGCAGCCAAGTGGAGCTTCACTTGATTATTTGAAGTGACTTTATTTCGGGAGTAATGAAAACAAAAAGTGTAATTCCATAATTACAAATAACTTTTGTTTTCGGTTTATACTGTAGTTTTTTTAAACTGTAGCTAAGAATAATAGTCGTTATTTTTCGATATATGTAAGGAAATGTTTTTGGTGCCGTAAAACTATTCAAATTATTTAAAGCGGTTATTTTAATATCAATCAAATAAATAATCAAGCATTACGAGAGAATTTTAAATTAACGCCGCCATTTTTAGCATGGATCAAAAGATATAAAGTTCTCACATAAAAGCAAAGAGAATATAATTGCTATTAAATAGTGCAATATTTTCCAAAATCTCGGATTCCAAAATTTTTCTAGATAAAATTATAGTTCGAAAATGAATACCGTATTTCCTCTAAAGCAAGTCCCGGTGCTTATATTTTTTAATATCCCTCTAGTGGGCTTATTTTGGGAGGCGGCTTATTTTAGAGAAAATGAAAGACCCTTTGGACAGAAAGCACAATCCATTCTTCTTACATTGTTAATGTGAAAGAACTGGAGCTCAGATGGTCTTAAGTCCGATATCCACCCGAGAGCTTTCTACGCTCACCGTTGATCCGAGACTCTATTTCTTTACACAAATGTTACACAATTACAGCACTTTTTTACTAATATTGATTCGAGATTCTCGAGTCGAAAGTTTCAATGGCTTATTTAATCCATATTAATTACAGGCGTCATCGGTCAATGGGCACGTGTCGAGGGCACTCCCATCGCGCCCAATCCAAACATCCCATTCGCTAAACTGGACAACAAACCCTTGTTCAACTCGGACGGCCGCCTCAATCCCTCACTGACTATTCTCGGTGCGGGCGTGCATGTGCCGCGAGAGACGGTCATACTCAACTCTGTGGTGCTGCCCAACAAAGATCTGAGACGAGACAAAGATCTGTCTTCCTCGTACAAAAACCAAATTATTCTCTGAACAAAAACGCGACTCACTTAACGGACTATAATAATTTATTGAAACCTAATTAATCATTCTATTATGAGAACTGTTTTATTTGTTTTTAAAACCTTGTGATCAATTTTGTATTCGATTTTATTTCACTTGCAGATAGCTTAATATAATAAAAACGAGAAAGTGTAAAATGCCTCGCTCTAAAGTTTTGAGGACTATATGATTATTTCTATGGCTAAGGTAAACTTTTCGGAAGCAAGTTTTCGAAATGACAAATTTTGCGTAATATCATGATTTTGTTGTATGAAGAGTTAAATTTGTAAATTGTAAACTACAACAAAAAGTGTACTGGATTGCAGTATTATAGGGTGACATAAAAAACAGAATAGATTTAAATTCAGAAACAGTTTAAAGTTTGTTGCAGGTATAAAGTGCACTTTTCACATAAGGGCATATGTACGCTATTAAAAAAGCATGCCCGATTATGGAAGTGTTTGTCATGACAGTATTTTCTGTTATTATTTCTCTATGCACTCAACAAATTACTCAGATTTACGAAGCTTATAGAAATTATTTATACAACAGCCTGTTTGCCTCAAATATTATCTGATCAAATATCAGTTTATCAAATACCATTTCATTTGATGTCAACAATTAGAGGTGAATATTTACTCCAACACGTATAATAAAAACAACAAATTGATACATATTTTTATTGAAATGCGGTACATAAAAGTAAACAAATTGTAACGGCGGTTTCGTAAGGCTTAATGAAAAAATAACGGTCAAAAGTGAACAAAACGGACTAATGCCCAACTCAAAGCAAATATCATGGCAAGATTTAATGAGCGGTACGAAGTTCTGGGATATGCAAAATATGTACGAGCATAAATACCAACGATGCGAGCGTGAATGATTGAACTTGAGTCTTTTGATAAACAATACATAAATAAATTGACTGGGACCTATCCAGGATTTTTGTTTTCCAAACCACCGGAAAAAATGCAATCCTAACTTTTGGAATTAGTCTTAACGTGTAATGGAATGTGTTAAATCGCAGTCTGAAGACTGGAAATATATCGAAAACCAAAATTCATTCGCATGAATTTTGGATTTTGAAAAAATAATCAAAACCAAATGCTTTTAAATCGTGGCGGCGAAATTTTATAAGGTTAGATGTTCCAAAAGGTGTAATTTTCTAAAGATGTGCCATAGAAAAGAAAATCCTGGTTAGACCCCTTGATACAGTACTGGCCAAAGCATATAATTAATGCATGAGTATGATAAAATAATAAGGTAGGGTTTACTATGGAAGCTTTCATTTTCCATTGTGTAATTGGAGGGGCAAAATGTCAATTAGATGAAAAGTGAAAAACCTTGTTTGCAGGATGAGAATCCATTATTTCTTCCATAGTAAAGCTTGCCAATTTTATAACAGGAAAAATGAATAATTATCACTGAGAGGATTTAAAAAAATTTTTGCGCGGTTTTTCAAGAAGAAACATTATAGTAAAAATTGTAAACAAGAATCTGAGATGGAGTTAACGAGACTGAGAAATTATTTGAAAATCAAAATAAAGTATAAAAAAGAAGTTATAAGATATTGAGAGAAATTTTTGTGTTTGGTAAATAGTAAAGTGAGCACAACAGTGGACAATTTGAGTTAACGGAGTTGATCGACACATATAGAAAGAAATATGAGAAATATTGGGCTGTAACGAGCATTCCGGGGCACCAATGTCTCAACAAGCTTAATATTAATAATAATAATATTTTCCACATCCAGAGATAACAGTATTCAATGCGTTGCGATGACGATAGATAATACGAGAATCCGGCTCAGGACCCATATCAAGTTGGTGGAGTTCAAATGCGTTCTTTACACGAACAACAATTGTGACATACTATAAATAACAAGTCATACCACCGTTTTACACATATAAAGGTCTTTTATCTCATGACTGTTACGATTCGTAATTATTTAGACACTAGCCGTAGGGGAGTGCCATCGGCACTCGTATTTAGTTTTATGCACGCGCGCTTCGCGCGCCCCACCCGCGCGCTACACAACCCACCGGGTTGGGTTGTACGTCCGTCGCGGCCTTCGGCCGCTCCAGGGGAAAAATAATTTTGAAAAATTTCGTACCCCGGGGGTACCTCTGGAATTTTGTTTGACTCCGAATTCGGACTCAGCGACCCAAAACCAGTGGTTAGTATACTATTATACTAAAAGCTTCCCCGTTTTCGTCAATTTTTAGCTAACCTTATTTAGAGTCGGAATTTGTACTCGGTTAAGCAAGTCAGTTTAAATACGTTCTTTTCGATGCAAGATGAACTGACGGCTAACGGAGTAGTTGATATGACCGTCGGCAACGGGAGCAAACCCTAAAATCACGCGAAATTATTTATTTATAGTTTAAACTGGCGCCAAAAATGTTGGAATTTAAAATAGTCCAAATCTAAAACATATCGGAACGGTGGCTTTAGAGGAAAGAGGCCAATTGGTGGCTGAGAAGGAGAAAGGTGCGTGATGGTTTCAGCCGAAATTCTGTTACAAGAAGCCCATATTTATTACTAAAGACCCCAAAAATATTTTTAAAATAAAAAAATATTTTGGACTTTTTTTAACTAAAATATTTTTAAAATATTTTTTTTATTTAAAAAATATTTTGCATATTTTGGGAATTTTACTTATATTTTAGTAAATATTTTGACATTTTTGGACAAATTTTGTGATTTTTGGGCAAAATTTTGCGAAAATTTTGCCGAAAAATTTTTTTAACGAAATTTTTCAAAAAAATATTTTTTTTATTTTGCCGTTTTTTCCAAAATTTGTTATATTTTGTTGAATTTTAGCTTTTAATTTAGTCTGAAGTAACAATGAAGGCTAAAGAAGCAGAATTAAAGTCTAGAATCGGCAAAAAATAGCTAATTAAAAAAATATTTTTTTAATATTTTGCGATTTTTTTAAATATTTTAATTAATTAAAACCGGAATTTAAAAAATATTTTTGGGGTCTTTATTTATTACATTAATAATTTTTCTACGAGAAAGATTCCAAAATCTCGAAATCTGGACGTTTTGGACTTTCTGGTTGAACCCTAGATGTCTTGGGAATGACAAATTTGTCAAAAAACCATAGGGAGTACCCTATTGACTTTTTAGACAAATTTTTCAGAAAAACGATTTTTCAAACCATAGGGTACCGTCTATGGTTCTATTGCCTGTGAAATCGGGAGGCCGCATATAATAGGATAGGGCTTCGTTCCAAATATACCAGGAAAGGAATTCGGGCAAAATGCGAAAACTTTTGCCAAATAGTGAGTTTATTAATAATTGAAGTGCTCAACGAATTTAAAAGTTCATTTTAAGTTTTCTTATTTCGGCATAAATTAAGAGTCGGAGAGACAAAAAAGCGTAGTTCCTGGCTAAAAAGTCAGTTATGCATTCTCAGATCAAACAATTTAAACAATCTCAAATTTTCTTACCTGACCGAGATTTAATCCCGCAATCGAAGAAGGGCTCAACATTTGTCGAGGAATGCTCTGGCCTGCATTGAGCGCCCCGTTTGCTAAACTTGAGCTGATATTGTGATGCCATAACGGCGAAGCCTATAATTATTAAATTATATCCTGGATCTCTATCATTTATCTAGCATACCACATAGTGATACCGACCAGAAAAAATATCAATCAACGTCGAAGCAGGCATAATTTCTCTTCCACTGGACGCAACATTTGTTGGAATTGGACCATAAGGGCGCCCATTGAATGACTGAAGTGTAGACTCTAGAAGACAAACATGTAAAAAAAATATGATAAAACGGCTCCGAAAATAAGAACAAAATGCAGGAGACCGGTCAAAACTGTGTTCTAAATTCATTTTGACGGGGACTCGACTGTAGTGTAGCTACTACCTAAACTTTTGGAGAAGACGTGAAAAACATACAGTCGAGTCCACTTATAGCGCCCCGGGGCCGGGCCCAAAGGGGTGCTATAACCGAAGGGGCGTTATAACCGAATTTCGCCCTTTTGCAAAGGAAAATCGGCTAAAAAGTGCTGTTTTTAGCTCTTTTTAGCTACTTTTAGACATACACTTGTACTATAGACAAAATCTACACGCTTATAACAATATTTTAGACTCATTTTTTAGACAATTTTAGATTTTACACCCTATTTGGCATCCCATTTTGGTACCCCATTTTGGCACCCTAGTTTGGTGCGCTATGTTTTACTCTATTTTAATAATTTTAATTTTGCAGCATTATAAATGGCCGATCTTTTAGATATTCGCTAGTACTTTATAGACAACTCTACATTTTAGACTAATTTTTAGACAATTCCCCTATCTGTCTAACAATTTCCCTATCCGTTTTGGCACCCTATTTTAACACGTTTTTAAATACTTTTAGACGTTCGGGTTACATTTAAAGCTACATGATGGCGCAAAATAACACCAACATCGTATGGGAAAGTAACTTTTTGAGAAATCGCCATTTTTTCGAGGATTTTTACAGTCATTCTCACGGGTGGGGTTTTTCGAAAAGTAACTTTCCCATACGATATTGCTGTTATTTTGCGCCACCCTGTAGCTTTTAGAGTTTTTAGACAAATTTTGGACCTCCAAAACTTGGTCCTCCAAAGGAAATTTTGAATTTTTTCAATAACCGAATCTACCGGTCTCTAAACTAGGCGTTAACTAAAATCAAATTTTGTGATGTCTTGAAATGTTTAGCAATAGTCGACCCAATGGGGGTTATAACCGGGGAAAATTTTCCAAAACGCAAAAAATGGTAAAAAAGGGAAAACTAAAGGAATAGCCAGTAATACGAGGATGTATTTTTGAGAATTGGGAGGATAATTGAAGGAAAATTTGGGTAAAATTGCTCAAAATTTTCTCCGGCGTCGCCGATGACGGCGCCGGAAAAAATTTCATGTGGTATGCTATGCTTTTTTTCCGCACGACCCTCTCTAGAGGGGCGTTATAAGCGGATAAAATCCTTTGTATTTTTCCAATTTGTCCCCCGTTCCGGACCAAAAGGGGCGTTATAAGCGAAGGGGCGCTATAAGCGGACTCGACTGTATTTCTGAATCCTGGTGAACGGGTCCGAAATCATCGGCTTAGCAAAAGACGTATCTCCATGTCAACACACGTGCTTGGTTAATACAAATTAATCCAGGCATTAGTTCGGAAAAAAATCTAATAGATTTCTGGAATTGAGCTGCTAAGTTACCTGGCTGAAATCCGATTGGCGAATTATTGTGATGTGTGATCACTGACGGTCGACAAGTTTGCGTTTTGAAATACTTCTAAAATACTAAAGTTATGCCTAACTAAGTTTATTTTTGAAAAGGGCTTTTAAGGGCTCATACAGAAATTATGCAAGAATTTCGGGATTTTGGAGTCCTTCTCTAACATATTTTTTCTAAATTTTGAGACCTGAGTTCCACGCATTTAATACAATAAAATCCGTCAAACATAAAAAAGAATTTGGCTTCCGTTCGAAGTTATTTAAAAACAATTTACATTTCCATTATTTGTTCCAGATCCCGAAGGAGCGGAATTCATAAGTTGTTCCGGCATATTTCCTTCTACATTGACTGCAACGTTTACCGAAGTTGAGTCATCACATCCCGCATTCATTGACTCGGTCGATTCATCTAAAATATCAAAATTGACATTTCAGATGTTTTAAATTTTATAGTCCCCAATTTTGCTAGCAATTGAAAGGAAAATAATTCATTCAAATTATCGAAAACACAATCTAGAGATGACAAAAAATTTTGAATAATTATATTCCTCACCGATTATGGTATTATTGTAAAAAGATCGATCAAGCTTCATAATTTCGCGATAGCGGCATGCACGGCAATAATTCAAACCTGAATTTAAGAACAATTATTCCTCGATTCACCTGTAATTAAAATAGCAACATTGAACTATCAAGAGGTTAAATTGGCTTCTAAGCTCTAGAAACTTACTTCCACTGACTCCATTTCCACTACAAGATTTTTTCTTGCAAACAGGTAGTTTTTCTCCTTTTTTCTTCCGCTCGGCAAATTTGCGGCAGGCTTGGCAATAAGGTCGTCTGGTATAGTTCATGTTTACGCAAATTTCGCATTTTCTCACGACATAGTTTGAATGGTTGACGCTAAATCACAAAGAAATAACTTTTGGGCCTATAAGAGCTGAAATGTATATGGTCTTTATTGGATCTCATTATGAAGCTGAAGCTAAAAGTTAAAACATTTCACTATCGAAAATGCGTAATTTAAGTTACAACATTTGGAACTTGATTAAAAAATCGCACTATTTGGCTAAAAATTTAAGCTTCAACTTTAGCCGCAAATTTTAAAGACACTGACACAATTTTTATATACACATCCTCTACAATACGTTTCTTCCTTATAACAAATCTACCTGGTGACATTGCTGCAATTGAATTCGCAGTTCAGCCGAATGCGTTAATTACCGTGTGCATCCTATTTCAAATTCTATATTCTCATAGTAGTTACAGCTTCTGAGTCATGTATAGACTTGAATTTTGATTCGACAAAAGTTCTAATATTTAAATTTGGATTTATGAAGAAGGGCAACTGATGATAGATGTGTTTACATTTTCTTTGAACAAAAGTACATTATGTCAAAGACTATGCCATTGTTTTGACTATAATTTTATTGCCTGTGTAACTGGACATTACGAATGGTTAAAGCCGTAATCGCGGTGCAGTTCCATAACTTCATAAATAATCACCGGCAAGTGGTAAATATTGTAGGCTCGCCTGCAAAACAAAGTGGAGTAAAGATATTTCGCCATTTTTGTAAATCAATTAAACGATTAATGAATAGCTGTACATTTCTATGCCTATACATCCAAATAGTATATACTCAAAGACTTCCTCTAGTTGATGTTAGTAAGGGATAGTTATTTGACATAAATTCGTTGGACATATCACCCACGCCAAGGATATCGTTAGCTATAATCGCCAACTGATTTGGCCAGGATCTGTTCGAAGAAAGACTTTGTGAAACTGAAAGATTTGAAGCACTGTAGAAGCTGCCTAACGGTTTAGAATATCCAAGAAGAATTTCTCGAAAGACAACAATTTTTTCATCGACGATTCATTCGTTATTATCGACATACAGTATATATTCGACATTTAGTGAGAATGGATATTTTGTCGTTATATTGTGACAAGTTTTCAGAAAGTAAAACATTACATTTTTGTGTTAGATAATCTAACGATAACGGAACCTCACAGTTATACTTATGGCGCTTTTCCAGTGTACGTTTCCATTCCACCAAGTCGTTGCTGACGTGTAAATACATTATGCTAACAGCGTATCTTGGTATATACGCAGTGCGTCTCTCTTATTCCATTATCATTTTGTGCTAATAATCAAATTGGAGAAGGAGGAAAGAGAAAGTAAATAAGAGAGACGCGGAACACACCGCGTACGAAGACGCAACGTATGGTTGAACTAAAATGGCTCTTTAGGTTTGCGAGATCATCTGGTTAGTTTATAACTTAGCAGCTGACACTATAGTATTCGGGAAGAATAGACGCATCGGAGCCGCTTTAGAAAAGTGAAATATTTGTGCACATTTTTAATGTTTCCTGAATATTTTACTAGCTGGATAATTTTGCAGTCCAACTGACAGCCATTCGCTCAGTTAAATTGAGATATAGGTCACTTTGATGACATTGCTATTTTAAACGGTGCCTTTGTGGTTGAACGTTCGATGTGTCCGAAAAAATGGGTCTGAAAATAAATTTTTCGATTGTACCTTCAGAAGGCTACGCATTACGAGTCAGAATAGTTATCCATTCTGCAGAACCTTTTGGCGATGTTTCGACATGAGCCAAAAAATGACTGCTTCTGGACAAAAATTTCCATTTCCTCGCAGTTTTTAAGAGGTAATAGCCCGATGTAAATGATACCAAAAACATATAACATTCTTGAACACTCAAAAATGGAGATGTTGAATTAAACAATTACAATCCCTCTCCACAATTCTTTTTTAGGGCAAACTCGATTTCAAATTAGCGCCAAAACATAATTGCATGCCAAAGGGGTTAAAAGGGGCCGCTGAAAATTTTTAATGAGGGGGATTACTCGGCAGGGGTCCCCTCTAGATATTGGTAAAAAACCTTTGAGTGGGGCCTTATTAGAGTAAAAATTTTCACAGTCAACACTTTTCCCTATTAGAGGAGGCTCTGTTCAGCAGCAGGAAAAGAGCCTCCTCTAATAGGGAAAAGTGTTGACTGTGAAAATTTTTACTCTAATAAGGCCCCACTCAAAGGTTTTTTACCAATATCTAGAGGGGACCCCTGCCGAGTAATCCCCCTCATTAAAAATTTTCAGCGGCCCCTTTTAACCCCTTTGGCATGCAATTATGTTTTGGCGCTAATTTGAAATCGAGTTTGCCCTAAAAAAGAATTGTGGAGAGGGATTGTAGTTTAAAAACCTCGCAGTATTTTTATAATTTTCGGTTCAAAGTTATTATTAGTAAACAACGTTCACTTTTGTTATATTAAATTTCCTTTATAAAATAAAAATTATTTTATACACAAATGAACAAAATTGAATACAACCACGATCAAAAATTGTCAAATAACGTATTTTCAGCTAAAGGCATTCCAAAGTCCTTCAATCGTTTGCCTTGCCCGCTACACCTCCATGTCCGTGCTCCTGGTAGACATTTTGACGAGATGGGTCCACTGGAGCGCTAGCACTGTTTAGGCTGGTTTTCTGAAATGTCAAAATTAATATCTGGTCATTTTTTAAATAATTAGTTGGACAAAATGAAAAACTAGTCAGTAACTCATATTTTTACTCTGTATATCAGAAATATAACTATAGATAACCTCACAGATGTTAAAATAACTCACGATGTATTGCCGCTTAACACGGGCTGCGGGTTTCTTTCCGAAAGCTTTCGCTAAACCACCTTCACCTAAATAAATTAAGAATTAAGGATATAATAAAGGAATTTTATATTTATTTATATGTTAGTATATATATATATATATATATATATATATACACATATACATATATATATATATATATATATATATATATATATATATATATATATATATATGTTGCAGTTAATACTGAGTTTCAGTTAATACTGAGTCTAACTAGTTAATACTGAGTCTAACTAGTTAATACTGAGTCTAACTAGTTAATACTGAGTCTAACTAGTTAATACTGAGTCTAACTAGTTAATACTGAGTCTAACTAGTTAATACTGAGGTTAAGGAGTCATTATTGAAAAATTTTGTTATTTTGTACCATTTTTCGTACTTTTTGAGCATTTTTCACTATGTTGACTATAAATCTGATGTTACTCCCTCTATATCTCCTTTTAGTCCTGATTCCAATACATATTTCGGAATTTTTAAGCTTTCGATTTTTCCAACCAAATATTACAATTTTCATTACTATGGCGCCTTATAAGGGTTGTTAGGGAGCTTAAACCTAAGATTAAGTCCTGGTTGAGGCTGTACAGCAAGCCCCAAGCCTAAATCCTTGTTTGGCGCCTTATAAGGGTTGTTTTTGCCTGATTGCAGCAGGCTAGGGAACTGATTCTCTGCTGCAATCAGGCTAAAACAACCCTTATAAGGCGCCAAACAAGCCATTAGGCTTGGGGCCCCGCTGTATGGGGCCTAAGGGACTTAATCTTAGGCTTAAGCTCCCGAACAACCCTTATAAGGCGCCATAATAATGAAAATCGTAATTTTTTGATGCAAAAATCGAACGCCTAAAAATTCTGAAATACGTACTGGAATCAGGACAAAAAGTTGATATAGAGACAGTAATATCAGATTTATAGTCAATATAGTGAAAAATGCTCAAAAAATTCGAAAAATGAAACAAAATAACCAAATTTATCAATAATAACTAGCTAGTGCCAGTATTAACTAGTTAGACTCAGTATTAACTAGTTAAACTCAGTATTAACTAGTTAGACTCAGTATTAACTGGCATTTCAGTTAGACTCAGTATTAACTAGTTAGACTCAGTATTAACTGAAACTCAGTATTAACTGCAACATATATATATATATATATATATATATTATTTATTCATAAATTTACACATTGAAAAAATATGAATATAAATTGCATTTTCTTATCAAAAATATCATTGGAAACATTTCTGGCTCTCTAAATTACTTTAATACCTATGTAAGTTATGAACAAAATTTATAAAGGCAGACGAATTTTTTAATAAAATCTGTGTGTTTAAATATATTTCATTAGATTCTTTTAATCTGCTTCCAAACAACTTTCTTTTAAAACCCAATATATTTGCTCTAAAGGCTTACATGGGTTTTGCGAGAGTAGTTATTAGGAAGTGAGCACATAAAATTTTTTTGTCAAAATATTCGTCTAGAACACAGTTAGAACTGATCATTCACTAAACAAATTTTCTGGAAGCGTCCATACGAAATACCAATAAAATGCCCATTTTTTGCGTTTTTCGTAATTTTAGGACTGTCTTTATTCCTGAAAGAAAAATCTTAACTTACCCATAGTGAGGCCGATGATCAGGAATGCAATCAAGAGGAAGGCGAAAATCTTCATAATTGGTAGTAGAGTGGAAATATGTGTCTTGAATTTATGGTTCCATAGTACGGAATCGGGTCGTATTTATACCGTTCGGCTTTTCGGTTAGTATCGCTCCAAGGCCCACCCATATTAAACTAAACTCTTGAGTGGGCCTAAGGCGTGACTTTTTCCTGCCCTCCAGTATTTTCTTAAATTCATGGATCATTGTGCTTGTGTTAACTTTCAATCTAAAAAATCATTGCGCGCACTTTTGGCTTCCACCGGTAGATGCGACGGAACGGGCCATTAATCATTCTCAAGAAAAATGGGCACAATTAAACTCGGAGGTAATGGGCGGGAGGCGTAGTGTTGTGATAGGTTTATCGGGTAGGTTTTCACACCTATTGGCAAGAAAACTTTTCCGGAGAAGGGGACCGGAAAACACTCCATTGCGGGGTTCGTTTCAAAATTTGACTTATGGGCCAAAATCTAAAAATCATTATTACAAATATATAGTTCGAAGAGTTCAGCGGTGAAAATTCCCAATTTTAAACTGAAAAGGATATTATGGTTGGTGCATTAATTAGTGCACGGCAAATACAAAGGCACCCAAAGAGCGGCGCTAGTACGGAAGTGATGCCCCCAAGCCAAAAAATCCATAGGGGGGACCCTATTGATTTTTTTCACAAATTTTTACCAAAATTATTTTTTCAATTAATAGGGTCCCCCCTATGGATTTTGTGAGAAAAAAATTTTTTAGAAATTTTTTTCGAAATTTTTACAAAAAATCCATAGGGGGGACCCCATTGATTTTTTTCACAAATTTTTACCAAAGTTATTTTTTCAATTTTTTTTCGAAATTTTTCAAAAAATCCATAGGGGGGACCCTATTAATTGAAAAAATAATTTTGGTAACAATTTTTGAAAAAAATCAATAGGGTCCCCCCTATGGATTTTTTGAAAAAATTTCCCAAAAATCAATAGGGTCCCCCCTATGGATTTTTTGAAAAAATTTCCCAAAAATCAATAGGGGGGACCCTATTGATTTTGGGGGCATCACTTCCGTACTAGCGCCCAAAGAGCGATCCACCAAAATTTTGACTTTAGCCCCCAAAGGCCGTGCACTCATTCGTGAAAACTACCCATATGCTGTTTTATCATCTTAAAAAGTTTGCCTAATAATATTTGAGCCTTAATCACAAAAAAATCATAAAAGAGACATAGGTAACGCCGTACATCACCTTTATTCTCAAACAAGCCAATAAACGTGACATTATTGCATCGTGTTGAGTTTGCAAAATCCTATGCCCGCCAGGGCGTTTATTGACTCAATTAGCTGAGGTATATTCTCAGCGCATTTATTAACGTTTGCTTCTTGCAGGAATGAAATGCCGTTCTTTGAACAGAAGATTTAGTCAAGAGCCAAATGATGTAAAGAGGAATTTTTTCATAAAATAAAATTCTGCATGCAAATAACCCAATATCGCGTTCTGTAACACTATAACAAAGATAATTTAATCTTTCAGGATACATGTCAAGATGTCATTGTCTTTTTAATGTCACTGGATTATTATTCAAAATTAAACCTTCAGTTTGAACATTTTCAGAAAATTACATAACATATTTTTTGCGTACATTTGTCATTCATTTTGCTCTGTTCGGTTAACAGCGATCTTTGATGATGTAAGAAGTTTATTCTATAGACGAAATCCGGTGACCGTTATGTTTGCTAATTCTATTGAACCAATTTGTATAGTTTTCTGCAACCGTAACTTAATAATGAGTGTGAAAATCAAATCCACCTGCTTTCTGCCGCTTTAAAGCACAATCAAAAAGCAGCGCAAGGTTAGACATCATAAAGCAGTTATAGTCACACACTACAAGCAGACATATCAAACTGTCAAAGCAGCGATAAAAAGCCAACTTTACGACTCAAATTTGATTTCTTCCCAAATTCCCCAGCCGTCCAAACGCTGTGAGAAAAGTCCACCTGTCACTTTTTTCTCGGTTTCCTTTCGCTGCAACACATTAAAGGGACGCACCCATGTCTCCAAATTGTCTGCTTACAAAAGAAAAACGCTTAGTGTTTAATTCCAAAACCCTCCGTTCCATTCCTTGTCCTGTAGCCTGTCATTTTATAGTGTAAAGTAAAATGACGACGAACGTGGGAAGGGTCCTAACGCTTTTACATAAGTAAAATATGAATGCTACAGCCCAAAATTTTTTGTGCCAAAAAATGAAATATGAATTTTCTATTGCAAATTGTAACATTTTGTCCCTTTTGACATCCAGAGAGGCTTGGCATTCTGCCTAATCCTAAGATTTAGAATCCTTACAGTCTAAGGGTGAGAAAAATAGCCAAAATTGGCTGTCCCCTAAATAAACACTAACGCTATCTTGACAGTTCCTAAGGATTAGCAAAACTGGAACATATAGGAAAAAGTGTTCGAGTTCAAATATACTTAATTAGAGATTTTGCCAAAGAAAAGTACATCGTCAAAGTTTTTCCAAGAAATAATTTACTACAGCCCAAAATTACAGGTACTACTATATTTGGATAATTATACAGAATACAGTGCAAATAAGTTATCAGAAACGCTAGCGAAATGCGAAAAGGGCGCCCGAAGGCGTGATTAGAGTCAAAAAGGTATGTAATTAGGTGGACTAAAATAAGTTCTCGTGTTAATTCAAACATTCCAACATGCACTTTTGAGATATGCCGCATTAGCTTATATTATTTCAGAACTCCTACCGAGATCACAGACACTCTCATAGCTTAAAGTCAGCAGCACAGCAATCACATTCCTTACTTTAAGCCACTACCGACAACATAATCGAGACAATAATTATACAATACGGCTTATAACGGGCATATGCCCGGTTCCTTACGATATCGGGATTTCGGTCCATTTGGGTTTCCATAAAATTCCAGAAAGCAGTTCTAGTTTGAAAAAGAAGTCCAATCCGATTCTGAGAGGGTTTCGGGAAGATTATGATCCTGGTACATGAATCGGGATAATACGTACGTCACATCGCCCAAATGTTGAATTTTAAAAAGGATCCATGAATCTCCTGCATTTCTATCGATTCGCAAACATTTGCCATTAATTGTAAAATTTAGTTAATATTACTTAGAATAAAGCACAAAGTAATTTAAAAAATATATATCTTGGAATATTTATATATGCTGAGACTTGAGTGATGACTTATGAGCCTTCTTTTTTTTACCTTTTTGAATATGTCAAAATTATTTATCAATAAAAAGCACAAAACCTTGCGTTCAAATGTATTCAATCTTACTGTCTCAACTCATTTTATATCAGTGTTAAATAGAAACTGCTTTTTAGTCATTATCTTTCAAACATGACAAAAATATATTCCAATCAAACAAAATTTTTCATCCACTCAGAAAATGCATTAAAGGAACGCACTTGCTAGTCCCCGCTTTGTGCACCAATCGTTATCTTCAATGCTCCAGCAGTAACCGCTACCTTCGCCCTACATGGCCGCAAGCGTCTCTAACTTGCCTGTTTACAAAAGGAAGCACTTACGTCCAACTCTGGAGTTGTTTCCCTCTCTATCCCGTCCCTACAGCCTGTAATTTTCCAGTTTATACTCCTCTAAACGCTATTTCCCAATCTCGGCCAATCTACCTGCCTCCAAATTGTACGTTTACAAAAGAAAGCACACCTTGAATTCCAAAACGCCTCACTTTCCATTCGCACTATTAAATTTCGCGTTCTCTGCTTCTTTGTCCTGTACTATTTCTCGTCTGGACTTGCCTGCTTGTCCGCTCAATTGTTGTCTGTTTACCTTTCTCCTTCCTGTGTTTGAATGAGATTTCCTGTGTAGGGCTTGTCAGGTGCGCCCGACCTACCTCTGTGGTTGGGCCTAACAACCTTATGAGGCTTCTTACGTGACATTTCTACAAGCTTTTGTTGAGAAATTTGTCTTCTGGGTTATGAAATTAAGGTGAGAAGCTGAGGTGACGTAAGCGTCGTTTCGATAGTATTTGTCTCGGGTCCCAAGTCACTTTCCGGTTAAACTGGCAGGAAATTATTTGTTGGGCATACAATTTTCCAGGTTATAGGGTTTGTTTTGTAGCGGAACAAAATTAATATTTACTTTCTTCAAAGAGTAATTTCATGTCACATGCTCAATTTTTGTGGTATTTCTTCAGGATTTTTTCTGAAATGCACATAAAAATTCAAAGTTTCGTTGTTTTTCCTATATTTACCAGCTTTTTCAGATCTTTGCACTGTAAACACATGACCTTTGGCAAAAGCTTTTTATTTTTTGATTCTTTAATTTTTTGTGTTATAATTTCTAAAATTTGGGACTTTTAAAAAATACAATGTTTTTAAGTTTTAAAGGAGAATTTTTCCCAATGTGTTTCGTTTTTTTCGAACCTTGCAAGTTTTTGACAAAATTCAAATTTAATTTCCCGTCACAAAATTTTCAAAACTCGACTTCTTTGCACATAATTCTGTGTGAGCACTTTTGTATGACATTGACCCATTTTTTCGACAACTTTTGATCAATAACGGTCTTTCACAAGACTTAAAATCATTTTCTGTGATTCATTTATTGACTCTTGTTATCATTTTCGCCTATCGGCACTCCCCTCATTTGTCAATCAAAACTCTTCTCTCATATTAAAAGCTTCGACCTTTGCAAATATAAATGTATTTTCCGTTATTAAACGTTACAAAACGCTCCGTTTCAAATTTGAATATGATTGCGTTTTATTTTCTTTTGAAAAAAAAAGAGAACTGTTGTGCAAGAGCTGCGATTGTGTTTTACCTTCCTATTCCAAATGCGTTGCCAAAAGAAGGAATTCCAACGTCGCGTATTTCCCTAGCGACCGGACCACGAATTTTCTGGTATTGTTGAAAGTGAGAGAAGATTTTGTTGAACAGAAGATTACCTTTACCCTAAAACAACGAAACCGATAAAAATAAATTTATCATTACTTTATTTCAGTAAATAATAATTCTAAAACTTGTACGCTTAACTTTTAGACTAAAAATTGATTCATTGTCACGTGACTAGAATTGTTTTCGCAGAAATAATTTTGAGTGTATGAGAGAGCAAAAAAATACACTGTATAAAAGTGCAAGCTTTCGAAATTTCAGCCATGAGGCTTCATAATAAAGGCGTGAAAATGTTTTTGACATAGCAATTATAGTAGCCTCAGATACGATAATGTGAATTTTCGACCAAATTTTCGACCTCGTCGCTAGTAGATGATGATCCGTTTGTTTTCCTATTTTTTTGTGATATTTAGCTTGACCTTCCAACACTTCCACAGGTTTACGGGGGAAGATATTTAAAAACTATTATTGTAAACTAATATTGAAAATTTATTTTCCAAAATGTACTTAAAGACGATATTTTGTTTAAAATTTTAACTCATTTAGCTTAGCACCAAATAATTTGCTGACTATGCGCTAAAATCGATTTCACCGGCAGTCTGAACAAATTTTCCTCTTTAACGGTGTCAAGCACATTAGCGTATTCTCATTTTTAACTGCAAAAATTTGTCTGTTCAAGAAAGTTAAAATGTCAACCCAAATGCGAACCGGAATATAACTCTTGCGGCCGCCCGCGCAATTTTAGGTGATGACTCATATCGAGCACAATAGCACATTTCCCAACTCCCCACCGCCGCTGCACTTCCCCCTTTGAAATTGATCGATAGTGTGAGTGGTGAATCGGCAATGGGCGCATCCCTGTCGTTCTTCATATTCACAACCCAAAATTGCTTTTTATGACGTATAAGGAGTAGAGCACCGCCGATATTTTTCTTGTAATCACGATTTGTGAGCCCGCCATTCATTTAACGTTATCATTTAATCAATACCATAGTCATTTTCATATTCGCAGTAAATTCAAAATTTAATTCCAAAACTCGAATAATTTGCAAAGAAAATATAACTTCCTTATTTGGCTTAGACGGGTTAAGCTAGATGTAATGTTGCTTATATTTTACACATCTCTATGAATTTGATCGATCATTTACTATGGCATAATTAAATCTCAAGATAATATTTTATAAATCACACCTTTTTAGGTAGTGTCAGGAACTCGCGCATACAATGTCAGCACCGCCTCCGTACACACAACAGCCCTATCCTCAGGTATGATTTTTCTGCTTCTGTGCACAATAATAAATAGAAAATTTTCAGCAGGGTTATGGATATCCTCAGCCGCAGCAAAACTATGGCTACCCGCAACCGCAATCTGGCTATCCTCAACCACAGCCACAGGGCTATCCTCAACAACAGCCCGGCTATGGATACCCACAGCAGCAACCTCAAGTCGTGTAAGTCATTAGTTGGTATCATAGGAATTAGTATCATAGCACCTATAGAAAGTACATGGTGTCGTAAGCATTTTCCTAAAATAACTTGTTAGTAATGGACTATTTTGTGGGCTTTTATAGGGATCTCTTTTATTTGAATCCGGATGAAATACTGTTTTGTTGGACACCAATTTGCCATACAATCATTATAGAAAGTAAATAATTTAAGGTGGACAACCAAAATTAGTCATCTTTGGGAATACAGTCGAGTCTCATTATAACGCGTGTCTCGGGACCGGCGTTATATAGAGACTAACACAAACTGACCCACAAACAATATATCGTATTTTCTTTAATGAAGCCCGCGGGGCTTAATTATTTCAATTCCCATCTATAGGGAGGGGTTTATTATGGTTTTTTTGTCTAACCTCTCATTTTTGCACACTATTTTCTCTTTCTGTAGAAGGTATATTATAGGGGGCTCAATTAAAGAAAATACGGTAAATGTGCGAGCCAGGAATTGCTCGTTCAATTGAATCAAACAAGGGCAAACCTTTTCGATTTTTTCTAAATTTGGCGCTAATTTGAAATCGAGTTTGCCCTAAAAAAGAAATGTGGGGAGGGATTGTATATTATATAGAAAGCTGAAAAATGGGTACCGATTGAAAATTGCTTTAAATTTTTAAGAATTTTTAGAAAAGTCGCAAATATTTTGAGAAAGTTGGCTATAAATCCAAATCTAACTATCCGCTTTTAGCGGAGCACTCTAGCTACATATAAATCAATTGATCGAACCGGACAAAATCCGCCTTATAACGAGATCCGCGTTATATAGAGAGGCGTTATAACGAGACTCGACTGTACATTTATTCATATGTCATATGAACCAATTTTTATGAAAGTCATTGAGTTCTGCGAATTCGAATAACATTAAACTTATAATTATTCATTGAATTTTTATATGAGTGATAGGACATTATATCAAAATACATTGGCTTAGTAGGCTTTCCATCTTTGATTGTCTGTTATATTCGCAGGGTTGACACCAAATAAATCATGTTTGGTGTCAAACATGATTCATTTCATCACATTTCTAGGAGAAATCTCACAAAATTAGTCACATTGGAAACATGTTAAATCGATCATGATCGTTTTAACAAAATTGTGTGTCACTTACGACATACCTTTTCTATAAAGTTGCGATTGTTTAAAATTTGCTCTACAACTACTTTTTAAATGTCAAAAATTATGATGAAAATAAACTATACTCATTGCTGAGACAAATTATCTAGTGTTTCTCCGAAAGTTCAACCAAATTTTACGTATCACATAATAACTAAAATTATTTCAGGGTCGTAGAACGGGACAACAGACGTGACAACTCCTCGAACAATTGCTGCCTGTACGCGCTGTTGGCTTGCTGTTGCGGATGTTGCCTGGCTGAGTGCTGTGATTGATCAATTGTTGAGTGCAATTGCATTTCCCTTCAAGGCTGATCTACTATCAACTTTACAATTGGCGAGCTTTTCAATTTATTATCTTTTACCAAAAATTTCTGTATAATTTAATTTTGACTGCAATATATTGTTCGAGAACGAATAAAAATTTATTTCTTGATATAATTCTCTGAAAAATGGCTTGAATTTAGAAAGTACTGATAAAATCATACTATAAAAGTATTTTAATATAAGGATTATGATACAAACCAGTTAAGTGGCTTGGAAGGTCGGAGTATTGACATTCTGATTCCAAAACCATAATATTTCTCAAGATAATGGAACCGAGGCTTTTTAGGTTTAATGATTTTTGAGAGAACGATAACCTATTATTATTGAAGATTTATAAGTTAGAAGGGGTGATTTAACGAAAACAGAAAAAAGAAAAGTTTTGGGCCTCGCCCTCTCTATTCCTATATTTCATTCGTAGTACCATAATTATAGGCATTTGCCTACTATAAACATACTTTTGGAATACTTTTCAAAAATAATTTGTCCTGCGATGAAATCAGATTCCAAAACTGTTTAGCAAAACTGATACAAACTTCTCATTCTAGTTTCTTAATTTAACTCTTATTTTAATTTTGAAAATTATCTTCTCTTTCCCATCAACCCCATAGTGATTTACTTTAATCGTTAAGTTGTGAGGGTCCTACTGAGGATGACCCAACCTCATAACAGATGATTGGTCTAGGATCAGGGTCGAAACGGCTAGATAAACTTTATTTATGAAAAATCACTTCCTTTCCTTTTTTCGTCTTACTATATGAATTTATACTAATAATACAATATTAGGTAACAAATTTACAGATAGGTAAAATATTTCGGAACTAAATTTTCTATTTCTTCTATAGTTCTGAAATTAGTTAAAATACCGGGTTAAAGTTCCACGAAAACTTCGATGGATTTCGACTTTATTACCAAAATATTCGAAACAGGAAATCAGTAGCAACATCCGGTTTGTCGTAAAGATTGTAGCATCTTTTTATTCCGCCGTGAAATACTCTGGCGCTTTTCTTTTTTACCTCTGGTGCTTGTATTAAAAAGTTTACACGTTCGGGGGCAATCAGGTATTATGTGTAGAATAGTAGCAGTTCACTGGCGCACCCAGGGGGGTACCGGGGTACGTACCCCCCCCCCCAAAATGGGAAAATTTCAAAAAATGAGTGTAAATCAGTGCAATTTTTGGCAAAAATTTGGTCCGGTACCCCCCCAAAATCCAAAAGTCGGTTGTCCCCTCCACACGGTAGGGAGGAGGGGAGGAAATGGCCATTTCCACTGAAACATACCCCCGCCCCCAATAAAAAAAATCCTGGGTGCGCCACTGTAGCAGTTCATTGATTTACTACTACCTGATCTACACTTTACTCTGTAAAATACCAAAATTTATTTGACGTTCTGCGTTATTTGGAAAAGAATGCCATAATTGGCTTCCGCAATGATCTTCCACTTCCGATTGCACTTTTACCGCTAAGTTGTTCTCTCTCTGACTTCATTCTTAACACATATATTTCAGAAACCGAGTTTATTTTTCACAGAAAAACACTCACAAATATATAGTACACAATTATCACTTCGACTTAGGCAAGTTCCGTGAGCGGATTTGTGGTCATTTTAAATATGGTAGACAAAATAAATATCGAGAATGCAAATGTATGGGATTGGAGCAAGTTGGATTATCAGTGAAAGCACATTTAAATGCGCAAGAAACAAAGGTAATTATGCAATTCATTTTTATGCAGAATGACGTAAATGTTTCGAAAGATGATTTAAAGAGGAAAAACGCAACTTCTAAATGCAATAGTTACTACCAAAATCAACAAGTAGGAGATAGTGAGAAAAATCGAATCAGTAAATAAAAGTAACGAAGTATAGAGAAACAAAAACAGAAATATTTACAGGAATTCGAAATATGAGATCTGTTATCTTAATTACTAAGACTTAATCATGTTCTTTTCCTTGAAGACTCTCGCCAGCACTCTCGAGTTTGCTACCTGAAAGTTAAAATTTATTATTCAAACGTTATATGAAATTTTCTATTTTTTATTCCGATATTCAATCTAATAGAAATAATGGCAATGAATCCGGAAAGCAAATCCAACAACATATATCAAATATTAATATAACCAGCGGTTAGCCTAAGGATAAAAAGCTTTATTTTAGCTATTGGGACCTCCTACAGTTTTCTTGTTATTCCTTGAAAGTTAAGTGATTTTAGGTACAAAGCTTAAAAATATAAAATCAGGATTCTTAAAACATTGAAACAAATTTTTCAATTTCAAGACTAACCAATGCCTTTGGCGGCCTTATCCCTAGCTTCTGCAGCTGTGTTTCTAGCATTTGCGGCTGCGTTCTCTACACCTTCCTTAGCGTTCGTGGCTGCTTGACTGACACGATCACTCGTACTTGCGGCAGCATTCTCGACACCCTCCTTAGCGTTAGCGGCCGTCTGACTGACACGATCTCTGGCATTGGCTGCGGACTGTTTGGCGCCCTCCCCAACGTTGCCTAAATATTCAATGACGTATGGATTATATTTGAAGCAAAATCAAGTTTGATGACTCACTGGCTGCTTCGCCGAGATTTTGGAATCCTTGAGCGGCTTTGTCCTTGGCTCTTTCAGCATGATCTCCTGAAATAATTTCACCTTTAAATTTGCGCCAAGGAAACTTTTTAGCCCAATTGATTTTTTGAAGAATACTTTTGGGAAATAATGTCACAGCTCACATGACAAAGTTCAGATGGTCCCACATTGTCAGATGCTTATATGTGAAACAAAAGTTTGCGCAAGAACAGTTTGTAAAATGATAAAACAATATTACGAACTTAATATGTATTTCTATGTCATATGTGAAAAGATAAAAATTTCAGAAAATGTGTGCAAAATTTTAGAATGGATTTCAACCGTTATAATATCAAAATTTTTGGTTTCAATTTCGCCAATGTTTGAAATAAATTGAATTGCAGTACAATCCTGTAGGAGAGAAAATTTATTCACAAAAAGTTACTATTTCAAAAACCACTCAAATTAATTTGTACACGACATAAATAAATATAATAATTTTAGCATGGAGTCAAGAAAATTGTGAAGGCAAGGGAACATCGAAAAGAATAACATAAAAAGAAATAAAGACTGTGGTTGAAACCGGTAGACAACGAAATCTGCTGCATAATAAGTTTACCTAATATTCTTTTACAAATATGATGAAAACCGGTACTACGCAAATTTCGGGGAAGGGACATATTAGCATGTAACGGATTTTTAACACTGAAAATTTTTTTCATAAATTAAGTTTGTTTTAGAAAAATTTGAATGGATCGAGAATGTTCATAAAATGACTGTCGGTACTGAAAGTCCTAACCAGAGCAGGGCCGGTCTAAGTATTGCTCCTTCCGTTATCTGTGTAGCACCAAAGAATCATAGAAAATAGAGACAAATTACATCAAGAGTAGAATAAAAGATGAGTTGATTAGAACAAAACCCGACACAATACCAAATTACTTTTTCAAAGTGAGCTATGACAGTGACTTAAAGCTCACCCTCATCTTTTGCAGCGTCTCGCAACACACGCGCGCTCTCTTGAGATGCTTGTGCTGAAAAGTAAAACATGAAATTGACAGGAACGTACAGTAAAATATTTTATCAATAAAATTGAAATTTATTTGATAAAAAACCACTTCCCATGTGCTGGTTTGAGGGATTGGCGGCCAAACATCAACTTTCGCCAAAATGAGAAAATTTTGGAGTAAACAAATCAATATTTCACTAAAGAATTCTTGTGAAAAATCTATGCTGTGTAGAAATGGGGGAATTAATTAGAGTTCGATCAGTTTGGAAAGCGAACCCGTTTTCAAATCGCATTTACCATATCAGAATCTCGAAATAAAAACCAACCTGCTTTGTCTTTAGCCCCGCCCAAACTGTCTTTCGCACCTTCCCAGACTTCTCCGACCATCTCGGCCGCACGGCTCAATCGCTCCTTGGCCTGGTCATAGAGTGAACTGGCTTTCTCAGCTGCTTCCTCGGAGGCTCGGCGTTTGCGTTCCGAGGCTTCGTCCTGCACGGATTTCGCTTTGTTTTCTGAATTTTTAAACTCATTAGCCGCTCGAATATTGCAAACGTATTAAATGATAACGCTTAAGAGTATTCCTTAAATTTTATCCGACAAAATTATTGTAATACTTACTCATTCCATCAGCAGCCCTCTTGGCTTTCTCCTTAGTCTCATCGACGAATTCCCCGATAGTGTCTGCAGCTCGATCCTTTCTCTCGGAAGCGCCCTCTTGCACGTTCTCTTTGATGCCCTCGGCCTTATCTCCTAAAATTTATGTTTAAATGTAACGCTTGTTTAAATTGCGACACTTAAAAACGTACTCAGATTGCTGCCAGCCTCCTTGGCTTTGTCTGCACCCTGGCCGGTCTTTTCGCGCATATAGTCACCTGCTTGCTGCGCCTTTTCCGATGCCGCGTCTTTCGCATTTTCAGCCGTTTCTCCTAAAATGTACAAACATTTTTAAAATTTAACAAAGGTAGTTTAATATATTTTGCTAAATTAGTCATTTTATTGCCAAAATACGAAAAAATATGAGAGAAACATTGTTTATAAAGCAATCTTCTGGGCAATAAATTTGATAAAACTCACTGATTTTACTGCCAGCTTCTCCAGCGCGTTCGGATGCGGCATCTCTCAGATTTTCCGCTTTGTTTTCTGAAATTTTTCTCAAAATTAATAGACAATTTCTAAGACATTTCGGGATTCATTGTTGTATTTTTAAGTCAAATACCGATTAGAACGGTAATTTATTAATTTTCACCTTAAGGTTTTCTCGGTTTAAATTTTCAAATCAATACAAAGGTTTCGTTTGTAATAATTATTTGCAAACATGTTTCGGGGATAATTTGTTGTTTATCGAAAGTTCCCAAACACATCATTCATTCCTGAGAGCAATGATTAAGGAATTATTTACAGTGGTAATTATTGCAGAAAATAGAACAGGTTTGGACGTCCAAATAATAACAATGTTTTTCGATATTGGAAATAATAAATTGACAAGCAATGAATTTTATAATAAATATTGCTTGCTACCAGCTATGGCTTCATAGATTGATTATTTTTACGATCCGATCTTTCGAACTTTATTGGGTCCGCATTCTTAGAATTCTAACCAAAGATTAAAGTTCACATTTCCAAAAAACTTACTCAGATTGCTGCCGGTTTGCTTAGCGCCTTCAACTGCCTCGTCCAATTGTTCGCCAGCGGTATCCCGAGCCTGGCGCAACTTCTCTTTCACGTTCTCGGTCATGTCATCCACTCGATCTTTTGCCGCGCTTGCAGATTCCGAAGCCTTGCCAGCAGCTTTTTCAGCCTGATCTCCTGTAAAATAGCGGATTAGCTAACCAAAAATAGGACAAAAAGCGAGACACTTACTTGTGTTTGAAGCAGCATCTTTTCCACTCTGAATCGTACGATCGACTTTGTCTCCGACCGAGTCATCCTGAAATAAAAAAACTGATTTGAAACACGTCAAAATTCTTGTTCGCAAGCCTGATCGTCAATTTTTGCACCAAGAAAATTTTGACTGTAAAAAGAAATTTTTGCCCAAAATAAGCGAATTTTATTCCAAAGTGTTATCAATTGCAAAATCTCAAAATTATTTTTCACAGAATAATCGTCTACGGAATAATATTGTTTTCACGGAGTACAATTTTTGTATAATTTTTTGTATTTTCTAAATAAGAAATGTATGGAACATGGGCCATGAGGAGGACATGGGTCTAAAACCTACTATTTTTGTAGAAAATGGTGAAGATAACAGGTTTTGACCGAATTAGTAAAACGGTTCGCTTTTTATTTCGAGGAAAATATTTTGAGAACCTGTAGTAGATGCAAAAAATATATACAAAATCGCAAAAAGGTCGGAAAAAGCAAAAAGTTCTTCGCTAGTTTGAAGATACGTATTTGCCATATTTTTGATATAACCCAATTTTCTCGCCAAACCTCAATACTACCAACTATATAGAAAATCAAATAAACTTCTTGAACTTACAGCGATAGCGAAGACTGCGAGGAATGCAATTAATGCGATGAACAATAGATTGAATCTCATGTTGAGAAAGTTTAGTTCGAATCGAATCAGTTGTAGAATTAAAATTGGAATAAGTTTGTTTCTGTGAAAACAGCGAAAATAATAACGATTTAATGCCGACTGAGTCCTGTCCTCGTTTATATAACGCCAAAAGCCCAATGATCAGAAAAACAAGAGCGGTGGCAAAGAGGCGGAGATGACCAAACACCAACCCTCAGCCGTATGCCTCTTTTGAAAGAGTGAGCCAAAGGGATACTTCTGGAAGGGGGAAGCGGCAGGGGTGAGTGAAGTCTTGTTTGTTGTTTACTAGGAAATTATTTATTTGTTATCTTGCAAAATCGTTGGCTTGGTTGAGAAATTGATCATTACTCTCTAGTGAGTTCTCTGTATCTGTGCCTTTGGAAGGGCTGTGATATTTCGTTAAATTTGTGTTCTATGACCTCTTACGGTTCCTCTCATATGCCCTTCCTGGTTTTGTTGAGTGACAGTTGAACAGCAATATGAAATAAAAACATAACAACATGAATATTTTTGAAAATCTAAATAATTTATTATTATGAGTTCATGGTAATTATTAATGACATCAATACATTAATGATGACCCCTACAACTGCAGGTCTGGCAAGAAACAGTAAAATAATGGCAAATTGTTAATCTCTTAAATATACAAGATTTACGCAAGTGTGCCTAAAAACCGCAAATTCATAATAATTTTTCTCGTATACAAATGTTAATGTTTCAATACGTAATATTTACTTGTGGTGTCGGGAAAGTGCATAGCGATTACTCCGGTTTCGGCGATGGCCTTTTTGCCATAACTTAACTCAATTAAAAGACTTCATCATTAGTATTTGGTCTTGCTGAGCCAATTGGCTGTAAAATTGACTGATAAATAAATGTTATTGCTCATTGGCTTGATTCAAACATTTCCCATGTGGGTGCTTTCATAGTACTTTTTGCGGCAATAAGATCCCCTATAATTTATGCTAACGAACTCACAGTTTTTGGCAACACCCTAGATTGGCCTCCGTTCTGGGCAAGGTTGGTCTTAAAACGATCCTTAGAGTGGATCAAATCAGAAATTTTTACAAAGGTGAATTGAAATTCGGAGTTTATGCAACGTGGTTATGTAGGTATTTTTGGTAAAATATTTCTTTCAAAATAAAGTAAATTGGAGCCCAGTGCTTCTTCACTTGAGAGGTTATAAGAAGATATGACTTCGGACTCTGTCATGGTATAAAGTAAGAGTGCGCGAAGAGGAAATTATATGCCACTTTAAATTCAATGCGAAATCTATCAGCGTTATTTAATAGCTTAATCAGTTTCATGCCTTTTATGGCAATTAAGTCCAAACTTTTAATTATAAATTTTCTCTTAACAGCTTTTGAGATCTTGAATTCACCTTGAATTAAATTTAAATCTTGAATTCAAAACAATCCTAACTTTGTAAAAATCACATTGATTTCACTTTTCAAAAGCGACAGGTGTAACTAATAACAAAATCATATGACGTCATAAAAATTTAAATCTCCATTTTGAGAAGATAAACGACGCTTTAAAAAATCATTTGCAATTTTTTAAGTTGTGACATAAAGTTCAACTAGAATATATTTAATGTCTCTCCTAAGCTCGCAGTTTTACTCTCCGAAACAATGAAATGAATTTACAATTTAAAATTATTTTTTCTTGTTCGTTGGCAAAGAATTTACAAAATCTCCGTTAACTTTTCAGCACTTTAAAGAATCCAACAATTTTCGGACAGACAGTTGCGTAATGTGATTTCAATACACTTCAAAACAGACTCCATTCTCCAAAGACATACCTGTAAATCTCTATTAATTTCTCGTCAAACGTGAGCAATTCTAGCATAAAATAGAGAGTAGAATTTTGATTTCCATTGACTAATTGTGTCTACGAACTGTAGTTTGGGGTCTACGTGGAATTGGAAACAGAGAGCAAAATGTTTGGTACTTTAAATGCTCACTGGAAAAGGAACTGATATAGTTTTAATCCTTTTAGAAACCAGTTCTCACCTGAGGGATAAAAACTACAAAAGGACTCAGACTATTATTTTTACAACAGAAGTTGTATTTACAGTTAAATTTATAATTTTGTTAACAGACGTAAAAATTGTTTTCCACATATGTGCCTCTGCAAACCCTAAAAGAAATATTCTTTCTAATTTAATTAAGCCTAAGGTCACATCTTTTCAAACTGTTGCCATGTGTGCGTCATATCAAAAGGGACAAAATCTATTGGCCGAAATTTAATCATGGGATGAGTTTTGTCTTTTTTGAAATCTGGTGTTAATATCGTGAAATAATTCACCAACGCTTTGAAAATTTGTTTCTTCAAGGGGTCTACTCTTTGCTATTCTTAGAATATTTATGTCTTAATGCAATATCAATACGTTGGCAAACATTTTATAACTTGTGCTAATGTAACGAGTGCTTTCTGTAAACCATTTAGGATTCGATAACATTTGCTTTACCTGTTAGTTTGCCAACATTACAGAATTAATGTTCATATTATTATTTATTTGCTTCAGGTCCATATATTAGAATTCAATTATTACCTACTCTAATAATGCCCCCTAGCAAGCGATGCAACAAAATTTGCAAGGATGCCACCGAGATGATTGGCGAAACGCCGTTGGTTTACCTCAATAATGTGACCAAAGGATTGCCAGCGAAAATTGGTTTGTTTCCTGAAAAAGAACTTCTTTTGTAGCAATTTTTTGTAACAAAGTTTAATAAAACGCTAGTAAATAAACGAACATTTTTCCAATTTTTTATTTCGGATACTATGGACATTCGAGTCGTTTGCATATAAGAATTGTATGTACACTCTATCTGTAACATCCAAATATTTAGCCTGCAAAGTTGAATACATGAACCCGGGATGCAGCGTAAAGGACAGGATTGGCGTTGGAATGGTTGACGCTGCCGAGAAAGCGGGCCTCATCGAGCCGGGACGTAGTGTTTTAATAGAAGGTACATCAGGCAACACCGGCATCGCCTTAGGATTTGTTTGCGCTGCTCGCGGTTACAAACTCATCCTTGTGATGCCCTCAAATGCGAGCATTGAAAGGGTATGATTTTACTTAGTATACAGTGAAAACAATTGTATACTACCAAAGACCTAACGTAACATCAACCGAAACGAAGTTATTCGATTTGAAAAGAGCAAACTGGTATAGCTTTCACTTTAGTTATTTGTTGAAATTTTGGAAAACGAAACATAAATTTCATAATTTGTACTCCGTTTCAGATAGCAATATCGCGAGCTTATGGAGCTGAAATATTTCTCACAGATCCAGCAGATGGGTTCAAAGGTGTCTTTGATAAAATGGAACAACTCGGAGAAATAATCCCGAATTCATTTGTTGTCAATCAGGCAGGCTTTATTTTTTACATTATTCGACTTACCAAATTAGTTTTAGCCTTGTAATCCGGCTAATCCTCAATCGCATTACAAAACTACTGGACCAGAAATTTGGGATCAAACCAACGGTCAAGTCGACATTTGTGTCATTGGCGCGGGTACTGGTGGAACCATTAGCGGAGTTGGCAAATTTTTGAAAGAGAAAAAGCCGGAAGTGAAAATGTATGCGGTGGAGCCATTTGAGTCTTCAGCCATAAATGGCTGCCCGGTAGCCCCACATAAAATTCAGGGTATTGTAAATTCTTTTTATAATGAGCGATAGCTGACTGTTAAGTTTCTGCACCATAATTCAACGTCTTCATTTTTGCATATTTTCTGTAAAAAATGGAGCATAAAATAAATCATTTTGTAATTATATTTCAATTTTTAAGATATGCTTTTAGGTCTCGGGCCAGGCTTTATTCCCGAAACTCTTAACTTGGCTCTCGTTGAAGAAGCCTTGAGAGTACATTCGGACGATGCAGTTGAAATGGCCAAAAGGTTGGCTCGAGAAGAGGGATTGCTTGTTGGGATATCCTCCGGAGCTAATGTCTGTGCAGCGATTGAGGTAATTTTGCAATCAGCTTTTAATCGCATTGCGGCCACTCGATATACAGAGATTATTTTTAGGTGGCAAAACGGCCAGAGAATGCTGGAAAGCTAATCGCCACATGGTTTCCCAGTTTTGGCGAGCGATATTTGTGAGTATACATTTTTATTTTAATATAATAAATGCTATTTGCCTATATCGGTAAATGTCTTTTTAAGCGCTTCTCTGGTGTATAAAGATACTCTGGCTGTTTTGACGTCCTGCCTGTTTTGGAAATCTCACAATTCAAATTTGGCCAAATTCTTGCACTTAAGTTTAATTTGTTTCAGGAGTACTTGTCTCTACAGTGACATAAAAGAAGAATGCGAGGCGATGACCCACACAAGTATTGACGAGGACAAAAAATACCTGCAGGAGAAATTAGGACTTGAGTTTTGTAAATAAACAAATGAGCGCTCCGTTTGACCAAAATGAAGCAACATCGATATAATTAAGATATCTTGATATACAAAGTTATTGAATACAAAATATTTGGGCAGAAAAATAAAGGTTTTTGGGCCTACAAGAATAAGGAAATACTCTTATTATAAAAATTTAACACAATGCTCAAGAAATATGAAAATTGAATTCACTTTATAAAAATATCACCTGTTGCATTAACTTTTCTCTTCTCTAAATTAATGAAGCAAAGCCTAAAAATTATAATTGGAAAATTAGAAGCAAATAATTAAATGATACAACTTTATATCATTAAAATTTACTTTCATTACAACGCAAATTTATTAAGCAATATTTGTAGCTGTATATATCTCTGCGGTACCACTTGCGCGTTGCGCAGCACTTGTGCCAGTTAAACTCTTGCTTAGCGGTTCAATTCGACTTTTCATCAAAAATTTCAACACTTTCCGTCTATAAGAAGTAACCAGGAATATAGTGGAGAGTGGCGACATCACAGGAATCCAGGAAAACGCCATAGAGATAATTACGCCAGCTCCGGGAATATTTATTTTGTAGAACCATAGAATCACAATCGCTCCACAAGGAATTATCGCCACAAAAAGAGGCACAAGAGCCTAAATTAATTTTTGTCAAAACTTAAAATTTAAATTATTGTATGTTTATTTAAAACATTTTTTGTGTAGTCTGGATAACGCATGGTATGATTTTTACTGGACGTGTTTCAGTCCCTTGTATTTGAGATACCTGCTTCTGAACTAGTGTAGAACTTACCTGAACAGCTAACACGATATTGAGTTGTCTTTGCATTTTTGCAGTGCGCTCAGTCAAGCGATATGTTTGTTCATTCAACTTTCGGTTTATGCAGACTGCAAACCCGGCAACGATCATATAAATGAGGATGTCACCAATGATTGTTGAGACCATGTAGAATTGAAGAAGAACGTTGTGCTAAACGTTTTACTCGGGTTTTTATTATTATTTTTATATTGTCGAAAATGAATATAAAATAAAAACATTTCTCGCAACGAACCTCATCCGTATAGAAACACAGTGAAATACGTCTGTCTGCATCTAGCCAAATATTATTATCTAATAATGACAGACAATCGCTGTAACTTCTGCTAACAGGTTGGTCTGGCTTAAGCACTGAACCGCTAAGAGAAGTGGCATACCACGCAGCGAGAACAATTGGTATTAAAAGAATCCGCAGCATTTTTCTAACTTTGAGTTCTGTTAAACTATCTCTGAAAAATTAGATTCATATGTGAATTACGAGTTGCGGGATGAGCCGCCCCTGGAATTCTTCTTATTCGGTCATATGCTTGGATATTGTTCTAAAATCATAGAGAAACATCAAAATGTACTAATCATATCAATTTTCATAAACTAAATGACTCATTATTTTGTTTTTGTAAAAAAATCTTTGCATAAAATAATGAACGGAAATAATCGCTTCGAACAAGAATTATTATTGTAACGGTTTTTATACTTCTATAGTAATTGTAAAAAATGTCAAAAATTTATTACTTCGATATTAGTCTATATCTATGAAAGAACATGACAGGCAGAATAAGAATTGAGCCAGCACACATGAAGCACCACATCCAGATCAAAGTGAATGGAAAATATAAGCCATTTTTTGTTTCTGGCCACTTTCTTGCAATCAGTCCGTTGACAACAAAAATGAAGTAGCCATCGTGGATTTCAATTTGCTAAAGAACCAGGTAAATTATTTTATTTTCGATTCGTGCAAATCCTGCCCAAAATTGCAACTATTTCGTTCTAGGTTTCAAAATGATTCTATATTTTATGCAACAACATACTATGATGCGTAAATTACGGGAATGGGTGTTTGAATTCGCGGGTTGTTGCCTGCATGCCAAGAGGCCTTTGCATGCAGGCTAAGAGGCTTTATAAGGCATATCGAGACAATATGATGGAACCCTTGGACAGTAAATCGACTGAGTCCGAATCCTGGATCAGATTTGAGCTTTGACCTTTGATTTTGGAACTTTTTTCCTTTAAAATATGGAAAAATCACAATTTTAAAGGAAAAAGTTCAAAAATCAAAGGTCAAAGTTTAAATCTGATCCCGGCAGGCAACAACCCGCGAATTCAAATGCCCATTCCCGTAATTTACGCATCATAGTATATCATCAAGTAAAAAAACAACTAACAATGCCAGCTAGAAGGCAGACGATTGTATATACAAAGTCAACCACACAATTTTGGAACAGTATTCGGCCGTAGAATTTTAGCATGCGGTTTTCCTCAGTCAAAATTAGCAGCATTAGAATTGAATTGGTGACAAGAGATACAATACCCGCACTCAATTCATTAATGGTATGCAAAACGTCCAGATTCATCGTTTTCGGCGACTCTGAAAATGACGACGGGATATAAGCTTTCCTGTAAACAGTATATATGAATTGCTAAACTATGTGCTTTTTCCAACTAGTAAAAAAACAAATAATTAGGTTGGCGAATAACGCGAACTATTAGAGCATTAGATTAGATTTATAGGTCTAGCAAACGCTTTAAAACTAATTTCATTTGTAAAATAGAATATATGCACTATAGTTTCCAGACAATTTTTGGAGACATTACAGCGAATGCTTGCATAACGTCATATTAATCTCGGTTTTAGAAATTACAAGAAGGCGAATATTGCTATTCAAATGGCTTACAAACAATATTGAGTTAAACTTCTAGTTATTAGAATATACGTTATCAGTTTATATTTCTTGGTTTCCGAAAACAGAGACTTTGGTTATTTTCTGAGGCTTCTTTTCTTGGCGATCCACTTTATTCATTTCAATAGTTCAACTTGACTTTTTCTCATATGAATTCCTAAAATTTCCGTGTACTTATTTGTACTTTTCTTATTATTTCCGCATTGAAAACAACATATTTTCTTTGGGAGGAATCAAAATACTTTTCCCCTATGAATTATTTTGACACTAATATAATACTTAAGCCTTTAAAGTACAATTATTTTCATTTCCTATTCTCTTCGTGTCTGAAATACATTGTAGGAATCTTAGTAAGGGCTCATTGAAATAAAGTTGAGACTGTAAACAAGAATACAAACAGAATTTGAGTTTATAACAGATAACTTCACAGATAACTTCACAGAAAAGCTTGCAGTGCGTTTTAATTGATGGTTTGCCACATACCTTAGCAAACGTAAGAATGACGACAAACAACGCAACTATAAATAACGCTAGAATAGAAGACGCCAGACTTTGTAAGCCTTAATTTACAAAGTATGTCAGAACTTTTCCACGAAATCTTGGGGTTTGTCAACTTTTGGAGGGTCCAAGTCTTGGATGTGGTTGTTTGTGCAATAATGGAATTTATTCCTGCCTCATTCAGTCTGAGGGCCTGATAAACTTATGACAGGTGGAAAAGTGTTTAATGCACTACCCTAGTAGTCATACTGGACAATTCGCATTTGAACTGCCATTATTCTTTAGATATATAATTGCAAGGGAATAGTGGCGTGAACTAGTTCAGCTGCAAATTGTCCGGCATGACCATTAGGGTATGATTCAAGCTTAATCACAATCTTGAGACAAGTCTCAAAATGAAAGATCGCAAAAGTGCTGCATTTCGTTTGAAGGTTTAACCACTGCAACTCTTATTTCACTGAAAGGATATTGAGTTTTTGATTAAAGTGCGATTATTATGGCTGTACCAATTAAGTGAATGGAACAATATTAATAGCAGATGAAATACATGCTAGAAACAAACCACTCCACCAAACACGAGCAGCTGTATCCAATAAAAGACATTGGCTAAACGGTTACTGGTAATAACATTTAACCAAAATGAGTCATATATTAGGTTGTTGACCCTCTGCAATTCTTTGCTATATATCAGAAACCTTTGAATAAATATTTCATTGCTCAAATTAATTTATACCTTAAATGTTTAATGACCAAAGTTGTGGACAACATTTTACAAATGTTGTAAGAGACAAAATATTCTACAGTTCTGTAAAAAACATTTAGTTATAGTAAAATCTGTAAATTTTATTTCGTATTAAATGGAGAAATTTAAAGATATTTTGGAAGCTAAATTTAACTCATTCTAAACTGTATTAATACGGATTCCATTCATTATATTTTGTGCTAGGCGGAGTGCTCCGAAAGGCCAAAGAATCAAGAATTAATCGCAAATTGTTCCAATACCAAATAGTAATAAAGTATTATAAAATTGCGTAGAAAAGAGTTCCGACAGGGCAAATGGCGATTTGAATTTGCGCCAAAACATAATTGCATGCCAAAGGGGTTAAAAGGGGCCGCTAAAAATTTCTAATGAGGGGATTACTCGGCAGGGGTCTCCTCTAGAGATTGGTAAAAAAGTTTGAGTGGGGCCTTATTAGAGTAAAAATTTTCTCAGTCAACACTTTTCCCTATTAGAGGAGGCTCTGTTCAGCATCAGGAAAAGAGCCTCCTCTAATAGGGAAAAGTGTTGACTGTGAAAATTTTTACTATAATAAGGCCCCACTCAAATTTTTTTACCAATCTCTAGAGGAGACCCCTGCCGAGTAATCCCCCTCATTAAAAATTTTCAGCGGCTCCTTTTAACCCCTTTGGCATGCAATTATGTTTTGGCGCAAATTCAAATCGCCATTTGCCCTGTCGGAACTCTTTTCTACGCCATTTTATTTATTGTATAATTCTAAATAAAAAATCAACTTTTTGTTAAAAATTTATTAAAGGCGTTAAATTTTGCTTTACTAAAATTTTGAGATTTAATTTTTGCATTTACTGCTTTGTTCACGAAATTCTCTTGCCGTATTTGAATTTCAAGTTTGGCGTTGTATTCATTGCTCAAACAGCAAAAAACACAACGACGAACTGTGAAAGAAATTTTCGAAAGTGAAGCAATGTTCCCAAATATTTTCAAATCTTCAAATAGATTTTAATAAACTAGTTACATGTATTTGTTTAAACTCTGCAAATTGTGGAGTGTAAAAAATGCGTTGCGTTTTGTAATTTGTAAAAATTTCCTTGCACCAAATTTGACTGTTTTTTACATCAGAAAAGCGAATTGGTTATTGTATGTAGTTTAATTATGTAGAATTACAATGATAATTCCAAAAGCCAAATAAGTGTCCGTTTTTTGGAGCGTACGTGACATTTTAAAAATAAAAGTTTGTAGTGAGGGAAGAATAAAGGACATTCAATTGTACTTCATGGTCTGTGACGGAGAAAATTATTGTACGTGACAAAACGATGCATGGAATTTCCCAACTAAATCAAAGCAGATAAAAAGACTATATAAATACTCAGTTGAATCTTGCAATGTTGTCGGCGGCGCAGGAATAATATTTCAGCGCACGTATTATCGTAGAATTCTGCGGAATCCTCATGTAACTGATATGGCATCTCATTCGCTCTAATGAGTCTTAGTTAACGTTCATAGGGTCGATTGAACCTCCGGGGTAATGCTTGGGCCACGCAAAGAATGGAAACTGGACTGGGTTTTGTGTATTATTCTCTTCCCAGTCTCTAGTTTAATCACAGTCTCTTCTTTGTTTTGTGTATTTCAGTGCTCTCTACAAACCCAAAGAGCAACCCATTCCCCGATCAAATCGATTTGATCTTATGTTCTTTGTTCTTCTTCTTTGTTTAAACTCAAAATAAAATAAAATGAATTTGTCTGCAGTGCAAAGAGCATTACAGCGCAGACATGAGAATGGGTTTGTGTATGCCTTTGTCTCTGTCAAAAAGACGTGTTTCATGTCTGCTTCACAACGCAGCCCATTCTGTAGAAACTACAGCGCTGTGATAAAACATAGGCTAGGGAAAAGAAAAATACAAAACCCAGTTCAGAATCCATGCTTGCGTGGCCCTAGTGTAAACTCCTGGGGGTAATCATAGAGAGTATGCTATTCGAAACTGCATTGTGAAATTTAACTTCTTTTTCAGCAAATTGTTTTAAACCATTATTCCCTACTCTAATAATGCCCCCTAGCAAGCGATGCAACAAAATTTGCAAGGATGCCACCGAGATGATTGGCGAAACGCCGTTGGTTTACCTCAATAATGTGACCAAAGGATTGCCAGCGAAAATCGGTTTGTTTCCTGGAAAAGAACTTTTCTGGTGGCAATATTAGAAGAAAATATTGCTGTTTCAAACTGAAATCCCAAATTCATACACTGGAGGCATTTGAGTAATAATCATTGGCAACAATTCAGCCTGCAAAGTTGAATACATGAATCCAGCGTGCAGCGTGAAGGACAGAATTGGCTTCGGAATGATCGACGCTGCCGAAAAAGCGGGCCTCATCGAGCCAGGACGCACAATTCTCATTGAACCAACCTCAGGGAATACCGGCATTGCACTGGCATTCGTTTGTGCTTCGCGCGGCTACAAACTCATTCTCGTAATGCCCTCACTTATTAGTATGGAAAGGGTCAGTTTATTTTTCGATCAACGTGCGTAGCCAAATGGCCCATCTTTGCCATTTTGACATTTATGTACTTTAAACTGTTCGTATTAATGTAATAACTGGTCACATGCCATGTTTAGAAGGCAATCGCTCGTGCTTATGGCGCCGAAGTTCTTCTAACCGACCCAGAACTAGGTTTTGCAGGAGTCGTAAACAAAGCTGAACAGCTCCATGAAGCGATCCCCAATTCATATATTCTGAATCAGGTAAATTTACTTACAAGATTCGAATGTTGTGAGACGTTTTCTTAGGACTTTGGGATTAATGATTGATCAAAAGTTTACCGTAAGGAAATTTTCCACATATTCATGTGAAATCTATTTTTGTTTATACAATATCGAGAAAGAGAAATTGTATTGACATCAGCTGAAAATATGTTAAGATAGATTCTAGGAATAATCGATTAAACACTATTGCGAATGCAATGCTGAATTTTCGAAGCTTTTCAAAGTTATCTGATAGCGCATTATTTTATAGACTTCTATAATTGTCCTGCCATTTTTTGATAATTCCAATATTTTATTCAGTTCGCGAACCCTGCCAATCCGCGTCAACATTACGAAAATACCGGACCTGAGATTTGGGAACAGACCAACGGTCAAGTCGACATATGCGTGTTCGGTACCGGCACAGGTGGTACGCTCTCCGGAGTTGGCAAATTTTTGAAAGAGAAAAAGCCAGAAGTGAAAATGTATGCGGTGGAGCCATTTGAGTCTTCTGTCATAAATGGTTGTGAAAAAGGGTCTCACTTGATTCAAGGTAATATATTTTTTGGCCTTGTATTTTGTAAGCTTTTCAATTTCAACCAATTGCAGACAAATCTAAAAAGTCATTAAATTGTACAACAATTAAATTATATGCAGATCCGTTAGAATAATATTTTCAGGAATTGGACCAGGCATCATCCCCGAAAATCTCAACTTGACTCTCGTTGAAGAGGCTTTAAGAGTACATTCGGACGATGCAGTTGAAATGGCCAAAAGGTTGGCGCGAGAAGAGGGATTGCTTGTTGGGATCTCCTCCGGAGCTAATGTCTGTGCAGCGATTGAGGTAATTTTGAGAAATTTTGGTTAGGTTATGGAGCCTACATACTGAAATAAATATCAATATATTTGTTTTGTAGAAATATTTAAAAAATGAAAGAGTATTTCTAGTACTTTAAATAATAACTTTGTCATAAAATTTAAGTAGGTTCATTCCGTAATATGAAAAAACTTTCCATAAATCCAGCTAAATTTTTACTGGATTTGTTTCCACAGCACTATAACAGGCTCCATATAATTCCAATATTACTCGTCATTTTAGATAGCAAAACGCCCAGAGAACGCTGGGAAACTAATTATAACCAGTTTGGCCAGCTTTGGCGAGCGATATCTGTAAGCGATTATTTAGAGCAAATTTTGATTGTTATTTTTATGACATGCTTTTATGTCATTTACAACATATTTTAAGCCAGTGTCTATGAGTAAAGCCTTTTTTATTAAGTCAATCCCAGGCCCCAAGCCACACGAGGGTGTATGGGTTATACCAAAATCCGGAAAATTGCACAGAAAATTTGAAAATTCCATAAGAATGCTTTATCCGAAAATTTTTCCGTTCTTAGCCCTCCGAAATTATTCAAACCATTTTTTTGGTATGAGTCTGGGATGCCTTTTAAGTTTAATCTGAATGTCATCAGCAAAAATAAATGTCAATATTTCAGGAGTTCTTGTCTCTACAAAGACATTCAAGAAGAATGCGAGAAAATGACGCATACAACTGTAGACGAGGACAAAAAATATTTGCAGGAGAAATTGGGACTACCGAAAGTTTAACTCGTAACAATAGTTTTCTTGTTATAATTTGGAATAACTGTCAAATTTGAAAGCAGATATCAATAAAAGCGATCATGTTGTCGATGCCATTGTAACAATAAATAAACCGCTGCCTATTTACAGGCATTTTATATCCAAGTAAAATAAAATCAAATTACATTTACACTAATGTTATTTCTTCTGTTTTTGTGCCAACTTATAATTGCCGCCGAAAGGTCAACCCGCTACCTTATTGCGTTTTGGCACTCATGACACTGCACCTTTCTTGAATACACCGAATCGCCTGAGCAAATGACTCACACATTATTCGATTAACTCGATAGAGTTTCCTCAAACGCAACACGTAATATACGAGAAATATGATTCCCGGCAGCTATTTTTTTATGAGCTTTGCGTATAGCCTTTGTTTATCGGCAGCCTTATTTATTCCCAATAAACGAACTGCAATTATTTAATAGCAACATATTAATAGCGTTCTATGAATGCTTTTGTATAATGGCCGATATTAATCAAGACGCTGTCTTTATATTTCAAGGGTCTGAGAACAATTTGAAAACTTCGACGCCTAGTTCCTTCAGGCAATTTATTAAGTGGATCCAACGAATGTGCGGTATGATCAATCAAAGTCAGAGAAACATACATTCCTTTAAAATTCCATTTGCATTCTTAAACAATTTAAAAAGTGTACATTTTTTATAGCAAGCGAAAAACTTTTTAGCATCCAAGCATCTTTTCAGGTCGTATTCGAAACTTGAGCCAACAGCAGCTACAGAAAGTTGCCATTATTTCGGCTGCGTTATCGCTCTTTTTCCTCACCGTTGCCGTCATTGCTCTAATTCGTCCGTCTGATCAACCATGCGAAATTTGTCAGAATTGCGATCCTTGCCAAAGTTGCGACCAATTTCAACCTTTTCCACAGAAAGTTCAAGAGCAAGTACGACGGAGACTACATTGTGACTTTGGTTGGACATTGCACTATGAAAAATGTTATAAGGTAATTATAGCACCGTTTTATTTTTCGTAATACTTTGATAATTAGGATCATTGTTATATATAGGGTGGGCAGGGATATTTTTAGCAAATTCACGTCTATCAAATTTCAGTTTATTGGTTTGACGTTTTTTAAGTTCTGAACGTGCCATTTTATTTGAGTGCAAAACCAGCACGACATGTCAAATAAATCAATAAAATAAAGAGATCATTCATTTTTCTATGTGAGGAAATTCTTGCTCAAAATTTTGGAAGTGAGTCGTTTCATAATTATGAAACTATACCCCGTCTATAGCAATTTATACCTTTATGGAATCCTAATAAAATTTTCTATGCAGAAAACGACATTAGAACAGAGTGAAGCTTTGGTCCCGACGCGAAAATTGACCCTATAGGGAAAAATTTATCAAAAAATGCGAGATCTCTCTCTTTTGTTGACTTGATAACGATATTGGTTCTGTGTTCAAATTAAATAGCACACTCTGTACTGCAACATAGGAAAAATATCGAACAAATATGCTCACAAAACGGAAATTTTATAGACTTCAAATTGCTAAAAATAGTTGGGCCACTCTGTATAATGCCAAGGTTTGACCGAACAACCACTCAAATTCACTTATCATTTTCAGATTCATGCTTTTTGGTCAAGAAAAACGTTTGCGGAAGCCGAAACAGTTTGCCATACTTGGGGAGGCGAACTTGTTTCAATCCATAGCCTTCAAGAAAACAAGTGGATATCTGGTCAGTTTGTTGTTATGCTAAAATATAGAAGTTTGTCTTCAACAAATTAGGTAAGTCACTAATTAGACTACTTCAAAATGTATAGTCAAACATGGACTAGGTTGAATTTCCGAGGTAGTTTTAATACCAGTTTAATACTGTGTAAACTTAAAGTTCCAATTTAAATGTTTACCTCAAATTAATTCATGTTTTTAGAATTTGCGCGAGGATCTCTAGGAAGAGAAATGGAATTCTTTATTGGACTCAAGCTAGTAAATAAAACGACGCGACTATGGACAGACAATAGCCCTCTGGATTTCGAAATTTGGCACACCGGTGAGCCAAATGGCGGCGAAAATGAAGCGTGTGTGGAGCTGAGAGCTCACGACAGCGAACTCAATGGTTTCTGGAATGATGTGAGTTGTGATAGGAGAAATGTTCCAAGAAGGGTCATGTGCCAGAAAGGTGCTTCTGTCTCCTCTGTATAAGTTGTGAATCGTGCTAATTAGCGATTAGAATTGCAAATAAATAAAATTTACATTTGTTGAAAGTAATAAACGCAACTCTAGCCAGAAAGTACACTCATAAGGTATACCGAATTCCGTCTAATTGACGCATTTTCATTCTCTATAATTGACTCTCCTGCTTTTCTATACAAAATTTCATACCTTTAATTGCACAAAGGCAAACTATCTCATTCAAGGCTGCACGAGCTGAACGAACCGACCCCCGTCCGGACTGGTTATCTCTTCGGAGCTATTTTCTTCTACCTTTTGGTTTATATTTCACTATTTGTCCTAAATTCACGCTTTTTTATATTCTGCGCACTTTTTCCCTCAATGTTTCCGAAGTTCTTAAATAATTAGCGATATTTCAAAAACTGTAAAAATATAAGTATGAATTATACCAATTTATGAAGTTGACAAAAATTTAAGGACTTGACAAACAACTTTGATATAAACTACTGTAAACTCTCTAATTTAACCCCCTGTAATTTTACGCCCTCTAATTATGCCCCCTAGAGGTCGATTGAATAATTATACTCCCGGAGTTAAATTAGAGAGGTCACGGTATTTGTAGGAAATATCCGGAAAATGTAATTGTTCAGCAAATAAAACTTCAAAGTACTCAAGGAAGCTCTTGGTTAATCAAGCGTTCTTTTCATTGCTTCGTATTTGATTCTGCAAATTCTTGATGAATTAGTTGAACGATCTTCTTTCATGCTCTTTGCAATTTTTTGTCCATTTGAAAATTGAAAACAACTCCAGTTTTTCTTTTGTTCATTGTTTTCTAAGCACAACTTTCTTTCTTTTTTCATGTCGCTAATTTTTGTTACACAAAAATTAACGACATGAAAAAAAAATCAGAAGAGAGCAACTCGGATTTTATTCGTATGCACAGAAAATTAATGAGTGTGAAAGGAGCAGAGCTGTGCTTATAAGATGCTACGCCCGTTCAATAGTCAATATGGCATTTTGAATTCTTGCGTAATTACTTTATTCAATAAAATAAAAACAAATAAACGTAAAGAATAGCGGTATTTGTAAAGCGCCATCAAAAATTTGAAACGCTACCAGAACATTCGCTCACCTGAAAATCAATGATATAAAAAAGTAAAATGATTGGGCATCGATTTTTCATTCAAAGCTCAAGTAAATTAAACCTAATCTTTGCTTGAGATTAAAGGACGTTAAAAAATTAATATATTTTATCAACTTTGTTCTTTCATTTGTCAATTTTCTTTCGTTTGCTTTCCAATGTACTTTTATGTTAAAGGGCCAGAAATAGTTATTATTTTGTTCATAACGGTCACAAGTTGTGATTAGCAGTTTGATTATTTAGTTGGACTAAAACTAAAGAATCAAGCTACGTTTGACTCACTTTCATTTTTGTCCTTTCTTTTTTCTTTCTTCTTTTTCTTCTGTCTTTTTTCTTTCCTCTCTGTGTTTCTATTTTCTTTTCTTTTGTTGAGGTCCGCCGGCATGGGAATAGTGTTTATGTCAACCTTAAATTGTTGCAATATAGTACTGCCGCTGTATTTTTTGGTGAATTAATGTAATACTGACACTGAATGTTGATCACTGAACTCAAATGATGAAAAACATTTAAAAATGTATCAAAAATTGGCAGTAATATGATAAAACGGTTTTAATAATAATGATGTATGAACAAAACACAAATAATGCTACCTGAGCCGTTATTCCACCGTTTACTCCAACATCATTCAGCGCAACATCTTCATGAGCCGGTATTGGCAGTTGCAACTGTAAAAAGTTATGATATAATGCATAATATAATGATATTAAACTGATCGATAAGCATTAGTTATTTCGCATAGCTTATCCAATTTTCGCTTGTGTCCTTAAACAAGTCAGAAAAAACTTTTAGTATATACCAAAGGCAATGTTGTGTCGTTTTCTCCATGATTAATCAGCGTAGTATTGGAATTAGATGGCGTAGGCAATCCTGACAGATCATCTGGTGGAATGGGCGAGAAATATGGTTTCTTAACCGGATCACGCAGATCTTGATCTTCCTCATCATTATCGAGTGAATGTCGTTTGCGTGCCTGAATATTTTGGATTTAAAATTGTCACGAATTTTAGTTCTGTTAATAAATATTAATTTACCGTATTATTACCCAAACATTGTTTTATAAGGACCTGCTTCAATAGAGCTCCCTCTTTTTCCGACGTCACCACATTTGGCGAAAATTCAAAATGTTTGGCACAAGTTTGAATTTTTTTTAATTTTTCTATTTTTGATTAAATTTTGGTAAAATTTACTAAAATATTGAAAAATTTCAATAAAAATAGCAAAAATATGGTCAAAAATTAGTAAAAAACCTAAAACGCTAAAAATTGCGAAATTTTTCATCCCTCGCCGGAAAAGCTGGCGATGGCTGAAGAAAGGGCCTCCTCCAATAAGGTCCCTCTAGAGGGACAATGAAAAATAAGGGCCCGGGCCCATTTTGGAGGAAATAGGGTAAGTCAGTGAGGCTGAGACTAGATGCCTTAGCTATTAGAAAATAAGCTTTAATATACCGCTTATAAAAGCTTTGCTACCGTCTGCACATAATTTCAAAACGCCTTGGCTCTATTGGTTTACTAACAGTTTTACCTCGTATTCTGAGTTAGTTGCCGTCGGACCGATTTGCTCTCCTTGAAACGTGGATTCCGGATCATTGAGATCTTCAGCTATACCGGCAATAAGGCTCTTAGCATGAGCCAGTTTGCTTTCGAGGTTACGAATTCGCCTTTGGTCAGCGTTTCGTTGTTGGTCCCGTACAAGTGAGCATTGCTCGTTTTCGTACCGTTGTCTTTCCAACTCAGTTCTGATTGATTGGATATCCCAGTTCGATTTAGACAGCTCCTCGGTAAGACAAGAGCGAATGTGTTCAGATTGCTTGACATTTTTGTCCAATTCAGCGATTCTGCTTTCTCGTTGCTAAACAAATTGTATAAATATAAACTATTAATAGCATTTTGTCCAAAAAATACGAAAAGGTCACAGAATTTGGACAAATGTGTAGAATGATCCAAACTAGATCCAATATCTAAATATATGAGCTTGCCTATGGGTTAATAATTATTTTAAAAAATTGTCGTGAATAAATGAATGGTCTCGCTGAAACCTGTGCTTTATCTCCCACCGGGTAAACTGCTCCAAGTCATAGGAAGATAGGATAAATTATCCCACCTGTTTCCTAAGAATGTCTAAAAATATACCTCCAATGTGTCCCGATAATATGCAACTCGCTCGGCATGTTGTTTCTGCAAATGCTTGCATTGTTCTCGTTTCACGGAGAGGTCACGTTCCACCTTACGGGTCATATCCAGCAAAGATTTGTACACTGTTTCCAATTTTGTTCGCTGAGCGTCGGTCGTGTTAAACTGATCTTTATACTGCATCACCTGCTTACGCAACAAAGCATTTCCATCTAAAACATATTGTCATTGTCAGCAATCGAACTTAAAACCATATAAACATCTAGCACATCATCAAATAGCACTACAAAATTCAAACACAAACGTCGATCTTGAATAATGTCAGCAACATTCAAAGTTAAGCCATACCAGAAAGTTCCTTGACTTGTTTTTGTGCGTTGCTGAATTCCGTCGTAAGGATATCATTTTTGAGTGTTAACTCCATAATTGCTTTGTTGTCTTGCGCCCACTCAATGTTCTTTGCTTCTAGCGTGCGCAAGCGAAGTTTAAGGCAAGAGTTTTCCTTAGAATTTTGCGCTCTTTCATTCTCAATCTGAGATGCCAATTGAGCTTTCTGCGTCTCTATCTCAGAAATTTTGTCTTTAGCAGCCTTCAACTCTTCGGTCAAACATTCGTTTGATTTCTTGACTTGGTCGAGATTCAAGTTCGATTTCGTCAGCTCCTCGGAAATCTGGGCGTTGAGTTGTTCAAAATGCTTAAGATTTTGCTCCAAGTCAGTCACTTTGCATTCGCGTTCCTAAATTTTGTTAATCAGGTTCTGCAAAATTTAAGAATAAAATTTCGGGTGAGATGGGAGGGGTAAACGGTGTTTGCTTATGGCGTGAACCCCAAAACAAGGAACTACACAAGGATATGTAAGGGCTTAAAATTTGTTTTTATGGGTCTGATGTCAATTCTACAATAGGTAACCCTGAATTAAGGTAGACGATCGTCACAAGGATATATAAGGGCTTAAATTTAAAAATTAAAAAAAAACGAACTTTTAAAGTCTCTTTATAATGTTCATCTGTTGCCTGCAGCGCATCTTTGTACTGCGTCATCTTCTCGCGCAGCGATGCATTCTCATCTAAAACAAGGTACCATTAATCTGCCATTGTAGCCAAAACTAAGTTGAAATTCGGTATATACGTTCAACTGCAAATGTGGTTTTATATCAAACTTGTAATTTGCAAAACATCCTTTCCAAGATCATTTTTTGGTTTATAAACAAATTCACAATAAGACGCGAGTAAATATGAGACACGTCTTAAATTTTAGTTTTAGTCATTTAGGACGCACCCCGTAAATATGCAGTTCTTTCAGATAGAGGCAAATTTCGTGTAGCTTGATATAGTCAAGACTAGCTGAGACGGGGGCGCTTCGCGCCCCCTTACTCAGCTAGGAAGCGGGTAGCGTGCGCTTCGCGCACCGCCGTCAGCGGTCAGAGTTGGCTTGTTCGGGAGTAGAGCAGCATGAGACTTTTTTCGGGCCTTCGGCTCTCAATTAGGGTTTACAGTCGGGCCTTCGGCCCTCAATTAATTATTTGGGGATGCCTGACTTTGTCAGCGGAGCCTCGCGGCCTTCGGCCGCTCGAAGGGGGATTTTGTGGTGCCTCGTAACCAAAAAGCGTCACGGACGGAGAAAAATGAGGATCGGGCCCCTCAAAAACTTGTAGTTTGTAGTCAAAAAGCGTCACGGACGGAGAAAAATGAGGATCGGGCCCCTCAAAAACTTGTAGTTTGTAGTCAAAAAGCGTCACGGACGAAGAATAAGCACCCCTAAGAATGCAACTCCAAATTTTGTGACATACTGACGTAAGCCGCGTATTATAAAAGATAGCGAGTTGAAAATGTGCATGATCGATTCTCCTATGTCGATTCAGGAAAGGACTGTTTTTCAACGTCTTCCGCACGTTTTCAGCGGCTTCAAAATTTCAGCGAAATTTTTAAACTACTTGCAATTTTCAAATCGTTGACACCATTTTACCTCTCAAGCTGTGGCCAAATAAGTGAAAGTTAACTCCTTTCAGGAAAACAATTTAATAGTGTGTTTGTCAGTTAAAATTCGATAGTAAATGCAATCGTAAGATACAAACTTTAAACAATTTTGAGACTAGGGATTATAATAAATATTTACCGGAGAGTTGTTTGGATTCGTTTTGAGCAGTGTCGAGTAAATCCTTCAAGGAATCAACTTCCATCCTCAATCGCTCTGTTTCGTTACTGCATCGCGCTCGCTCAGTGTTCTCTGCTTCCAATGCATTCAAGCGAAGTTGAAAGTGAGATCTTTCATCGGCATATTTCTCGCACTCTGTCGCAAGCTCTTCCTTGGCAGTGGCTAATTCCTCGGAGCATTTCAATAGCGAAGTATTCAATCGTTCCACCACATCCTCGTTCAGTTTGTTGACTTCTCTGATTCTGTCATGGAGTGTTGCAATTTCTTCTTCAGCTTTCTTTTTCTGAGCATTCGACTCTTCGAATTTTTCTTCGTACAGCGTCATTTGTACTTGCAACAACGAATTTTCATCTAAAGTATATTACCGTTAATTCCATCTTCTGCAGTTTCAATGGTTAAAGGTGCCCTACTTTTAGATACTTTGAATAGGCATAGTAAAGTATACGTAATTTGAAGCATATTTGATATTAGGCATTATAGGAGCCAACCAAACCTATATAAACAAATGTATTTGATAATTGAAACTAACCAGAAAATTGCTTGGCTTCGCTTTGGGCGGTATCGAGTAATTTCGTCAGGGAATAAACTTCGGTCTCTAATCGTTCAGTCTCTTTGGCTCTATGAGCAAGCTCAGTGCTTTCTGCTTGTAGCGCTTCAAAGCGACGTTGAAGTTGAGACATTTTCTCGGCGTTTTCCTCGCTCTCGGACTCGGCCAGCGCTTCCAATTCAGAAGCTCTTGCGTTGACTTTGTAGAATTTACTATTTAAATTGTACAAGCGCCCAGTTAGACTTTCGTTTGCTTTGTTGACTTTATTGATTTCGCTTTGGGCGGTATCGAGTAAATTCCTGAGTGAATAAACTTCGCTTACTAATCGTTCATTTTCTCTGGCTTCTTGCGCTAGCAAAGTGTTTTTCGCTTGCAACGCTTCAAATCGACGTTGAAGATGAGATATTTCCTCGGCATTTTCCTCGCGTTCGGTCATCTTACTAAGAGCGTCATTCAAATCAACAATCTTTGCTTCAAATTCGGAGCATTTGGCTCTCGATGCGTTTAACCGGTTCACCAAATTTTCGTTCACTTCGTTAGCTTCTCTGATCCTGTCATGGAATTTTGCAATTTCTTGTTTCGCAGTCGCTAAGTCCTTGTTCAATGTTTTGTTGTTTTCAATTTCCAGTTGTTCTGCCTTCGATTTGGTCACACCCAGATATTTCCTATCACGTCGGCGCCAACTGTGACAAAAATTTTCGGCCGATTTTCCAGCCAAAATTAAAGTTCTGAGATATCATTGATTTTTTTGCAGGGAGCAAGTTCGGTGTTGTCTTCATACCGTGGGTGAAATATTCGTCCGTACGTTTTAAATAAAATCTGGGGCTTAAAAGTTGGTACACTTTGCGTTTTTCATTTGTAAAAGGGGGTCAACTTTGAGACCCCAGATTTTCATTTAAAACGTGGGGTCATATTTCACTTGTACAAAATGGTCGAGCAACACTTCAATTTTACTTTTCATAAATTTCTAACATCTCTCAGAGTTTTGGTGTTATGAAATTTTTAAGATTTTTTTGCCAAAAAATGGCAATTTTTGTGTATTTTGGAGAAAATGCGAATTAGTACGTCGGAAATCGACTGGGATTTTTGGTAGATACCCTATTTCGGCCACGGCGAATCCGAATTTGAGCTCAGATCGGGGGTGGTCCCGCCACGAAAGTTGGGAAAATTGCGTTTTTTCACGTTTTTGGCCGAAAATTATCACAAAATGGTGCAAGAAAAATAGTATTGATGGTATTTCATTCTATGGTTTCAAATTTTTAATCAATTGTGGTCCGGCAAATAAGAATTCGTGGTTATTTTTAACAAAATTCGGTATTTTCGCGAGAAAAAAATTGATTGACGGACCTGGGGTCCCGAAATACCCCCAACAGATCGTCCGAAAATGGCAATTTTTGACGTGATATGAAGAAAATAATTGCAGATTCGGAATCAGCGCATCGAATTACCCCTAAAAACACTCATTGCAGAAATATTTTCCAGATTTTCAAAAAATCGATTTTTTTCAAAATCCATGTGGAAACTCCTATGGTGAAAAATGGCCAAAAATAAAATTTTTTTTGGAATGTCGGGCAAAATGTGTTTTTAGGGGTTTTTGATGCGCTGAGTCCGAATCTGCAATTATTTAAACTTAACGCGTAAAAAAATGGTCTTTTTTGGGGCCCATTTTCCCTCAAAAACAGAAAATGGGCAGAACCCCAAAAAACCCCCCCAACCCAATGCCAAAAATAATGCCAAATTCGGATTCCCCGTACCCGAATTAGGGTATGTACCAAAAATCTCGGCCAACTCTCGACAAAACATGCCTTGTACACTTTTTGTCACACTTTCCCCTTGTTTGGCGCCGACGTGCTATTGTAAGGGTAGCATTAGTCTTAGGCTTGGGGCTTTAGGCGAACAGGCCCATTAGGCGCTGTGGCCCCTTAGGCGCCATATTTGGGTTGCGCGAGAGTATCCCCAACTTGGTACCCCCCCCCCCAACTTGGTTCCTTAAAAGCGTCATGTACCAATTCGGGGGGGGGGTGCAGTTTCGAGATCTCCCTTATATGGGCTGGTCGCGTGGGGGTCCCAAAGGCAAAGTTGCTTGGAATGACCTTATAAGAAACTTTGCCTTTGGGACCCCCGCGCGACCAGCCCATATAAGGGAGATCTCGAAACTGCACCCCCCCCCAAAATTTGGGACATGACGCTTTTAAGGGACCAAGTTGGGGGGGACCAATTTGGGGAGGTACCAAATTGGGGATAGAGGTTAGGCTTAGGCTGTGTAATTCTCTGCTGTAGCAGGGCAGAGAACACAATCCAGGTCCACACAACATGATTTTTGATTACTTGAAATCAAAAATCCCCAACCTGGTACATCCCCAAGTTTGTACCCCCCCAACCTAGTACCCCCAGTCTGCACCCCCCATCAATGTATTTCTCCTTGAGTTCTCCCCTTGGGCCATTCAACGACTTGATCAGGATTGGTTCAGCAATTCTTTTTGTCTGCGACAATGTCTAGAAAAAAGATGTTAAATCGCTTTATTTAACAAATTTAAAATTTTTCACCGCCTTAAAAAATTTCCCTCATTTGCGGATTCGGAGCATATAAAGTCCGAACTCCCAATTGTTAGCTTTACCGCAATTGGGCAAAAAATAGAAGATGGTATTCTGTACAAGGAAAACAAAGGACTCATTTTAAATGATCTAAATCACCAACACTAATACATCTAGTTTGTCTATGATCCGGAAGTTGCACATCACATTCGATCAACGACTTGATCAGGATGGTCTCATAAATCTTTTTGTCTGACGACAATGTCTAGACAATGCTGTTAGTCGCTGCTTTAGACAATTTAATTTACACCGATTAAATTCCACACAATGGAGCTTTGTCCGAACTTTCTGTAGCTATTGGGCAAAAAGCGATCATGTGTGGAGCAAAGTCACAATGTGCTAACACAATAAATTGTATTGCTTGTGAATTGTATCTCAATTCTGTAGCTGTTATGTGAAATGGGACTCTGTGTTTCCCAGTATAATACAGGTTTTCATAATTAAAATTTATGCATAAAATAGGCTCAGCAAGCTGCTCTGTTTTATATCCAATACTAGATTCAATGACAATTCAACAAATAATTTCAGGTCTCCAAAGTAAAACTACTGGAACAGTTTCAATCCTAGCCAATGAGAGAAAATCGTAGTCCAGCCAGACCAAGGTCGAAGCAGCCGCTAGAGGAACAGGTAAAATGGATTTGTCATAAAATTTTGTACTATAACTCGTGCTCCGTTGCGCTACAGCACTTATACACATTTACCCTTATACTAGCGATTTAACCTTGTGGGTTTTAAGCGTGCTCCATTATGACTCTCAGCGTTAATCAGGGTTTCCGATTGTTTGACTCTGTCGGTATATTGTCTATTTCAGGAATACTATCATGGATTTTTACCGCGTGAAGACTTGTCCCATTTGCTCAAAGAAAATGGAGACTTTCTTGTGCGAGCTAGCGAGCCGGCCAAGGTGGGCCTCCGTGAAAATATACTCTCGATCATGTGCAACAAAGAAGAGATAACCGACAAGGAATCAGGGGTAACATTAAGACATTTTGAATGAAAACTTTCATTTTACATACTGCAACCATTTATAGATGAAACACTTTGTTTTGCGCAAAACCAAACGGACGAGGAGGTACAAGCTTGATAAAATCTCTTTTCCTACTATAGTGGCATTGGTCGGACATCATGTGGACAAAGGCACTCCCGTAACGGAAAAGGTAGGTTTATTGTATGTATATAATGGAAGCTAAAGATATGCTTGGTTGCTGTAGCCTTCGGGTGCGCGGAGTCTTCCCCCGTCGTTTATGAGGAGAAAGTTGTAGCGTATACTGTATAGTATGGTTGTAGTAGAAGTATAAGTACTAGAAATTGCGCATAGTTCGATTATGTCCTAGGTTTTCGGTGTTTGCCGAGTTTAAATTTTCTCCAAATTCATTTTTCAGTGAATAAATTAATCTCATTTTCCAATTTAAATTTTTGAGCACTAATATTATCAGCTATTTTATCATCAAATTGTTACCTTTCGAGGTAGCGCACTAAAATATTGGGATTCGGCACTTTTGATGGTAAAACAAAGTGACATTATTTTCTGTTTCCAAACATAGAATTTGTGTTAGCACTCATCCTTCGTTCTGGAGAACATGTGCTATTATTTATGTTTTATCATTTACAGTTTCCCGGCTCTATACTAAGAAATCCAATTTTGCGACAAGAATGGGAACTCAAGCACGACAACATTAAGCTTCTGAAACAATTAGGCAAGGGAGCCTTCGGGGAAGTGAAAAGCGGTAAGCTAACTCTGAAGACTGGGCGACGAGTAGATGTGGCTATAAAATGTGTATGTTTTTCAATTTTGCACTCTACGCTACTAACAGGGAAAAATCCAATTATGAGTGAATTCCACTTCAGGCAATTTCTGTATAAGAAACAAAAATTTCTTAGACGAGGACATACTCTTAGACTTAAATGACCTGCTTACTTGGGGGGGGGGGCGTTAGATACGATTCTGTCCAGTCGATCTAAATGTTCTACGTTTGACTTTCTAATTAGAAGCGGTGGTATTGTTAGAGTTGGTGTTGGCCAAATAAATGAGTTCATCTGGTAGAAGTAGGTACTCAGATATAAAGCTGCATTAATAACCACGGACAATGACAATTGTCTATGGTAAACTAAAAATTTCGTCTGTGTCCGTTCAGAAATCCATATTTATGACTGATGCGATTTTCTGAGACATTGCCAAATTAATTCTTCGAAATTTGGTAATTTGCTTTAACCCTTCATTGCCGAGTGTATCCGATCGGATACGCTTTTATTTGCTAAAGACTTCACAAAAAGAAAGAAACGAAATGAGTGTTTATTATTCATACAAAGAGTGTGTCTGTAAATAGATCGCATAGAAAAGTGAAATAAACAATGGAGGCCATAATGATTTTGATAAAGACAGCTCACTAAAAGGAAAGCTAATGGTAACGCTAGATTTCTGCCTTTTGTTCTATAGCTCCGGCAATGAAGGGTTAATGTCCACTTTATTACCTTTGTATGGGTTTTGCGGCCCCCGTGATGACGTTTTTGGCCCAAATTGTTTGAAAATGTCAAGTTTTTGATCGTTTTAAAATTTTGATTCATTTTTGCCCTGCACAGGATAACCACCTCGATGATGACATTTCGAATGAACCCCTTAAATATTGTGAGATTAATAAATAGTGTCATAACTTTTAGGCAAAGGCTGGTGAAGTTACGAAGGAAAACATCAAGGAGTTGATGAGCGAAGCTCGATTAATGCGAAGTTTCGAGCATCCGAACATCGTCAAACTTTACGGCGTGGCCTTTGAGCGAGAGCCGGTAAAATTTTATTTAACTATTTTGTATTTAATGGCGCTAAGTTATACGCTTTAGATTCTGATCGTGATGGAACTGGTACAAGGAGGTTCTCTGGACAAATACCTTCGCAAGCAGCCAACTACGCTGGATGAGAAACTTCAAATGGTCCTGGGCGCGAGCTGGGGACTGGAATATCTTCACCTGAGGAAATGCATCCATTGTGATATTGCTGCCAGAAATTGTCTCTATGACGATCGCGCCAAAGTAGTATGTTTGTCTTATGTTAGTTTGTTGAGAAAAAAATATTACTACGTTAAACAAATAATTGCGGTATGTCAAATAGTGCCATTTTTAGTCAACCTGTACATTATCGACGACAAAATGTTTTGCTTAGCCTAACAAAGCCTGTTAATTTTTACTCTCTTCATAACTGATGACTAACGTTTCAGTTGAAAATCAGCGATTTTGGTTTATCGCGTGAAGGAAATTTCTATCAACTCACGGTCCAAAGAAAAATGCCTGTTAAATGGTTGGCGGTGAGACATTTTTATTATTTCACAAGTCCAATTTATGTTCTCCATTTCAGCCGGAGACTCTAAAGACAGGCCGCTTCACGAGAGAAACCGATGTATTTTCTTTTGGAATTCTCGTCTGGGAAATTTATTCAAATGCCAGCGAGCCATATGGGAAAATGACCCAAGCTGAAGTGCAGGAAAAGGTTGGTTTTTCTACATTTCATATATCCTTTGCTATAAGGAGCAGGCGTATGGGGATGTATTGATTAGTTCGGATCTGAATTAAGAATTACATCAGGTACTAAACATGTTGTCCGTTATATTAATTCCTAAGATCCGAAGATAACGTTGTTGTCACCGGACCCTATTTTGTTATCCATTATGAAAGTTTGTCCAAAGGGAAAAAGACCTCTTCGTATTTGAGTGCGAAACAATTAGACAGAAAATATTGGGGCGTTGCAAAAGAAACCGGACTGCCAAGTCAGACACAAGCAGCAAAATGGCGCGAAATCTGAAAATTATTTATTCAGAAGAGGGGTATAGAAGGGGGCTAGCGCAAATCTGATATTGGTAACCCCCTCTAGAATCGTATTTTAGAGGGGCTTAGCAATATCGGAATTGGGGTTTACCCACATGAAACATGGGTAAACGGGCTGTGTCTGACTTGGCAGTCCGGTTTCTTTTGCAACGCCCCAATATAAAACTTCATAACGCGCATTTGCTTCTCTGTTATACCTCACCTATATGTTGGCTCTCGCGGTTTTTCTATGATTATATCAATAATTTTCATGAAAAAAGAACCAGCGCATATTTTGTAACGTTTTTATGTTAAATTCGAGAATTTCTAAACAAACTAGATTCGAAAAATTTTTTCTATACCTCTCTCTCTCGAATTAATGACTTTCTTAAAAATACGAAGAGGTGCGTGTCCAAATGCATCCACAATGTATTATGAAAATGCATCCAAAATAAATACAGTGAAAGATACAATGTTAGAAAATATACAATTTTATTAATTATTTAATCATTCAGGTGAAACTTGGTTATCGAATGCCGATGCCCAGCATAACACCGCACGAAGTTGCAGATTTGATCACCAGCAAATGTTGGGATGAAGTGCCCGAAAAGCGCTGTAGCATGACTGAGGTAAAATTAATTCTTTAGCTATATAGCATACTGATGGGAAACAAATTCAGATATGCAATGAATTGCAACAAATTGCCAACCTGGAATTGGAGCGGCAAGAAATAACTCGAGAAGATGTCAGCAAAGAAGACGTCTCCAGAGAAGAAGGCACCATTGAAGAGGTCTCCAGAGAAGAAGTTAGCAGAGAGGAAGTCAGCAAAGAAGAAAATACCAAGGAGTCTGATCGGAAACCCCCCAAGGGTCGTAAGTCAAAGGTCGGCAAGGTTCCCGCTATCTCCAAAGGATCCAGTAAACGCAGGCCAAAGCGTGGAACTCGAAACAAAGTAGACATATCAAAAATTGCCCGATATAGGACCAAGTGATTTTGATCATCATTCATATAGTTTTTTTTATCTTGTTATTCACTGTATTTTGCACTTGTGAACTTTTGTTTCATTTATTAATAAAATTTAGCCTGCGTAGGATTTGGTTTTAGTAAATATCTAAGGAAATTTATTTCGGATGGAGTAGTTCATTTAGTAACGAAATTTCTTAAATAAATAAATTTGTTTAAACATCCCCCCAGTAAGCTAAAGCGGTCAGTGCGTCCCAACCTGGCCGTTGGACGCCTTGCATCGCGTATTTCTGGGCAAGTAATAGCTTGAAGTGTTCGTATAGACCAGCTGAGTATGTTTCTGCAAAAATTTAGACCAAATGTAGACAAAATATAGACAAAAATTTTTAGACAAAAATGTTATCAGTGCTAATTTTTGTCCGTCCGTGAGGTTTTTTCGGGAGGGTCATTCTATCGAGTGCTAATTTTTCGTCCCATGGGATATGGCGTTCGATCGGATTTTTGGGAAGTGCATTCTGAGGTGTGCTTAATTTTTTTAATTTACCTAATTAGGGTAATGTTTTGTGGGGAATCCGAATTTGAGGGCAAAATTTAGCTAAAATGTACAAAATTTGGACAAAATTTAGCTAAATGTACCATAATTTTTGAGGGGTGCATTTTCTCCGTCGCCTATTTCGTGACAATTTTTCAGAGGTGCAATTTTGCGAGCCACCGCAGGTGGCGAGCCAGTCCTGTGGTCCGGCGCGGAGCGCCCGACCTTCTCCCTTGGAATGTGAGTCAATTTAGAACATATTGGTATGCATATAGACAAAATTTATAACCTGACTCCCGTAAGGAGTTCCAAGGGTAAAAACACTTTGGGGGGGGTTCCATTAGGGGGCCCCTAAAAGGCACGTTTTAGGCTTAGACTTAGGATTAGGCGTTAGGCTTAGCCTAAGGCTTAGTCTTAAGCTTAGGCTCCTTTTGGGGGAAGGGGCCCCTAATGGAACCCCCCCCCCCCCAAAGTATATTTGTCCGAGTTCCAAGCCGCTAGTATAAACTAACGTTAAGCAAAATCCGGAAATTCAGTTTAAATTTTGCACCAAATACAAGGCATTGGCGTTGTATTTGTGCAAAATTCAAACTGAATTTCCGGATTTTGCTTAGCGTTAGTTTATGTTCTAAGGCCAGGGATGTTATGTGTCCTTATTTCTAAGATTTGTTCTTATTTTGAGGGTCCAAATCTTAGAAAAATGAAATGTCCTTATTTCTAAGATTTGTTCTTATTTTTGGCCAATGTTCTTATTTCACGCAATATTCAATTTCAAATGAACCAAAACACCAATTTTTCGCGCGCATTCCATTTTCAAATGCGAATTTTTGAAATACAAACAACTTTTTCTTAAAATTTTCGCCTGCGGCGCTATTTGGATGCCATTTCTCCTCCAAGTATTTAAAAATTGTGCAAATTTTTATGAATATCGCCTAAAGTTGAAAAGTTTTCGCCTGCGGCGCTATTTTTTCATTCATGCAGAATAAAAATTGGCATTATGGTTTCGGCGCGAATTTTAAAAAATTTGCAAAAAATTCACGCCTAAGAATGCACTTGAAAAAATGCCAAAAAAGTTTCTGAAAAAAATTTTGCCAAAAAACCATAGGGGGACCCTATGGTTTGAAAAATAATTTTCTGAAAATTTTTGTCAAAAAATCAATACGGTACCCCATATGGTTTTTGGCAAAAAAATTCTAAAAAATTTTCGCTAAAAACCATAGGGGGGACCCTAGGTTTGAAAAAATTAAAAAATGTTCTTATTTTTGACCCCGAAGTCTTAGTTTTTGGGGCAAAATGTTCTTACAGTCGAACCTCGATATAACGTCAGTCGATATAACGTCACCCTCGATATTACGTCAGTTTTGCCAGGTCCCGGCCAAAATATAAGGATTTACATACAAAATGACCCTCGATATAACGTCATCGCCCCTCGATATAACGTCACTTTCGGGAGAGTCGGGAGGAAAAAAAGCATAGGGGGTACCACATGAAATTTTGAGCAATTTTCCCTAATTTTCAAAATTTTCCTTCTATTTTGCTTCACATTTCAAAAAAATTTCTCATTCTTTTTATTCTTCATCATGTTTTGTCTATTCTCTTTGTTGTCTAAGTTATAATTTATATGACTTAAATTATTTTAGTTTTTAGTATTGTTGATGTTTTTATTATGTTAGATGTGTTTGCTAACATTAACCGTTCATTTCCAAGTGTTATCAAAAACGCAATGCAAATGGTGACCCCCATTTATTCCGAGCGTTGCGAAAATGCACCACAACTTTGGAGTAATTTTTGGCCAATTTTTTGGCTTCCTAGCTCAAATCTGATATTGATCTTATACAGCCAACTTTTTGTGCTGAATAAGGATATGTAATTAGTTTTTGTGTTTTAGATCAAAAAATTTTTTGCGATTTTTTTCTCGAGGTGCACTCTCGAAAAATTCGAGAATGACCTTTTAAAATTTTTTTTTGAGACTCAACAAAAAAACTAACTTCAGATTCGTGCTCAGCGCATCGAAATTGACCAGAAAAAGTGTTTTTTAGACATCTAAAAATTTCGAAATTTTTTTGAAATTTTCGAAACCATAGGGGGGTATGATGGATTTTCGGAAAAATCCCGACTTCTGACCCCCAAAAACTGGAATTTTTGGGGGGTTTCATCGAAGCCGCGGAGCATAACAGCAACAAAAGCGATTTAGCTTAACTTAACAAACCGATTTTTAGATTTGTTCGGATATTGTTTATAAATTGTTTACCAGCGGATAATAAAGAATTATAGCAAAAATTGGCCAAGACAATGTAATTTTAATGCATAAATGTACAAGAGGGCCAAAAACAGCATAAAAACACAAAAAATGGCATGGGCCATTTTTTCCTTTGGAAAAATTGACCCTCGATATAACGTCACTTTGGGCCGGTCCCCAGCGTGACGTTATATCGAGGTTCGACTGTATTTTTGGAGCCGAGTCTATAACATCCCTGTCTAAGGCAAATTACGAAGCAGCTGATCAAATTGGCACTTGATTCGGACGTCGAACAAATTGGTAAAATTAAGGAAGACTCAATTTTAGGAGAATCAACATTTCCCATAGACAAAAGGGAACCGTACTTCCTCGGAAATTGGGAACAAAGCGACAATACACCACCGCAGACTCAAACACACTTAAACACAGAAATATTAGAGAAATATTACTGAGATCGATTCGGCCTGCCTTGGCTCCGTCATACACTCCCGATTGGAGACGGGCCCGGCTCTAGCCATTCCCTCTGTGCGGCTTCAATGGAACAAACCCATTGCTTTGGGTTTAAAAATGACTCATTTCTGAATTGGAGTAACATTTTCCAATTATGTTGAACTGATTTTTTTATTTAATAAACTAGACAATTTGAGAAATTTTTTCACACCAAACACACCGCACCATTTTTAGAAATAGCAAAATCACGTTTCCAAAGTTAAAATTTGTATTTTTCGCACCAAAATTTTCTATGGAACTCCCAAAATCCCGGATTTACGGTAATATCGGAAACATCGTTTTGCTATTTCTAAAAAGGTGTACGATGTTTGATGTGAAAAAAATTCTCAAAGTCTAGTTTATTATGTAAAAAAAGTTCAATAGATTGGAAAAATGTTTCAAAAATCGAAAAGAAATAGAGGACAAAAAATTTGTTCACCTCTATAAGCTTAAGTGGTGAGTAGTTCATTCAAATTGAAGCTACGCTTTAGGCGATCAACTTATTCTTGAGCGTGCATCCACGCCGTTAGCGAAATTCTAAACTTTGTATTCTTTCCCGTACAAATTGGAATTTCACTTTTCTCAGCTATTCAATGGAACAAATCAGCTTTCAAACTATAAATCCCCCTATATTATGGGCCTCGGAGCGGATCACGAGTTAGCGAAATCTCACTGATCCGGGCGAGTGATAGCTTAAAATGACCGCCATAAAATTCGAAGAATTTTGGCCCGTTCCGTCCCCGGATCCGAGCGGCGCAAAGAAAGTTACAGGTGCGCGAAGTGCGGGATTTTGACCAAAATCCAGGATCTAGAAGGGGAAATTTATCAGTTCCGCTCCTTTCGGGACGTGTAATAGCTCAAAATGCTCCGCAGGAGATATCGAGCAGGAATACGTAACAATTTTTGACGCGTTTCACAAAAAGTGGCTTTTTTGGCCAAAAAATGTCATTTTTTCCCGTTTTTTGGGCTACAAAGGAAAGTTTCTCAGTTCCGCTCCTTTTGGGGAGCATGATAGCTCAAAATACTCCTCTCGGAAAAATAAGTAGGGAATGTGCAAAAATTTGTTTGCGCATTTCACATAAAAGTGGCGTTTTTCTCAAAAAAGTGGTTTTTTGGCGGTTTTTCGATGTTAAAGAAAACTTGGCGGCGAAGCCGCGGCGCACCCTTCTAGTTTTAATTATTATCCTTCTCAATCTAATAACAAAATAGTCGATGTTTCATGAGTGTTGTTGTGCTCTCGAAAGGAGCCAGCCGTTCTCACTTTCATTTCTTTGTAGTTCGGAACGAATTGAAGTTGCATCCACCCTCGCCATCAATTAATTGCTGGGCATTTCTGTCGCGAAATTGTTCATAATGAGATGCAATGACGCGAGATGAGATCACTCTCCACAGAATTTTCTACTCTCCACCAATTTCATCATCGTGTTTTTTCCCTGAGAGAAGTTCAATACCGATGTCCTTGAACTGTTCGAAAGAAATAAATTCGATAGAATTTGAAACTGCTTTATTTTATTTTAATTTAATTGCTTAAAACACTTATAATACAATGTATTTGCGCTTTCTATAATTGTACAGATTTTATGTCCCCTAGTGCAACGTTCCGGTGTTGCAAAGCACCGATGTAAATCGAAGTCATCTTTTCCGAGAATGAGAAGCCAAACTCTGATTTGAAAGAAGTGGTGATAAAAATCAACTCTGCCCTCTCTAAAAATATTGAGTTGGGAATAAATTCCGTTCCGGATTTGTAAAATTAGTCTTCGTTTATGTAACGCAGGATTGCCCATGATTGTTATACATAATTCGATAGCATCATTCACTTTTCTTTGCTACCATCCTTGGCTTTTACACTTACCTTGCAAACATTTTTACAATAATTTGTTCTGTGAAAAAGTGGTGAAGAAGCATAATGTTTCGGTTACTCTTCCATGAGTTGAGTACGCCCTCTCTCTCTCATTTTCCGGCGAACTGTGTTTACAATGCTCCGTTTTCCGGCGCCGGAAAACGGCGGCTAGCCACGGCTGTGGCTAAAATTTAAATGGAAAGATTCTCGAAATATGCAAATAAATTACATATTCGGAATCTAGACGCAAAGTTTGCATAGGAAGATCAATGTCGGATATGAAAAAAGTCGGAAAAAATTAGTCGAAAAATTGTGGTAAACATAGCTCATAATCGTCATTTTCTTTGTTCTCTGGTGCTTTTCTGGTCGTTTTCCGTCAAATGTTAGTCCTTTTATATATGGGCGCCGGAAAATTCTCTTCCTTTTCACACTCTCTCATTTTCCGGCGCCGGAAAACGGCGCATTGTAACCGAAGCATAACGCAGCAGCTTTATTATGAATGTAATGCATGTTATATGTCAACTGACAGTGTCATTAATTGTCTATCGAATGTAAGACACTAAAGAAAAACTGCATTACACGAATAAAAGCTAGGTTTAAAAATCCGGTAAATGTTTAAAAAATCCTAAGTATATAACTTCCATGGGCTCCAAAATATATATATGGTTTTTCTCCATAAAAGTCACTTTTTAATTAGCTTACTATAGGTAACCACATTCCGAAAGTACGGCTTAAGGCAATACGTTTCTCTATTAGTATTAGCGCATTCTTGACTTTTGACATTTCAACAAATTTGATTTCTTAAGATTTCTAATTTTAGCCAATTCAAAGTGTTCCTTTGTTCTGCTCCTTCCATAAACAGTTACTTTTGAACATCGAAACAACCGCGCGGCGCGATTCCGTCTAGTCCTGTACCACAAAATAACATCGACGCCCAACATTGAAGAAGAATACCAGTTTGATCACCGCCGACTTAAACCAATAAGGCATTGGTGGCGCAGCGGCGTTCTCGCCCGTCCATGAACGCATTTTTCTTTTCTTCCCATATAATTGTGACCGCATGTTTATTTCTTGTGTCTTCACAGAAGTGCGAAAGAGATCGGAATCAAATCTCATATTGATGATGTTCTATACCCATCTTTTAAATCTTATTTTCTAACTAAGTATATATCGAATTACGTACATAATTCACTTCGAGAATATACTTCTTTGTATATTACAAAGTCGGGACACCGTCAGCAAGCTTTAACTGGGAAAATTTGATTGCACGTAGTAATTGCGCCAATTTCAATTTTTCTAGTTACTTTGTTCTGAAATTGAGCTGATTTTATTTAAAAAATTGATTTCTGGAATTTCTGCGGGGGTCTGCCCAGAAAAGTTATGCAATCTCACATCACAAATTCTAGTTTTTGGAACGCTTTGGTAGGAATTTTAGTACTTCTTTATTGCTCCGCCGAAAATATACATATAATTGTACGGAAAAAGGTGAACATTGATATGAACTTTTGCCAGAACTGAAATATGTTATTTATTTGTCTTGCATCCACCACGTCGGCGTTTCCTGTTTCAAAAAGCGTGACGGCCAATTTCGGCCAAAAATAAAGTTCAGAGATATCATTGATATTTTTTGCCAGGAAGCAAGTTCAGGTGTTGCTCTATCATACCCCGTGGGTGAAATATTCATCCTTCTGTTTTAAATTAATATTTGGGCTCTCAAAGTTGGTACACTTTGCGTTTTTCAGTGTTAAATGGGTCAACTTTGACACCCCAGATTTTAATTTAAAACAGAAGGATGAACATTTCACTTGTACGGAATGATCGAGTAACACCTCAAATTTTACTTTTTCATAAATTTTCAAACATTTCTCTGAGATTTTGCTCGTTATGAAATTTTTAAGATTTTTTTGCCCAAAAATGGCCATTTTTGTGTATTTTCGAGTAAAAGCGAAGTAGTACGTTTGAAATGGACTGGGATTTTTGGTAGTTACCCTATTTCGGATACGGCGAATTCGAATTTGACCTCAGATCGGGGGTGGTCCCGCCACGAAAGTTGGGAAATTTGCAGTTTTTGACGTTTTTGGGCGAAAATTATCACGAAATGGTGCCAGAAAATTAGTATTGATGGTATTTCATTTTACGATTCCAAATTTCTAATCAATTGTGGTCCGGTAAACACGAATTTGTGGTTATTTTTAAGAAAATTCGGTAATTTCGCGAGAAAAAAATTGATTGACGGACCTGGGGTTCGAACTTGAGACGAAAAAATCGTCCGAAAATGGCCATTTTTGACGTGATATGAAAAAAATAATTGCAGATTCGGAATCAGCGCATCGAATTACCCCTAAAAGCACTCATTGCAGAAGAATTTTCCACATTTTCAAAAAATCGGTTTTTTTCAAAATCCATGTGGTACCCCCTATGGTCAAAAATGGCCAAAAAATGAAATTTTTTTGGAATGTCAGCAAAATGTGTTTTTAGGGGTATTTTGATGCGCTGAGTCCGAATCTGCAATTATTTTTGACGTAACGCATCAAAAAAAGGTCATTTTTTGGCCATTTTTTACCAAAAATGGGATTTTCCCAACCTTCGTGGCGGGACCAGGCAAAATCTGAGCCCGGATTTGAACTCCCCGGGGTCGATTTAGGGGGGTAGGTCGGATTTCCCGGACAAAAACAGGCCTGTCACACTTTTTGAAACAAAATCATGCAAAAAACGCCGACGTGCCACAAATGGTTGACTCTTGCTTCCACAAATAGTTTTTTCGCCTACCGATGAATCAACTTTTGGGAAGCCCCGTTCGCACCATCTTTCAAAACTGTTTACAATCAAATCGACCCCGTTTTAAAACACAAAGACAACAATAATAAATTTAGCCATGCGTTGAAAAATGTTCCTTGTTAGTTCAGGAATGATATTATTTAATGTGGTGGATTATATAAAAATTTCAATTCACCTTTTTCTATCGATCATCTTTTAAAATCTCATGATCCATAATTTTTCCCATCCAACAGTCTTTTCACAAAAAAGCTCAATTTAATTATCGATAACATATTTATTTGTAATTCACTTAAAAATCTCTCCTTTTCCTGGATACCTGAACTTCATATATGTTCGCTGGATATAGTATTGTTCTCAATTGTTGCATTGTTTACACATGACTTATGACACCAACTAATGCAACTTGTTTTCTTTTACTTTGGCTGTCAATAAACTTACTTTTTTCCAATAAAGTATTACTTTTCTTTAAAAACGAAAATTTGCAGGGAATTGTCGGTCCATGGCCCATATATTTCGCTATAAGTCCCTACAGTTATAAGTTTCTAAATACACCTATTTAACTTTTCGAAACTTGCACTCAGATTGTTTTGAGGTCTCGAAAAAACTTGTCATATTTGTTTTGTACGCTCTTATATATTGAATTTTGTCTCCTCTTTGACGAACAATTGGTGTTCGGCCTTCTCGCGGTGACGTAGCCAAAGGCAGAATAAAAGCAGGTGTCCCTTTCGAGGCGAACGGCCAAATGCCTACGGGCATAACTATAGACCAATTTCTATGGCAGGGCCAAATGAAAAAGAAAGAAGAAACTGTTATAACAATGTAATTGTAATACAGTGAAAAGTAACTTTAGTTAAAATACAGGGAAACTAAACAAACACTAAATAGCAAACCTTTTATAGAAAGTCTCTGACTTTTGTTCGTTTATTGATAAAAATTTACTTATTCCCCTCTGGTTATAGATATTTTTACCAAATTGTCTGTTGTTTCGATGGGATGAACCGGAACATTGATCGTCCTGATTGTTTTCGTGAGCTAGCTCTTTATAGACGTTTTTCTTGGTATTAACCATTCCCTTTGGCCGAAAACTTTTTGGCATTAATATACTTTGGGACTAATTTTAGGATCAATAAGGAATTTTTAATAGGAGTTTGAAATAATTTCATATTTGAAGCAAATAAAAAATTGATTTGGCTTCGCTTGACTTATGTGGTCCTGATATCTTGTGGATTCCAAGACCGAAATTCTGGACTACAAGAATAAGGACTAACCTTTTTATTGCCTCCAATTTTAATTTTCATCATCCAAATCCTCTTTTCGCATTGAAATACTTTTTCTTGGTGCTAAATTTATTAATTTGTGGCTTTGCCAAAGTTGGCTTGGGAGTTTTAATGCCAAACAAGGATTTTGGTGACGAAAATTAAAAATTGGAGTCAATAAAAAGATTAACCTTTTTGGCTAGTCCAGAACTGAATTGGATTACGGAGCCTAGTAGATTTTGACACTTTTTGAGAGCAGCGTCTCAATAATCACTTATCTGGATTATTTGATCAAGAATTTTTTCCAACAACCAGTGCATCCAAATCTAATTCGTAGCGCCAAGCACGTTCCCTTGCTACAAGCAAGGGAACGTTCTTGGCGCTTCGAACTAATGTAACTTTCCCCACCATGCTTGTTAGTCCTATGGGTCATCGTAATTATTCCGTTGCAATTGTTCAACATCAAATGCTTACGTCATGTTGCAAATTTGTTAGAGCATTTATTTATTTCTCTTTCTGATCAAAGCTGAAGTAATTAAAGCAGCGCGATCGTAACCCTATTTTTGGTATTCCCGCGATGGATTGATGCCTTTCCAAAGACTACATTTGCACTTTGACTTCCTTGAGAGTTAAAACAGAGCATCGCAATGACCACCACACTTGCTCCTAAAGACGCAACAAAAAATGTGCTTTTGAGGACCCAATGCATTCAGAATTTCTCACAAACTTGGGCAGAGGAACACGCTGTGGTAGGCTTAATATCCGTTCAAATTATGAATGTTCTCAGAATATATTTTAGACTATAGCTCATAACATTTCTGATATCTGCCCAAAAATTGTGACAATTTCCGTAAATTTTCGAATTATGGATTCTTAACTAAAACTTTCTCTACCATGCTAAAAAATTATAATAAAATAAAACATTTTTCGAACGTAGTTACTCTGTAATGGGACTTCCGAAGAAACCTTTTTCATTTCTTAACACGATTTTTGATTACATATCTTGATCAAAAATCATCACTTATTATCACTTAAACTAAGTCCGAAAGTATTTTATAGCCCTCTTATGTTTTGTGTTTTGTGAATAAAATTGTACTTTACTGCAAAATATTGCGTGACCACTTTACACTGCTATCATAGATCTCCGTTTGTTCGGCAAACACAGTTTTTAGAAGAACCAATTTGATAAGTGATCTTTGTTGAAAATACATGAAATTACCGCCTTGACTTTCAAATCCAATCATTGTTTGAAAGAACAATGGGAATAACAGGCGCTACTCTGTTATTAAGGGAATTTTAACAATGAAAACACGCACAGATTTTTGTATCAAGATATGCATAAATAAGCAAAAAATTTCGGACATTTTTCATGGGATATCATTTCTCAATTAAATTTTCCATGGAGAAGAGATCTTAAAGTATTGTTACAATAGTTACACGTTTCCCAGATATTAATATTTTGTAAATTTTAGACACTTTTCTAACAGTTTTTTGTGGGAGAATAGTGAGGGTAAATAATTTTGGAGGAACAAACAATTTCCAGTTTAAAGCAATTTTTAGTAAACCTTCCCTTAGGCTTTATAATACAAGGCTTTCTCTGTCCCTTATAAGGGTAGTACTCGTAAATAGTGGAGCATGTCTAAATGAAAAAGTTTAGAGAGAACGGGACCACACCTTCCGGTTATATCACGGATATCCCGCACTGCCATTCGTGATCATTGGATTGACTCTGACGATACTCTTCGCAATATGTGTTTTGAAGTAAGTTACTTAAAAGTTTTAAAGGACACCAAGCTACGAATAGGGAAGAACACACATTGCTCTGGCCAATAATAACAGACAGTTTTTATTGTCATCGCATCTCTTTTTATTTTGGACAAAAGATATGTGCGCGAATATGTGTCAAAATAAGCAGATGATTAATTTTTGGTAAAATAAACGGAACTAGACGCAATACCACTTTACTGAACGCTTATAACGCCACTTAACCTTTTCGATCCTAACAAAATTTCCGCACTTCAATAAAATTTGTTTTTCCAAATTATAAAGGCTTGGATTTTTATTGATTTTGTGAACAATAATTGGAAGCGGGTCTTAGTATAGTAGATAGTAAAACAAGAGACCCCGCCGATTCTCGGCGGATTACCGCCTCGAATCGGCGGGGTCTCTTGTTTTTTTTTTCGCGGTTAGAGTGCATCCGCGGCGCTTCGCGCGGATTTCGCCAGGATTTTCCGGATTTCCGGAAGCCATATCTTCCGGTAATCGTGCAAGTCGGGCCTGAAACCGGTACCAATCGACTTGGCTCGTCGAGAGGAAGCGATTGACGTATCACACGTCCAAATTCGAGCACCGACGGGTATACTTGCCCTTTTACGTGACCCACGTAACTCACGTTTCACGTGTGTTCACGTGAAAAATTTTTGCGCCATTCAACTCAGCGTGGTCGATTTAGGGGGGTACCATCGAGCCTGAGGTCCGGGAACGTATTCCGCGAAAAAGGCTTATTTACGCCTTTTCTGCTCGTGTGTGAGTCTTCCCCTGCGCTTTAGGTTAGAGTGGATTAGAATAGGCTGATTTCTCTTAGTAGATAGTATACAAGCGCCTCACGGCGCTTGTAAAAGTGTGTAAATGGGGAAGCCAATTAGCTAGCAAAAGCACCGCCGCTATCGCGGCGTTTCGCGACGAAAAAAAATTTTTGTCTAAAAAATGGTCTAAAAAAATTTGTCTATATTTTGGCTAAATTTTTTGGAAATCTGCATCAGCAATCCGTACCTTACCGTGAGGCTTCATCAGACAGACGGACGGACAGACAGCGGTTTCTTAGTAAAGTATCATTAGAATAGGCTGATTTCTCTGAGCTCAAATATATATTGTCGTAATTCAATCAGTACAATATTTTTTAATTAGAGCAGTTCGCGACCATCGGGTAAGCCGGAAATTCTACATATTGTTGCTGAACCGAGCAATTGGAGATGCCATAGCGTGTGTCGCCGCTTTAGTTACCGTGATATATGTCGAGTCTGCAGAACACGTCAGGTGGGAAATTAAACACTTGTTAATTTTTAATCAAAAATGTATAACTCTTGGATTTTTGCAGCCAACTTTTTACTTTTAAGTTATTTTTGCAATTGTAAAAATATAATTTAAAAACGGGTATTGTCTCGCAGTCTTGACCTGTGTCTAACGGATGGCTAACAATGTCTCAATGGTAATATGATTGATTTTCAGTAACAACGTGACCCAAGTAATGCACACTTTGTTCGTCGCCTCATTCTGGTCAGCGATGGTCAGCTATGTCAGTTTGGGGTATCCGAATATATTGGGTGAATTTCCGCATGGGACTAAATATTTTTGGGTTTTATTTCCAAAGAAGGCATAACTTGTGCGCTAATTCACTCGGCGTTCTAAAGTATTATCCAATAACACAAAGTTCAATGTATGATTTAGACTGCTGAAATTGTATGGAATTGCGAGACCTCTACACTACAGAAATAAAGTCACGATGAAGCGATGCATTCGCCTAATTATTCTCAGGTAATTTCCAGACAATTATACTTAACTACAGTCAAACCCAGGTATAAGCCTCTCCCTTCGGGATCGACTCCAAGGGGCTGATATCCGGTGCAGGCTTATATGCCGGGAAATTTCTTTTGTGAGAAAAAAATGGCTCAAAATGGTGTATTTTTCATTTGGGGTCCGTTCTGGGCCTAAAGGGGGCTTATATCTGGGGTTTGACTGGAGTGCAATTCTTTTTTGTATACTTTAGAACAACTAAGTTGAGGACATTTGTTTGCATTCCTAAATTTATGGCAATTGCCAATTTTGAATTTTAGTTGGGTGGCTTTCGCTATACTTTTTCTGTACACAATGAGCGTGAATGCCTTGGTCAAAATCCCATTTTTGGCAGAATGGTCAGGATGCCGATCTGAGACATGCTTACGGTATATGTACACTACACGTAATGGCGTAATTACTGTTGTCTACTTCTTCACGATTATTTGCTTCCTCGTTACAGGTAAGCGAAGAAAGTCTAGTATCAAATGCTAAGCCCGCTTCTCAATAAGATATTACAGGGTGAGCCAAAAAAAAGGAGATTTCTTAAAATGCATGTAAAATAGCGATATTGAAACGATATGCCGAGCGGTCTTTTGTATATTCACAAGGAGACTTGTAGCTGTCTAACAAAAAAAAGATCTCCCCGAAATCATGTCGGAAACCTAAAAATCTGAGGAGTCAAAAATCGCAATAATGGCTATTTTTGGGGGATTTTTTGGGGTAAAATTGAAAAGTCGCGAACCCGCAGGCAAATCGCCTCAGACGACCATACGCTGAAGAAAAAGTTGTTCAGTGAGTCGAGTACTATCCGAAAAACACAATTTCAGCGAGAAAAAATGTTTTCCAATTTTTCGTGTTTCATGTGGTCCCCACATGGTTCAAAAAATCGATTTTCTAAAAAGTTCCGAAATTTTTTGGCAAATAGTGTTTTTAGGGGTATTTCGATGCGCTGATCACGAATCTGCAACAAGATTTCTGATATCGCTTAAAAAAGTGTCATTTTTCAGCGAATAATGACCAAAAATTCGTATTTTTGGACAAAATTGAGCGTTATTCGCTGAAAAATGACACTTTTTTAAGCGATATCAGAAATCTTGTTGCAGATTCGTGATCAGCGCATCGATATGATGCCGACATGATTTCGGGGAGATCTTTTTTTTGTTAGACAGCTACAAGTCTCCTTGTGAATATACAAAAGACCGCTCGGCATATCGTTTCAATATCGCTATTTTACATGCATTTTAAGAAATCTCCTTTTTTTGGCTCACCCTGTAGAATGCTACGGAAATAATCTTAAGAATTCCATAATGGCTCCGTGATTATTCGAATGTCCTCGAAATATTTTGTCGGATTGAAGCATTCGGTCCATGTACGATAAACTATATATTTTCCTTAAACGGATATTTTTGGAGTTGATGATACCGAATTTGCCGTTTTTACCCTTTGGCATTTGTTTTCGTTGCTATGGAATATCGAGATATTTCTATAGACGTGAGGTGTTTAGCAAATTTTAGAAAGGTACATACTATGAAGTATAAGTAAGTATTATATGTTGAGTATAATTTTTAGTTGTGCTAATCCGACGAGCTCGCAAGATCTCCACCTCATTTCATCGGCAAACCACCAAAGACAATCGACAGAGCATTCGCACAGTGCGACGGAGATTTCGCTTTCCACTCATCAAGTTGGCGCTCAATGTTGCCACGTTTTCAGTGTTTCATATGCCATATTCGGTGTGGACCTTGTTTTTCTTCTATGTCGATGGTTGCTACTTTTTATTGCACTATAACCCCATGCAAATGATACTCGGCTTAATGCGACTCTCGATTCTGTTGAGAATTATTATTGACGTTTTGATCAGTTTCGCTACAGATAAAGAGGTAACAAATTGTAAGATTTGTTCTCGCCACTAGAGAGGCTCTAGAATATAACTGTAAACCTAAGAAATCCGTTTCATGGTTTAAATTTTAGCTACGAAAATCGTTCTTGCTCATTTTCGGCTGTCACAACAAAATATCGCCCAGTGTTTCCGGTTCTCGGCGCAGTACTGCCACTAACGTTCAGCCGCTATCCGACCTCAGCATGGGCGAGATATCCTCAGAGTCTGTCGGCACAAGTAGCGGGGTCAACCCTTCTGACAACACGGAGGATAAACCCAAGAAGTTGTCAAGAATCTCATTTGTTGATGGGAAAACGGGAGTTGACATGGACACTGATGGGAATGGAAAGAGAAGGAGTGCCTCGGCCAAGGACAAAGTTGCGGAACATAAGTCAAGAAAAGCCGGTGACGTGGAGAGATCGGCGACAGTTAAAAGCATTAGTTAAATTTTTGTGTCTTATAAAGCATTGCTGTAAAAATTGTGGTGGTATGGTCAGCTAAATGCATTCTGTTAGAAATTTGGTTTTAATTATTTCAAAACTATATTTCTGATCATCTGATAAGTACATGGTTTAAAAATGATAATCATCGAATGCCTTGTTATGATTATGTATGAAATTTGTGCAAAGTATAATATATTTTAATTTGAGATTTGTATTTATTGATGTTTTGTATCTAAAAGGTTGTTCGAATCTATCTGAGCCTGGAAATTGAGATATTTCATGCCTTAAAAGGGATTCCTCTATCTGAAAAGCGAATATTTCCTTACCTAATTAAGGTAGTTTTTTCTTGCTTATGAAAATTTCTGATCAACCTTTTACATGTTCAACCAGTGATGTACATAAATAAATTTCTATAGACGTAATTTGAGTAATAAAACAATTTAAAGTGATTCAAGAAGTGAACAACAGGAATTATGTGGAACCTTTCATTCAAGAAAGATTAAAGGCATCTACGAAAGATGGCATCTACGAAAGATGGCATAAGAGTATTGAGACTAAAATTTAACACACAAGTTACATCAGAGGTGAATACTGATTTGAAGCCTAAGCTCCATTCAGAAGCATTTCGGGTTAAGAACTATTCGGTTCTTGAGCCTAAGCTAAAGTTATAGCCAGTTAATACCGAACTTTCTGACGCCAAACTTTCTCATAATCTCTCGCGGTCAAATGAATTTTCATCATTCCGTTGGCTTTTTGATAATATATAACTCGAAATGAAAATTGTTAAGCGTATGTATGATATGTATGCATAATATGTCGTTCAAAACTTAATAACAAGCAATGTATCGTAAATGTTAAAGTTATTTAGCAGGTTCCCTTAATATTCCAAAAAGTGAGCTGAACAACCCTCACTTTGTGTCTCCAGGGACTTACGACAAAACGACCACGTCAACATTCGGGTGCGAATAGCGTAAAAAATCCACTTTTCCTCAAACTTTGAGCAACACATGGATTATCGTGCGCCATTTGAGCTGGTGTTTTATCACGCAATTTGAAAACAGTGCACTGGATGTTGAGATTTATAGGATTCATATTACATGTTCACGATTATTTATGTAAAAAATTTAGTTTATGCGCAATTTATTAAAACTCATTCTAAAATGAACAGTGTTTGGCAATGGTAAGTGAATGGCAGTGGTCTGGGCTTGGCAAGTGAATACATTTGTCTTCGACGATTTGCATTTTCAAAATGTGGAAGATAAGTTGGCCTCCAGACGCGGAAAGTGAAAATGTGGCAAATTTTCAAAGCTTTTTGCTGCAAATTAATTTTCGAAATGTTTAGCCTCACTATCTCACCAACTATCCTTTCTCTATCGACTAAAACAACAGACTGCATGAGGAGAAACCAACCCAGGTCGGGATTATGATCACGTTCGGATGCGACACCCATAAATGGCAAACTATGTTTGAATAATATGAATTAGAACGAGTTGCTTCTGAATCAAGCTTTTTACACCCATTATTTTAGCCATATTTAAACTTCAATTTTTTACATTAAAAAAGTCTAGTCCTTTAATACTGTTAATTGCCCTCTTGTCAGGACTGCCAAAGATGTAATGGTTAGGTCGGGATTTTGCAAAAACTAAAAGAACAAAGGCGGTTTTTCAAAAATTCTTTCCGCTTTCCTGGCGACATTTCGTGACTTGCCTTATACTTTGGCTCCAGTGCCCAAAATGCCTTTGTGTCAACTACAACCCGCCACCAGAGCTGCTCCATTTTCGGTTGCCATAGGCAACAAACATCAACCTCATTTCACACCTTTCGTTCGGCGCTTTTAATTAACACATCCTGATTAATTTACGCATATTTGCACGCAAATTGGCCAGGTGCGCAGATGGTTTTTGTTTTTACGCTCGGCCAAATTACTGAAGCCCTTCAGGCGACTTTGTCGTGTTGATTAAAGTCGCCTCAAAGCGGTATTTGCTTTAGTCTGGGCGAAATACATTTTACTGTCTCGTCTCTTTCAGATATTTCACACCTCGTTTCAAGAGGCCAAGAAAAAGAAAGCCTCTCAAACAATGTCAAGAGGGATGAGTGCAATTGAATCATACATTTTTATGTTTCTTGTCTATAAAATTTGGCACATCTCATTATTGTTTCAGGAAGGAGTCTGGAAATCGAACGGCCTGAAAAGTATTTATTTGTGTCTTACTTTGGGATATTTCATTCTCTTTTCTGAGTTTAAAAGTCATTATAAAATTGGAATTTATAAGACTTCGTTGTTCAAAGTCTGTCGCTTTTCAATTTTCTTACAAAGTGCCTAAATTTTGTAGAGCACTTTCAATTCCACGAAGATCGATGGCCCTTTGGAATGCAAACTAAAAAATTGTACCTTTCTATATATTTCTTTCGGTATATTCTGTGAAAATGGTATAGGAATAGGATCCGTCAAGTCGATAGATGACTACACTTCTAATATCTTTAGAAAATTGTATTTCTCGTGTAATTTATAATCAATATAGTTTAATCTTTACTTGATGTATTTTTGATTTTGCTTTCCCAAAATACTAAAATACGATAGAAAACAAAGCCAGACAATTCTATATTTATCTTTTGCAGTTTTTTAAGGAATTTGGTTGATTCAGTGTCGAATTTCCGCCAAAAAACTAACAGTCCCACATCGCAGCCTTTGACTTCCTTCTCTTTCCTCACCTCTTCAAATTCGTTTGTCAAAACACATTAAAGGTGGCGCACATCTTTTACCTTATTGCTCTGTATTGGAACACTTAAAAAATGTGAGATAAAAAATACAGCAGACTTATCCAATAAATGGTAGAGAGACATAAAATATAGGCTTTGTAATCAAAAAGTAGTCCGCTTATTGTTTTAAAATCGCCGGAAATGTGTTGTGCTGTTTTAAGATGAAATTTTGAAAAATTTATAAATGATAAAAACAAAACAAAAAAGTGAAACTGTTTAAGAACATTCCAGAAATGATCTTTAGGAAAGCAAATTTTATTAGCTCCAAATACTTGGCGCAATTGAGTGCAAAAAAACTCAAAAGATAAGGCTGAGGCCTGCTTGAGATTACTCCTTAGGCTTGAGCTTAGACTAGCCCCCAAATCAACCTAAGTTCAGTTATTTTTAAATTTGGCAAAACATATTTACACCAAAAGTAAGCAGGTTCGGGCAGGGAAAACTGTTTTAGCTTAGTATAAGTTAAAATTTTAGGATTTTACTTCGACATTTCAAGAGTGTTTCAAGTTCCTCTCGTTCAAACTGCTCAAAAACTTATAGCCAATAAGTAAAATTTGTATAAGGAAGTGTCATTATTTTGTAGTGCAATGTGAAATAATTCAATTTTCAAAACAGCTGAAAGGCTCCACTGAGAGCCATTTTTCGTTCTTGAAATCGAACATTTTCCTTTCCCCAAACGAATCACAATTCTAATTTACAATTTCTGCGTTCTATCAATTTTAAAACCGTTGTGCGAACCGATTTGTCACCTCTGTCAAATTTTACTCCCACTCGACCACAACACTCTTTTCTTTGCCCAAAATAATAAAAAGAGCGCAGATAAGGACCGGGACAGATGATTGTTGCCCTGAGAAATGGGACCTGTTCCTCCTTCCTTTCAATTATTCCTTTGAAGTACACGCAAATTACCTTACCTCTTTCACCTGTAAAGGGACTGTGAATCATGGTTGGAATGCATAAGTGTTATTGGATTTTCATGCTTAGAGACTTACCTCGAAATCACAGATAAATGTTATTGAAATGCTGAGGATAAATAAATGTTTCTGGGATTCCCGTGCTTGGCGTGTGGTTGGGAGTTTACCTTTTAGTCATCCATGGAAAAGAATACATTTTCGATAAATTCATTATGACGATTCTTGTTCCTGTAATTTAAACTTCTTTTCTCCATAAGTCTTGTTTATTTTTAGTATAACTTAATGCTTTGTGTACATTAATAAGTACTAACAAAACTTAACTTCAAATTTCGATTTTAGCTAAATCTAAAATTAATTTCCCGATTAAACGAAAGAATCGCTTTCGAACATTCAATCCCAGACTGTTAACCCCCATTCCGCAAAGTTCAAATTCAAAACACCCAAAAATACTTTCACTTTTGAATAAAAAGTTGGCTTGCTGTCACCAGCCAACGCCATAGGCAGATCCTCCGATTGTCCTTCCTACTTCTTTACTCTTTCGTAGATGGAACGCATGCTTTGCCCTGACCCACCTGCGGGGGAGAGTAATGATCTCATTCCTGTGGGACAGCGCATCTGAGGAAGGAAGATGGGGAAAGGTGGGCGTCCACGAGCTGTGTAATGTGTCTTGGCGGCAGTAATGTGCAACCTGAGCGAATTGACTTTAAACCGGGAAAATTCGACTTCTTTCGGGTTTCTGGTGGAATTTTTTCAGCGACGATAGTGTGGCCTATTTCAATTTATTTATTTTCGATTTGTCCTATAATTTTGTAAAATCGCCTTGAGGAATATTTATAAATTTTGAGTTTATTGTCGACATTTTCTCTGCACTTTCCGCTGAATTTTGAATCGTAGTTCCTATTTTTCGGCAAGAAAGCATAGGAATAATTTTATTCTTACTTGCTTTATACTTGTTTCGCTTATTATGGCTATTCGCTTTGGGATTTTAGATAAATTGTATTTATTAATTACATTGCTCAGCTCAACCATGACATTTTAAATAAGTGAACGTTTTGTTTTCAATCTTTTGACGCAAAACGTCGAATGATAAAAACCTTATCCTTTCGAATTTTTTCCGCTTATTTCAACCGCTACATTAGTTTGACTCTAATGAAAAACGCTCTCATATCAATAATCTGTTATCCGCAAGCTAGAGATTTTTATACCTGACCCCAAAAAACCATTTCTCAAAAAATTTTTTTATTAATTTTAGTTGTCACTGTTTTTTTTAACTTTTGGTACGATATGGTCAGGCTTAAATTTCAACCACCTCAGCTAAGCCATTGATATCAGAACAGTGCCAGTGGCATAATATTTATGACTTTTCTGTTCTTTTATGAAATTGATGAAATAGATCAAAAATGTTTGTTGATATGAAATTTTTATTTTCTGACGCCAAACATCTAATCAGACAAGTTTGTATATTTTTAAAGTACAAGTCAAGCCAGACAAAAAGACCATAAATAATCACTACCCACACGAGTACCCGATCTCGAAAATTCAATCCACCGGGGGCTATGGGTCGTCATCTGAGACGTACGCTGGAGATATTCGGCCAGACTAACAGACTCCATTCCCATTCATTTTGGCAATAGGCCCTGTATAGTAGCTATAGGACCATGTGCCGTCTACGCCAACGTGGCCCATTTTTATTTTCATGCGCGCCTGTGATTGGGTCTGTGTACGAACTGACTGCGTACAAGCGCACTTACTCAAGCCCAAAATTAGAATTATACCCGAAAAAAAACTACTATAGACGATGTCTTTTTTGTCAACTTTTATCGTCTGTATTTTACTTCTCTCATCGATTTTTATTTTCAGAAATAAGATTTGTCATTATAAATTACGCAATGTGACTAAAAAGTCATACATTCCCAGGTTTTGAGCTTAGTTAGCATGTTTTTAATTTGTTGCCATAAACACGCCCCTGTATATTTTTATATGCGTTTTTGATTAATCAAACCTATTACGAGTACTATTTTTACACCGGGAGCCCATTCAAAACACGGTCCTAATAATTTCACTTTTAACCTTAACACCTGTTAACACTAGATTTTGTTTTAACTTTACACTTAATTTCTTAAATTTCCGGAATTATTTGGACGCATTTTTTAATCTTACACTCTGCCTCAACGGTTTCAACTTTTATATAAATGTCTAATGTTATAAATGGCAATTTGGAATATTGCGTTTTTTATTTTTAAATATTTCAGGGCTTTTGGGCCGTTGAACCTATTCCCGAGTCAGAATGACTATTTCCTATACATTAGACGTATCGCAGACCTCCTGGAAAAGCTTCTTGAAGTTGTTATTTCGGTGGCGAGGCAGCGTCTGGAAAGCGGTTCTGTCACAACTCTTCGTGTGGACGTTCCTCTACTTAATTATCAGTGTTATATACCGTTTTTTACTCCACGAAGAACATCAAAAGTAAGTTTTATATTCACTATAGTTGAAAATGTTATTGATTTTTCCAGGATATTCGAGTCGTTGGTGACATACTTCAATACGGGCATCGATGCACACATCCCGCTCACCTTCATGTATGCACTTTCAGATTTTGTAAAAGTTAGGATAGGGATAAAATCGAGTTTCGGTTTGCCGTTTTGTGGTGCGGGTCGTCTTACAAAATGATTGATTGTTGATTGCTAGCTTAGGCTTGATGTTGAAGCTTTCAGCGCTTTTGTAACTTAACGCTTAACAAAAATATGTATACTATGGCAACTTTGCTTGAAACATTTGAACTGCTAAACAAATTAAACTTTTCAAAAGTGCTTTTCATCCCATTAGAACATTTATGCATTAGGTATATAGTGGTGTATATGAAAAGATAAAGTGTTGAGTAAAGGAATGATAGTTGGAATTTTTGTTCAAATTTGCTCCAAACTGAAATCTGAATTCGATAATCGCAAAATTCAAAAGTTTAAAAATGAAGGGTAAAGTACTTAAACACCAGAAAAAGTCATGACAAACTAGAAATCTTGAAATAACTTGCCGTGAATTTACGTCTGTATTATGTGTGTTAGATTGACAATCCTGCTTATGTGCTAAAATCAAAGGAAGGAGACTAAAAAAGTTGAAAAAGATAAACCTTTAGTACAATGAGCAAAGACAATGTCCAAATGATAAAAAATAAATAAGCAAACACAACGTGATAAAAAAATTACGAAAATTTCAGAAATTCACACAAAATTTAAATCCAAAATTTTCACGTTCTTTAAATAATACTTCTCATGTTCCTTTGGTTTTTACTGTTTGCCCTTGCTTGAATTTTGAGAAATTTAGGAACAACCCCGAATTGTGGCAAATGCTGTGGGCATTGTGATTATAATAATTATGTATTAACACAGTCTTGCTTCTAATCTAACCAATGTGTTTACTAAGTTTACTAAAAGATTGTCTCTTCAGAAAGCATAACATGCACCAGTTTAAATCAGTTGCAGTGGAAACGTATGAACCGTTCCTGATAGCAAAATTTCAGAAATGCTTTTCTGTCCTTTCTCGCACTAATTTATTTTAGTTAATGCACTTTGGGGCTAATTTTTACTGTATTTCCTTTAGTTATCTCCAAGGGTGGTAATTTTACATTAGCAGCAGGTAAATCTCCTACCAACCACCGTCCGGTCATACTTATTTTTATATGCCTATTTTTATGTCGAATGACCTTAATCCTTTCTTTCCAGCGACAAAATTAAATTTTCTATCAATGAAAACTGTAAGCGAAAAAACTACCTTTTGCTACGAAATGTTTTCTTCCCAAAATGTTATGTAGCGAACTTTGATAAGGGAGTTGACCGTTGATCATTACAATCATCTCCTAAGTTGGGGGCTAGGATGACAAGTAGAGGAAATACGGTATAATCTAACTTTCTGGCTTTTTCAGGATTAATCTGCTAATTTTACCTTGGTAACTAATCAATGCAATTTTCGTTCTTGTCCTTTGAAGTCCTTTGATGTTTCTTTCCTGTACGGTTTCGTATTGTCACCTATCCATTGGTTTATTCTCGACTTTTTCTTTAGTTGGACTGGGGTGTTGTTATAAAATGTGTTGTGGTGGGCAAAATAATGCAACATCAGATCCTACTCCAATTAGCTAGACACCTAAAATTGCCATTGAGATTAGGAACGTTTAACTTACAAATGTGAAATGACCTAGAAAATGTGGTTTTCAAATAGCGAGCAAAAATAATGCAACATGTGATTCTGGGTATTGTGTTATAAAATTACCGAGAAAAGTATAAAAAAATGTCATATTGAGCCGTGAAACTAAACAAGACCACTCCAAACAAGTGAAAAATAAAATAGTGGACCAGAATCCGAAAGTTAATCTTTGATCTCTGTCGTTTGATCTAAAAATTTCTGTACAAGTTTGCGCCAAAAGAACTTTAAGATTTGTTGCATGACAGACACTAGTTCTCGTTTTTCCAATTTTCGGTTGTGGTAAGGGCTTATGGCCCTGAAACATTCACTCATCTGGATGCCAACTATTTTCATAGTGTAGCTTAAAAAATTTATTTTCGATTGGAATTTTAAATCGATGTTGCATTATTTTTGCCCATTGTGACGCGCAAAATTCTCAATGACTAAAATTTTTAGGTTGGGTTTCTTTGTGTCGTTTGTGGTCGGCCGATGGGGCTCTATTCTGAACGGGATTGGATGGATAGACAAGTTTGTGGTTGAAAAACATACTCGTGATTGTATGTCTTCTCTTTCAGCTCGGCAGTGTGCTTTGCAACTTTCATCCGGGGATCAGACGAAGAAACTCGAATGATGCGCCGAACATTAATCAGATTCATGGTCTTGACGCAGGCACTTGTCCTCCGGGACATTAGTATGCAGGTTAGAAAAAGGTGACCATAAGTTTAACTTTACTGGTAGAAGTTTTGTTAACACCTTTCGTTTAGATTCCCCACGTTGGATACGCTCGTCGCTGCAGGTGTGAATTTTTGATCTAAACTGCAACGAGCGAAATTTTTGACAATATATAAGTAAAGGCTTGGCACTCCTTTAGCTAACCTTTATTGGTCAAATGACACGGAGGTCGGGTGATCATAAGATATCAGTGTATATATTAATCACGCATAGATCATAAAGTGTGTGAAAATGTAAGAAGAAAGGATGATTCATAGGTAAAATATTGTCATCAGCCAGTAAACCCTTGTCATTTGGCCGATAGCGGGAGCATAACTACTGCAATCAAGTGCAGTTATAAAAAAATCTTAAAGCAATTGGCCCAATATTTTACACTTTTGCGATATCTCTAACTCCTCTAAACTGTCTTTGTCACACCATCGTCATATGTGGATAAAAATTTTTCTAAAAACTATCCAGAAATCAACGGTGACCCGAGTCGATGTTATCCAGGTATCTCAGGTGTTTGTGTGCTTATGTGTGTGCTTGAAGTGTTTCAATGGGTGACTAACTCGAAATTTGAGAGGGCAAATTTAGAATTGAATATCAATACCAAAAAGAAGTTTTATGTTGTGTATTGACTTTGATACAATTGTGGTTTAAATTATAAAGCCAGTGACTAATATACATTTCGAAAAGGCGCCTTTTCAGCCATTCCCTTTAAAGAATGAAATTTAAAGTTACAAGGCCAAGAACAAATTCTCTCCTCGTTTCTTCGTCCTTGTTTTTGTGTCTTTCCTATTTACCTGTTAATCATATTTCATTAACTATTCCATACTTGCATAAAAATTTTTGTGTGTTTCCTAAAATGTTTCTCCTGTGTCTATCTTTACTCAGGGCTCAATGTAAATATGAAATATAACGCCTTAGTTTAGGACTCTTGACCAAGCGCGAGCTTCATGAGCTGGACAAAATTGCCGATCCATACAGTCGATATTGGGCGCCAATTCAGGTTAGAAAACGGATTTAGGAATGCTTGTTGAATCAAAAATGTCTTTATTTTTAGTGGTGTTACAGTCTTTTATACGACGCCCGTCTCCATGGTAAAATTGCTAGCGACCACTTGCTGGAAAAAATCACAGATGTAAGTCTGATTAATAATATAGAGGAATTTCTGAGAATGTTTTCTGGGACTATACGAGAAATTATGTTTGGTACTAATTTTTACACTGTTTGACCTAAAAGTTGAGATAAACCCGCAGAAGTACAAAATATTTCACATTTTTTAGAAACAAGGTCAGTGGATAATTTTCTAAAAGTTGAAAATTGTTCCCAGAGTGTGGATAGATTAGCCAACACTGAATCAATGACTCAATCGTAAATTTTCGGAAATTATCTGGAAGCAATAAAATTATAATAATTGCATTGTTGTGAAACGTTAGAGCAAAAAATGTTTATTTGTTTTCGGAGTTGTGAAAGACTGCGAATAGTTACATATACACATTTCATATAAATATAAACGTTATTCGTGACAAATAAGAATTATATCTGAGTTTTGCATATTTAGGAAATCCAACATTTCCGGCACGGGCTCGCTTCTCTTCTCAAATATGATTGGGTAAGTAAATATTTCGCTTTAGTTTGATTACACTTTTAATAATAATATTTGCAGGTGCCCATTCCTCTGCTGTATCCACAAATTATCTTCTTCTCTGTCCGTCTCTACTTCGGCCTATGTCTCATTGGCCGTCAATTTATCGTCCGACCGGGAGCCGCGCATAAAAGCGAAGTGAGTTACAGAGCAAAATATTCAAAATATAGTTGAATTTTTAGATTGATATGTGGATTCCCATCGTCACTATGATCCAGTTTACGGTATACGTGGGCTGGATGAAAGTCGCAGAAGCTTTGCTAAATCCTTTGGGAGAGGACGATGACGATTTGGAGTGCAACTATGTGATTGATAAAAATCTCATTGTATGTAATTTCGTGGGTAGGGAATTTGAGTAGATCGTGGGGTGGAGGAAATTCTACGCATTGCGAGAAACCGGTTAATTTGTAAATTGTCAAAAAATTATTACAAATTTTTGATCCTTTTTTAGGCATTTAACATTTTCTAGAAAAATTATAGACTTATTATGTTTTTAAGGTTTTAGATAGGTATTTAAGGTTTTTTTATTAAGGTTTTAGACTTATCATGTAACATATTTCATGAACATATTGATATATTTTCAGACCGGAATGACATTAGTCGAGCAAGGCGGCAAGAAGAGCCCTGAACTTGTGAAGGATTCCTTCTGGGACAATGACCACATTGCTCCTCTGTACAGTCTTGAGTCAGCCAAGAGATCAGTGCATCCGTTGCAGGGCTCTGCTTCAGGCGTCAAGTAAGTGCCAAATGATTCATAATTTTAGTTTAGAATATGCATTTTTAGTTTGGTGAAAAACGTGAAAACCATCACAATGATTCCACACAAAAGCAAATTGAGTCATATGGACGAGCAAACGCAGGTGAGTATTATAGTTGGCATATCGAATTAGCATGTCTAATGATAATAATTTTATAGCAAGCACATATCCGAGTAGTAAATGTCGAAGACCACAACAATCAACATCGGAGTATCCGCAAATCTGAAAAAGACACAGATCCCGATGACACACTTATGAAGCTGAGAAAGAGACAGTAACTATTTTATTTGTATTATTCTATTTCTCATCTTTCTAACAATAACTCCTTCCTCGAGTTTAAACAAAAATGGATAGCCTAAATCCAAGCAAGATTCATCACGGATTAGTGTTTGTTAGGATATTGATAGTCATTGAGGTGGTTTATTACATGCGTCACAGTATGCCTTGTTACTGTGAAATAAAATTTAAGGAAAACTATTCAATAATCGTTGAATATTTCAGCAAAAATGGTAAAATCGAAGAAATATCGCCCAACCAAATGAATGGCGCACCTGCCGGTCATCCAGGTGCACCGCAAGATATTTCTTGGCCAATCCCAAGGAATGGTAAGTATTTAAATTTTACTACATTTTGAATTGTTTGTAACGGTGAGGAACAGATTTAGACGTAGACCTGGCACCGATTGGACCGAACCACGGGAATCATCACCAGCCGCCAGGTGGTTCTCCTTGGCCAAGAAATGGTAAATTTGTAAATGTAATAATAATATATGATATAAATATAAACTTTTAACAGTCTTTCAGTTGGTCTAAAATTCGAATAAAGTTTGTGCCACATAAATGCAAAAACCGTTTAGATTCATTTCGATCATAGATCACCATAATTTAGAATATGATCATCGCCAGCACCCTCCTCCTAACGGAATGAGAGGTGGTCCGCCGCCGCAAGGCAGAGGTGAATATTCGCCTTATGTTGGAGGCCGACACCCATCTCCGCCTACCGCCGATGGTAAGGAAAAATGACAACGTCATTTGCTTACCCCAAAGCAATTTTTCATTTTTATTTTTTTTCAATTAGATAAAAAAATTGTGCAACTTTCAGACGCATCCCGAGGACTCAGGCGGTACTGATACAATGGACGATAAAACAATGTGATGACTTGCGGGTATACATGGTCAAAGTCACGGTGTACGCCAAATATACTAACATAATCTTGCCAATATTTTTGTTATTGATTTATACTGCTAGATATAATTGCCAAATAGAAAACATTAAAGTAAAATAAAAAGTAAAAAACTTTGCCATATCTACACCATTCGCTATATCAATGAGTCTTTTTCGTACAGGTTGGCTATTTTTTTCAGTTAATCAACTTACAATTGAACATAATTTCACACTCTTAGATCAGAACGTCATTTACGTATCACGTTAAAGGTCAGTATAATCCTGCAAAGGTAAAAGGGTGGAGACAGGCATTTATTTATTATTGACATAGTAGAAATTTTCACTCATACATATAAAATAAAGCAAGCAGGTATTTCAAGCAAACTTGATATCCGATAGAAAATGTATTGATGCACATTTGTTCGCCTTAGATTTCGATGTTTCCTTCGCCTTTTTTGGTTGTGGAATCCGGATCCAAGCTGGGATTTTGAACGTATTTCGCATTAATTTCGTCGTCGCTGAGTTTTTCGAGACCTCTTCTATGGGCATTGTCCGACGATACTTGAATGTCCTTATCGGGAGCGGAAAGGGTGGTTCTACACCAGAATATAAGACAGAGGCAAATAACCAATGTTGCAATATTTGAACGCTTCATAATCGGTTAAATAATTGAAGATTTAATCTAAAATAAATTTAGTTTCAGTCATACCGTATTCCCTGTAATTACTCCCCCGGGGAGTAATTTTTCAAACACCAAATTTCGAAGCCGCTCCAAATTTCGAAGACATTTTTCTCCAAGTTTTTGAGTATGAAATATTTTTTAAACTAGCTAAACATACGTAACTCGATGAGATCTACACGAATATGCACTCAGTTTTGGTTAAAGTGGCAATGGCTCCGAGCGGAGTCGAACCAGGGAGTGAAAATCCATACAGGGGGGAGTAATTATAGGGAGGGGAGTAATTACAGGTATTACGGTAATCAAATTTAGGAATTATTGGAGTGAAGATCGGATAGTTTTCAAGAAATCAAAATGGTCTAAAATATTGATCTGAAATAATTTGATCGAAAAGTCTAAAGCGGCTATGGCACTCTTTGAGTCTTATAGAAATATTTATAGGGACAGAAGAATGCTTATTTAGTTTTACCACAAAATTCTATAGAAACCTCCGCTTGCACTTAAATAGTACTCAATCTACGGCGTAACACAGCAAAAATAAACTATTGTCTATGCAATAAAATGTACGGTCCGAAAGACTGAGGGTCCAAAACATTTGGGATTCGATTTTTACGTGCCTCTTTTTGTTTGTTTGCTGCGGACATCACTTGGTCGGATGCATGGTCCACTTTAATCTTCTCTCTACACTAAGACCCACTTGTCCTCATTTTTACGTGCAAAACAAACACGGAACTGACAGTTTTCTTTCCAATGAAAGCGAGAAATACTTTGAAAAATATCAAACGTTATCAAGATCAAAATGATACATTTATAGACCGCCTTAACGGAAAGACGGCATGCGAAAATACATTGTTTTTCGAAAATACATGTTTTTCGTTGTCCACGCACATGTTCATTGTTACCAAAAATTCAGGTACCAAACCAGGGTATCAGTTCTCGAAACTTAAAAACGCAAGTTTTTATCCATAAAATATCCATGATTGAGTCACAAGAGCGTCAGAATTTATAGTTAAGATTTGTACAGCTAAAAAAATGTCATTAATATTTTGATATTTTGAATAAGCGGTAGTGCAACGGTTATTGGGCTGAATTAATAATTATTTTTGTAAAAGGTTAAAATTATGTAACATTGCTGTAAATGTATTTTATGTATTTTTGTTGGATTACTTCATAAAGACAATTTTACTTCGCGTGTCAGATAGAAAAACATGAATCCAAGTTTGAATGTTATAGCTAAGATTTTTAACACGTGTCTTAGTAGTACAGAGGAGTTTCCATGCAAGCATCGCTTTTGCGAAAATATTATAGTTTGTTGCGATCAACGATCATTTGTGATTCTCCGCTGACTTCTTTTCTATTTTATGATTGCATCACAAATTGACAGTTCTATCCTGTGTTTGAACACAAATAGCAAGTGGTGTCTAGTCAAAAATTTGTTTTGCTTAGTTCTTGGATCGCGATCGAGATTGTTTTCTTTTCAGGATCCTATCTTTTCCCGATGTTTATTTACTTTGCATAATCAGGTCCGGTCATTAAGCGAAATAAACATCACCGCTGAATCCAGTCAATATTTAGTGTCTGCGTAATATTTATCAAAATATAAGTCAAAATATGCTTGTAAGGATAATTCTTGTAGTTTCGTGCATTGCGAATATTGCTAAGGTATTTTCCATATTTTGCTATTCAGTAAGCTTTCAAGAGAAGTTACTTTCAGGTCATGTCCAGTGGTATTCCATATGTCCAGCTCAGTAACGGGCATAAAATGCCCATGTTGGGTCTTGGCACGGCAATGGTGGGTACCAATTTCTAAAATTAGAATCTTAAATTTTTATGAAAGTAACGGGCACAGAGTTCGAGGTGAAAAAAATTACTTTTCCGTGGATTTCGTAAAATTTTAAATACAAGCGTTTTTCGTGATATTTTTCAATTGGAGATAATTTTATAGGAAATCATGTAGTAGTTTTAATAATTCTTTTGATTAATAATACCTCGAACATCAATGTGCATTAACAAAAATATCCCCAAATAAATGGTTCTTGCAACGGAAATTTATTATTTCAGTCACAACCGGGCCAGGTGGAGCCAGCAATACGTGCAGCATTCAGAGCTGGCTACAGATACATTGATACTGCTTTCATATATGGGAACGAGGAAGCAATTGGAAACATTCTTGAGGAGCAATTTCGTAATGGGACAGTGAAACGAGAGGACGTATTTCTTTCGACAAAGGTATTGTATTCATCTTTGTAATTATTATTGACCAAAAAATAGCATGTTACTATCATTTTTGGCTCAAAACTTATTATTTATGGCACGGTAAATTCTGTCATATAAAATTTTTCGTAACAGGGGAAAGCGATTGATCGATTTTTTAGTTGCCACCAACGCACAATCGCAGAGTGGATATCGAGCCGAAACTGAGAGAACAACTGAAAAACCTTAAAGTCGTCTATGTGGACATGTATCTTGTTCATATGCCAGCTGCTTTCCATGTAAGTCAAAACATTGACATACGCCAATACTTTGGCATGCCGCACTCTAACATCGTATCTTCTAGATTTTATAATCTGCCATGCGTTCAAAACTGACGCGTGCATTCGATGAGAGGACAAGAAAAAATATTTTCTTATTACTTGTCAGAATCCTAACTAGGAAATTCATATAGGCGAAAACGTTATAAATGGAATTTCATTTTGATGATTAATAACCCAATTTAGCATGACGGAACTCAAGACCATTCGGTAACAGTAGAAGATATATGGAAGGTAATGTTATTATTGTCCTTGCTTTTGATGTCCAAATTTTTGTAGGGTATGGAAGAAGTTTACGAAAAAGGCTTGGCCAAAGCAATCGGTGTGTCCAATTTTAACTCATCACAAATCAGACGGATTCTCAAAATGGCAAAAGTGCGCCCTCATAATGTTCAAGTGGAAACACACATAAATTTGATACAAACTGAGATCCACGACCTTTGCAAAGAGGAAAACATAACAATGACCGGCTATGCGCCACTCGGATCGCCGGGCAGAGGAATAACTGAAATGCCAAAAGGACAGTGAGTAATCATTGATCTTTGCGGTTATTCCTTGCGCGTTTTTGACAAATTATTTACACTTGAAAGGCTTTTTACCTCATGGTTCACTAAATTTTGAACCTTTCGGAATCAAGATTAGACAATGGTCAGGTGATCAAAAATCGTTTAGTCACGAAATTTTGAAAAATGTTTATGTGTCCATTCTTTCAATTCAGTACCGATCCTTGGCCTCCAGGACCAAAGCCGTTGCTGAATCCGTTGGTTCTTAAACTAGCAGGAAAGTATATCAAACCACCTGCAGCAATCCTCCTGCGCTATTTGCACCAACGGGAAATCATTGTCGTTCCAAAAAGTGTTTCTCCTGAACGGATTCTTGAAAATATTCAGGTTGTTAATTTTGCAATTTAGAAACCTATCTAGTGTAGAATAAAATTAATTATATTGCAGATATTTGACTTTGAACTATTGCCGGAAGAAGTGCAAGAACTGAGTAGGACTGAGCCACAGCAACGGTTTTTCCAGCAAAATAAGTATGTTTTCTTTACGTGAAAAGTCTTATTTTAGGATTTTAGAAATTTTCTAAAGATAAAAAATTATGGACGAATAATTGTTACTGTTTTCTCTAAATATATTAAATTTAGATTAATTGGTCATCCTGAGGACCCGTTCGCTAATGAAAGATAATTATTTGCTTTGATCATGTTACAAATGGATATATGCTTTAAGGAAAACATATCAAAATTAATTGATCTGGTGCGTTAAATCTTGTCACCGGTTGTTTGTATTGTTATAATATGTTACCGGCCTCAAAATTTGTTAAAGAGTTTGTGGCATTATTAAAATTCGAAATAAATTTTTGCCTGACCTAATCTGAATACTTTGAACAAAACCAAAATGCCAAACTCGGTTCCAATTAAAGAGTCATATAAATGAAATAAATTCAAAGTTTTTTTCCGAACTTGAAGGAAAATAAATATATACTGCAAGGTAAGTTGTGCATTGAGCTCGAGACTCACTGGCCACCCGCCTTGAAACAAAAACCTTAAATTACAGGGAGCGAATTGGGAATGAGTGAAAGACTCTCTTACACAATTTATGATGTATGCAGTGACGCCGAACCATGCAATTTTATTGAGACCAAAACATTCTGGTACTTTATTCACAGCTCTCAATTTCTTCTCAAATTTTCTGAGAAAAAATTAAATCGTATTGAAAGTAAATACACCTTTCTTAGTGTTGTTTTCTATCAGGGCTCTGAGATGTTTAATAACTTCCTGAAAATATCATTTCTAACAAATATGTTTTTCAGTCATAAAATTCGAAAAGCTGATATCAAATATATTTTCGGTTTCGTGCATTCGGATGCCGAAGATTTTTTATAGATTTATGACGCAAGGTTTACCTATACAACATTCCAAACACATTCTTTATATCTCTACCTAGGCCTCTCGAACGCACTTTAGCCTGCCAATATTTCACGTTTCCTTCATTTTTCTTCCATATACGTATGCGGTAAAATCACCGGAAGGAAGGATGACATAAATAATATTGCAAGGCATAATAGAGCCAGCTCGAAACGCATACCGATATGGCCCATTCCTGAAGGGCCATAGCTGACGGCCGGTTTTACGACGGCGGCCGCCATATTGGACTAATATCGGCTGTCTCAAGGCATTTTTAGCTCGTATACCCTTCAATCACGTTAATTGGTCTCGGTTGAGTGGAAGACGTTAAGTTGACTTGTCTGGCAGAATAATACGGGGTCAATTGCCTGAAGGAAAGTCAATACTTGCAGATTTTTCTGCTTTTAATTTGGAACAACTCCAAGGACAATAACAGCAAAAATGCGTCTCCGGCATTTTTTGAGGAAAACAACCAAAAAGGTAAGTAACGGGTTTACTTTTTATTCTGATTTTCCACGATTCCGAATCGACTTCGTCGAAATAAGCTATAAAATTTAAAAATTTTTCCAACCTGTGTTGAATGCCTCTCTAAATTTCTTCTGCTCTGAAAGACGTCTATCAAAACAAATACACGTGAATGTTTTCTATTGTTATCTGGGCTGCAAAGACTTGTGCCAAATTGCAGCATTCCCTATATGGCCAAAGAAAGGCATTTCAAAAGAAGTTCCAACATGACAATTATCTTTCCTTTGGCACATTTTGGAATATTGTTTGGCCTTTTAATACCAAATTTTATTTTGTCTTTGGTCTTTCGACGGCTTTTTACTTTCGTGTTTTCAAACAAAATTCTTGGCCATATCTTGAACTCTACCTCCTGCAAACATTATTTTGCTGAACTTTTGCATAAAAATTAAACATGTTGGGTATTTTATCAAAATCTTCGCAATTTCTACGGATTCTTGACATACAAAAGGTAATCGATTGATGCTTCGATTAGATTTGGTTTGCTGATTTTGTGGTCTTGCACTTTTTTGGTCGAAAAGATGTTGGCTTTTTGAGATTTTATGGTTTTAATAAATTGTGTCTGTGCCTGGTACATGCATAAATTTTTAAACAGTTATAAAATTGGAAATTTTAGAAGCGTTTTAAAATTTTAATAGTTTCCTATGGTAATTTCAATCGTCACCTGAAGTAACGTGTTTAGGCGTCGCCTATCGCTGTGCACTTGTGTATGATACTCGGAGTGGCATTATACACCATATTTGGCGCCATTGTTATGCAAAGGCTGGAATCACCATCAGCGGTCGAAAGTCAGACAGACGGATCAAAATCAGCCATATCGAGACGTGCCTTGCCCGCAAACGAGAACGAATTAGGTGATTCTTTTTTAGAAATTTTGCAATACCAAACATTAAGTGCTGAACTTTTTACAGATGAATCACCGAAAGAATTAGACGATAACGGTATTGATATAAAGGCAACAATGGACGCAAATCAAATAATGAGAAGTCGGAAATGCGTCGTCAAGGTGTTAAAGGTGATTCCTACAAATTGACTTGGAAGTATTGCCTTTGTTAACGTATTTACAGCTCAAAATATGAAATTCGCTAGAAAAAGGGTTTCAAGACATCAAATTAACGACGAGAATAACGTTTTGTTGCAAATACGGAAAAAATACTTTTTTGGTGTAAAGCAAAAGTGATCATACAAAACTCAGAATTGTCTTTTGATCGGTCTTTTGTTCGTTTTTGATCGGATACATTAAAAAATGACTGTAAAATAAAATGTCCCACAAGTGTACTCTAATTAACATAAAAAATAGTACTAGAGTTATAATAAAATGAGAAATCATATAATTCTAGCGTTTTTCCCACCGCAATTGCACAGACTATGTCCTGAGGCAATCCACCATACAGGCCATTGATCAGTGCTACCACATTGTTGCCTCAAATCAACATAGTCTCGACCATTTGGTCTTCAGACATTCCTCCACTGGAATGCAATTGGGTAACAAATCTATGCTTGAAATTTCCGTTTAATCGTCATCAATTTTATGACAGTGAAGCCCGAAGCTGAATACATAGAGCCCTGGTCCTTCACCGATTCAGTGCTCTTCACGTTTACAATTATTACGACGATCGGTATGAAATTATTTAAAATTAAATTTTTTTTGATTTAAATTTTAATTTAAATTAAATTTTGATCATTTTAAAAGTTTAATAGACGGTTAACTTTTATAAACTTTTTGTTATAAACATTTCTGGCCAGTTTTTGGTGATATTTCGTACTACCGGGCGCGGCATAAGTTGTGATAACAAATTTTGACAATGTATATTTCTTCTAGAATGAATAGATGGCTATGAGTGTTAAACAAAATTTAAAAAATCTTACACAAAGTTTGCAATCACTTCATCTGAAAAGCTTGCAAATTTACTGAAACATTTTGCAAGTGTGGTGTCTAAAAATGCTGATAACTCAGTAATAATCCAACGAAAGAGTTTTCAAACAAGGATTTTTAAAATTTTGTGATGTGATATATAAAAGTTATGTACCATATAAAAGTAGACATAACAGGCAACCAAATAATACCAAACACTCATAGTATTCCACTCATTCTAAAAGAAATATTCACTGTAGAAATTTGTTATCAGAACTTATGCGCACCCGGTATTTACCTGAAATGCAATTATGAACAAAAACCTTAACTCGCTCATATTATATTTTGCTTTGTAAATTTTATTAGCTTAAATTAGTGTAGCAAAATTTCCATTCAAAATTACGAATAATGTAAAGTTCACTAATCATGTCCGATAGTGTCCAAGGCATTATGGAATACCTCGAAGGTTTTGATCCGATGATTTTGTCTTTCATGTTTGAAATGGTCCCTTCCTTAGAATTTTGGCAAAATGTATCTCCATACAATTTTAGACGCATTTTTATTTGAACTAACTTCGGTAGAAATTTTTGAAAGAATGGTCTGTAAAATTAAAATTTTTATGTGTGCGTTGAGAATATACTTTTTTCTTTGATTACACTTACTTTTTCTTTAAAACTCATATTTCAGGCTACGGAAATGTCGCACCGCGAACGTTCGGGGGCCGTCTATTCTGCATTTGCTATGGTTTGGTGGGAGTTCCGTTTGCTCTTTTGGCAATAGCAGATTTGGGGAAATTTATTTCGGAAATTCTCGAAGGCTGGGAAAGGGCATACAGGAAGTTTTACAGGTAAATTCTGCGCAGTGTGCTTTCTTTATAGCATTTCAACTTTCAGGCAACTGGAGCGACGCTGGGTTCACTACAGGAACACAGGAAACTTCTCACTCAGACCTCAGAAGTTTGATTCAAGTGGACGACTACTGGCGAGAAATACCAACACAACGCTCAGTCGAACGCCTACGGCTACAGATGGAGATCTGAGCTTAGCTGAGAAGGGCTCGCTTTTCAGACCTGTTGACTCATCTGATGTGAGTTTTAGCTTTATCATTCTATAATTTTATCTTGATAATCTGAAATTCGAATGGCGGATTCCGAAAGCATTCTCTATTCACACTCCTTTCAGAAATTTAGGTAAATGTTTTGATTAGTCAGAAATATGCTTAACATAATATTAAAAATAATGACGCATTCAATACCAGGGATGTGAGAAACTTTGAAACTTGAACCTTTAATTATTTTCTATTTCAAATCTAACGTAAAATATAAAAATTCTCTCAGTATTTTAATTTGGACTCACATAAGCCAGCCACCCATCAATCTTATTTATGATAAATTTCGGTTATTCTAGACATCCGATCACATATCGTCTACAAGTGAGGATCGTCGGACTTCGCAACAAAGTGGAAGTGATGATACAAAGCATGAAGAGAAGGAAGACGATGACGACGAGGAAGAAGAGGTATATAATCATAAAATGGCCTTGCTCGTTATGTTCATCATATACATTTTCGGTGGAGCGTTTCTTCTGGTGAGCATCTACTGACGTTTACATGAGACAAATTTCCGTGTTTAGGCCAGCTATGAACCGGACATGACGTTATTCAAGGCAATTTATTTCAACTTTGTGTCGCTGACTTCCATTGGCTTAGGAGATGTGGTACCGCAAAGGTACGTTATAATACATTTTAAACCTTATTCGTTTTTATTGCTGATTGAATTAGCAAATATATACTATAAATGGGATTTGTTTTGAGTATCTGATTTCGAAAAATCAAGGTATTTTTGAACATAACGGCTAAACAAATTATCCATAATTCTCCACCAAATGATTCATTAACTGTAAATAACCTGTTACAAAAAATTAATTAAGTTAATTAAATTTACATTTCAGTGAAACATATATGGTTTTAACCTTGCTCTACATTGCAATCGGCCTAGCCTTGACGACAATTGCCATTGAGATTTTCGCGGATACATTAAAGAAGCTTCACTATTTTGGGCGTAAAATCGAGAACGTAGGAAATGTTGTAATTTGGTTTGGCGGGAAAAGGTAGTCGTTTTTATTTGTATTCACTTAAAAAAGTTGATTTTTAGTATTACGATGAAAGCTTTGGTAAAGAACCTCGGAGATCAGTTCAATCTCCCCACAACGACTATCAAAACATTGGATTTGGATACTTTTGTGGATAACGCTATCAAAGTTGAAGAAGGAGAATTGGAAACACTCAGGGTTGGTTTTATGATGTAAGAATACATGTCAGCCAAATTAATGAGTGAGACGGGTTTTCTCATCGTAACACCTTTTTCTTTCTGTGATTAGCTCACAGTTCAGAAATCGAATGCAATAATTGAGAATTTGAGACAAAAGAATTTTTGTGAATTCTTTCAAACTAGGAAACATTGCCCATTTGTGGTGTCCATAATCATAAGGTGATTTAAAAATAAAGAATAACACTAACTATGCACAAATTCTTCTCACACATTGTATTCTTTTTTTAAATATATTAATGCGTATTTAGCCAGCACCTATCGAACCTGAAGACTTGGAGCTTGAAGAGGTGCATTACGCGGATGACGAAGAAGGTATTTTCTTCTCTTACGATATAAATAACATTAGATTTATAGAGATGTGGATCCCACAAAAAACTCCAACACCCAAGGACCCAACTCCTGAGCCCGAGCCTGATCCAGTGCCAACTCCGACTTTCACGTGCCGAGAACCCACTCCACCAGTTGAAAAAGAGCCCGAAACCGCTCGAGAACCTACTCCTCCGCAACCAGATACTGCTAGAGAGCCGACGCGTATGTTTCCGATTTATTAGTGACGACAGAATAATTCCTAGTTCTCTTACAGCTGATGAAAGTACATATGAAGATGACAAGAGGAAAGCGTATAGCGAAGAGGCTTGGAGACGCTATCAAGAATATCAAAAGGTAATACCGAGTTTTGAGTAAATAACGGTTTAAGGCATTTCTTTTGGAATTATAACATCTGCATTCTAGAAATCAGTTTAGATTTTTAAAATAAATTATGAATCTGATAATATCTATCAAAAATAAACAGTGATAAGCATATGAAAAAAGATTCTTCAGATTAAGGTGTTCGGTATATTGATAAGAGCTCTGACGTAGTATAGGGATGAAACTTAGATATTAGGTTGAAATAATAGGCTAAACCATACCTTAATAGGTTTTACTTAAATATTGTAAATGATTTTTGCCTTTTTAGTCAAATTTTAAATCGTTGCATTGCTATAATTTTTGTAACAAAAATGCTTCTATTTTCGTAAAACGGGTTCCACACAAACAAATTTAGGTAAAGATATAATTTCTTTTAAAAAACTTAGACTTTTAAACCTTTTCATAATACGCGAAACTAATAGTTTATTGTTACATACTACAAAATCTTGCTATTTTGGTACTGACCAAAATTTTTCGTGCTACTATTTTTACTGCAAAATTAATTTGTTGCCGCTAATATATACCTCCCTCCTGCCGCAGTAAGAAAAAAATTTACCCGTTGATATTTTAGCAATGGAGAAAATTCCGGCAGACGAGCAGCAATGCCACTGTCGTCCGTCGCGAATCCTCATCTACATCGCCTAATGTTGAACGCGGCGCAAGTATTAGCAGTAGCACCGGTCTGGAGCCGTTTTCGCCGGCGTCTACTCCTTTCCTGAGCAGCAGTCCGAGTACATCGAAAGTCACGAAGCCCACCAAGAAACGACGTTTTTAACTTTAATTTTAAGCATTTTAAAAGTACATTAAGTATTCATTTTCCTGATTACTACATTGATTGATTTTCTTTTTTATTTGCTTTTATACGCCATGGTTCAATTAAAAGGTTAATGGAAATAATTACCTCCCAGGAGCGAAAAAATTGTATGAGAGAACTTTTAAGCAGACATAGAATAGAGCTAGGAACAGTTTTTATTGTAACTACCCAACGCCAAATTATCCCATTGAAAAGTTGAAATGCACTGTAAAGAAGGGCTACACCCCTAAAATCGTCATATGTCTCGAAATTTTCAACCGAATTTTGCAATTTATTTTTTAAATAATACCAAAACTTGAAACATCTAATTTTCCTCGTTTCTCTTCTTTACTGAGTTGAGCTGTATGACAGTCCCATAGAAGGAAAGATATAATTATCCAAAACAATGTTTCACTCATTATTCGGACAAAATTCCATCAAAATATTCACTGTTATTGGCAAAAAGGATCAGCACGTCATGGGAAGTTGGAAACACTCTCGGACTAATTGTCCACCGGCTCACCTGATGGGGTTTCGTGTCTAGCGGCCGCACCTCCAAAGCAGGAGAATTGACTGCTAGACACTCGCAACTGCGCCGTTATGCCTTGACACAGTGCGACGTTTTTTATGGGCCGTCTTCGGTTCCCGCGACCCGGCGGGGGTCCACACAGGTGCCAGCTGTGTTCTCTTCCTCGATGCCTCTCCAGGTGCAGTCGAGAGTGCAAAGTGTTTATATAACCAGGAGAATTTTGACAAAATAAAGTGATAGGGTGGGGTGCGGTTAGGCAGGGAAGTCATATGGTACTACAATTTTCTCTCTTTGTCTTTCTCTGCAGTATAACGAACTTAAAGATAAGAAAAAGAAAATGCCGGGGCTTAAATTTACTAGTTTTAAATCATTTATTACGTATGATTTGGATTAGCAAGAGTCAGCTCTGAGCAATTTGCTGACCTGATGGGGTGCGGTTAGGCAAGAAAAGTCAAGGCACTACAATTCTCTTTTGTCGTCTCTTTCTCTCTCTCTTCAGTATAGCGAATTCGGGGATAATCGTGACAAAATAAAGTGATGGGGTAGGGTGCGGTTAGGCAAGAAAAGTCAAGGCACTGCAATTTTTTTGAGCGGCAAAGTGTCAGCTCTGAGCAATTTGATACCGTTTTTTCTGCAAAGCCAGCTTCTAATTGATACATAATTTATTCTTTATTGCTTTTATGATATAAACAAAAGAACAACTCTGCAAGATCATTGAAAATAAGCAATATTTCTAGGACAGAAAAAATGTTTTGAATTTAGGAGCTCTGTTTCGCAATTGCCTCAATTTAACATTAGACGACTGCCATTCAATTGACAGTAACGGAAGTAATAAAATTGACTCGGCTGTTGAAATTGAGCGAATTTTGGATTTGCGTCGCGATTTGCTCCAGTTGAAACTCCGAAGCCGAGATTCCCTCAATTTCCACACTGCCTCTGAAATTAACAGTAACATTAACATTACCTTCTTTCGATTCATTTACCTCTGAGCCTCAAACGGAGCATAGGTGAGAGAATTTGCGGCAAATGCTCGACTTAAGCATTCAGCTTGAGGTACGGCCACTGTAGCAGTTGCTCTCTTGGTGACAGCTCCTGAATATCAAACTCGCAGTTATAGCGGTATTCGGATGATATACCCCGATTTTTTGGGGCTGAATGAGTTTCTGAATTCTATTATATTTTTTGGGTTTGTACATAAAGATTGACCAAAATTGTCAATTATCCTCAAAATGCACTTTCCAAAATCACTTTTTGACTAGACAGTGATTTGCGGTCAAGAGTCAATGAACAAATACAAAATGTAGCCTTAGATATTTCCTAGATAACGATTTTAGAATGCACTTTGGTGAAGCAAAATCCGCAATTAGTTTAATTGCAAAAGCCATTTTCTTAAATTTTATATCTCACCTTGTTCCACGATCCCGAAAGAACCGCCTATGGGCACTGTACCTGACGTCACCTTCTCACAATCACTAATCATAGGCGGGGAGTAGTTCGGAATAATTTTAACGCCTTGGGTTGGTATATTCGCAATCGAAAGTGCAGTGAGTGCCTAAAAGTTTTCATTTATTAATGAAACATTTACGAGACAATAATTACAGCGGCGGTAATGTCGCCATTGGCTCGTGTTGACGCCTCCTGTTGTGTTAACGGTTGCCCAATGAGGGTAGAAAGTTTAGTGGCAGCATCCGCTTCTGGATAGGTCCAGCCAACAGGAGGGTACATCGTCCATGAGAAAGTTGGATTCGTTACGACACGCCCGCTGTCACCTAAAATATGGAAAAATGGGATAAAATTAGATTTTATGTAAAAATTTTAATTTAAAAGTCGTACTTATTACTTTTTATTGGGTCAAAAGTGAAAATTTTTTAGAAGACATTTTTAGCCCACCTATCCAAAGACCATTTTTGTGCACGACGGACATTTTGCTCTTTTTTGTCTCTCAATTATGCAACATCTGATGTTTTGTACAGAATAATGTATAAAACTAACCGCCTCCGAGACCGCCTCCAGGCACGCAGGTTGTCGTTGGCTTTGGCATGAGAAAAATTGCCGTGCTCATTAGTACGAAAGCAGACATTCCGCCACACAGCTACCAATTTCCGTGAAATCTAAAAGTACAACGAAATGTTTCGGCAGTGGTTTATTATGAGGAAATATGAATGCTGTGAAGCAGCGAAGTTTATGTTTGGAGACGTTTGCCAAATATTAGCTTTGTGATGATTTGAAAAGAAGCACACAATAATACAATGAACGTTGGAGGTGTATATTCATGTTCGCAACATTCCTTGTTTGCAGAAGAATGTTGCCAAAATGTCACCAAATAATCACATGACTGCAGGCAAAAATAGCTTGTACAATATTTTTCAGCGTTGAGTGGGCTTTATCTTGTATCATAGAAGTCGGAAAATAGTACAACGCGATCATAACTTGTTGGAGAATATCGATTAGACGATGTTTATAAATATAACTAAAATATTATGAAACGAACTGTTATATTGATTGTGTGTAGTAGATTAATATTTATTAGAAAGCGCTGAGAGTTTTTATTGCGTAATAATTAAACGGTCTTTTGCGTAATTTACGCCTTAAAGAATTTTTGGTAACTTCGAATAAACTTGCATCGGCGCCATACAGTACCACAATGATATTTTTAGGATTTTTTAGATTTTAGTTGAGATTGGTGCAGCCGAAAAATTTAGTAGATAAAACTTTGACTCCATTATAATTTTTATGGAAATTGGTTATACGAAAATACATTGACCTTTTAGCAATTTTGTGTCATAAAAGGAATCAAACCTTTAATATTTTTATCATGCACTACCATTTCAAAAAGACAATCATTTCTAATGGCTAAAATGGCTACTCGATTTCCGACATTCTCATTACCCGTTACAATTATCTGATGTAACCGTTATTAATATTTTACAATGAATGTCATTTCTCTAAGTTTTCACCAACATTGCTTTAAAATATTAACGGCAAGGAGCAGAATCATTGAGCAAAAAGGGGTAAATTTCTATAAAAACCTTGTGATATAACGCTCTCGTTACGAATTAATTCCCATCGGTTTTCCTCACTTCTTGAAGCGATTTGAGCTTGATGGGGCAGCGTTATTCAATCTTTCGCATTTTAAAGTGTTGCAATAGTTCAAGTGAGCTTGTGAAAATAATATTTACAATATCAGTAATTTATTGAATATTTATAGATAATTAATTCTTGAGAATCTCAACACAATAAAAACCATTCAATACAATGGAAGTTCCGACGACATAAATGTTTCATTTTATCTTTAATTAACAGTGACCGGAGTGAGAAATTGCACACGATTGTTGAAGTTTAAGCGACTCTGGATGCGCGATGCGATCTGCTCCCATTGGTACTCCGGTCCAGACACATCTTCGATTTGCAAGGTTACTCTTTGCGCCTCAAACGGAGCATAGGTGATTGTGTTGACTGGATAAACTCGGGAAATACACACTGTGTCCGTCAAAGCTGAGGTACCGGTTATGGTCGCACGCTGTGTTACGGCACCTGAGTTGAATTGTTTAAACGTATCAATGTTGACGTTGACTTTTTGAATTATATATTCAAGGTTCTTTAGAAAAAATTTAACAAATAATTTACATACCTTGCTCAACCACACCGAAAGATCCACCGGCTGGTGTTCCAGGCGTAACTTTCTCACAATCACTTATAAGAGGAGGTGTGTAACTGGACACGATGCGAACGCCTTGCGTAGGTATATTGGCAGCTGAGAGCGCTTCCAATGCCTGAAAATGCACTAAACTCTACGTGTTTCATTATAGTGTTAGTAAAAATAAATTTTCATGACTGGCTGGAGTTTCAATTGTAAAATATTTTTATTCCTGGATTTCTCATTTTCTCAATCTCTCAGTCCCTTTAAATTTTAGGGAGAATCCAAGAAAATCGGGGCTTACTTTTCATAAAAATAATTAAGAAAAAGGTTCTCCTTGCACTTACCGCCGCCGTCAAGTCTCCATTTGCGGTGTTTTGTGCTTCGGTTTGTGTCAAAGGCTGTCCGATGAGAGTGGATTGTTTTTGTGCCGCATTTGCCTCAGGATATGTCCAACTCACAGGTGGATGCATTGTCCAGGAGAATGTGGGATTGGTTATTATCTGATTATCTCCTTAAACCTCACCTTAATCCCTTCTATTGCATCTTATTCACAAATGCTTACCTGCGCCAAATCCCCCGCCAACGCAGCCAATTACCGTTTCAATATTATAACAAAGGATCAAAAGTTTCGCAAGAATCCTACTCATCACGATATAAGAAAACTACAGACTACACTAAAAAATTCTTTGATGTTTCTAAGAGGTAATCCTTGCTTATAAAGGCAACATGTTCTTGGAAGTAGGACTACTGCACGTTATTTGTTGGTCATAAACTTCTGAAAACCATAAAAGGCTTTGTTTGCACACAAAAGTTGCAAACTATGGAAATTTAAGGCGTAGCGTCCTTAAGTATAATGGCAACATTTTTGCTTTCTTTACGTATGACAAGACTATTGTGCGCAATATTTGACAATGAGACATCTATCGCATATAAAACGAAGGATGGTCCATTGGATTCAATGGCATTTGCCGTGACTCAAATATTTGGGACCACCCACTATTTTTTTCGGCATTGATAACACCTTTTGCTACGATTTTGCGCTAATGGCTATCCAGGGAAATACTTTACATACCTTTATAAATATGGAAAACCTTCATTACATATTCTTGACAATCCACCAATTATATTGCGAGAATATTATTAAAAATTATTAAATGGAACTTTTATTGCACATTCTTCCGATTAATGTGAGCTTTTTATTCAGCTTTTTATGAGAAATTGAGTTCGAGAAATTGAGTGTCGAAAACTTTCAAAAAGAGTAAATTTTTTCTTTGAGTTCAAAATATTTTGGTACGAATTTTTTAGCACAAAATTTTGTCACCGTGAAATTAAGTATGTGTTCGTTGCATGGTTGGCAGAAAGTAAAGAAATTTCTTTCATTACCGATTCTGCGAATCATGGTTTGTTGGCACTAAAGTGCTTTTGTGCAAAAAAGGCATTTTGCAGACAAGAAAATAAAATTGGGGACGAAAAAAGGATCAACCCAGGTGTTTTAATCAAGAATCATTGTGTTAAAATTATATTTTTGCCAAATTTTGTGTTATAAAATTTATTTATTTTATAATTTGCGTAAAGCAGCATTTAACCAAGATAGTGAATGAGGAATGCATTTATTTTGTGCCCAACTTAATTTCCACAAAACCTTTGCTTTACTGAATGCTTTTCAAACAGGAGTGTTGAAACCATTTATGATCAAATTTTGGCTTATTGCCTGATTCTATGGAATGTTCCATCTGATAACCAAAAATTTGCTTTACTGCTCTATAATATGCTGCTTTATGTTTTGTTTAGCTTAAACGATATTATTTATTAAATAATATATAAACATATGATTATAATTTAAATAAATTATTATAATTGTGTATGTTAGTCTTTTTAAGAGACCATAACTTCGGTGACAAATCGCACGCGGCTGTTGAAGTTCAAATAGACCATCATTTGTTGGGCTACTTGCTGGAATTGAAACACGGATCCCGTAACACCTTGCACCTGTGAATGAATTAAGTTCAAGCAATGCATTAAAAGACCTTAGTTGTGAGTTTCCACTCAGCGTCCATCCTATGTTACATCAATATTTTCTGGAAGCCAAATACCCTTTTATGATAGGGAGGGAGCCAAGTGCCCGTATTACGCTATATAACTGAATGAAGCCTAAAGAATAAAAATTATGTAAACAAAAGTGAAATACCTGTGCAGAAGCACTAAATATGTATTAATTATATCTGATTAATTGAAACTCCCAAAAATGATATTGCCTTTGAACAAATGAGGTGAGAGTGAGTGGATTGGTTGTTGGCAGGAAACTTCTGGCCTGACAATTTGCCTGTGATATTACCGCTGTGGAACTCGCAAGGTAGATCACGGCACCTGCAAAATGTGTATTTAAAAATTATTCTTTGAATAATTACGGAACAAAATAAAAAAATGAAAACGAGATAAATATGAGTGATATGGAGATTAGATATGGGATAAGGGAAAATATTCCTTGCTCCCATGAACAGTACATTTATAGCACTGTTTTATAGCTAATAGTATTTTTTGTTTATTTACCTAATAATAAATTATTAACCTAAGATTAGAAAACTTTCAGTATCAATAACCGAGCATGGGCAAGGACTGGTTTCTTGTCTGGTCCTGTCTGTCCTCTAGACTCGCAGTTTAGCTATTAAAGGTCAACATTTTTCACGGTGCTAATTTGAATATATATTTTTTTAGACCAGTGAGTCTCATTTTTTGGTTAAAATTAGCTCAATATTCGTATTCTTCATAAAAAAACTGGGTGTGCAACCCAATTTTTGGCAAAAATTTTAAAATTCAAATTTTAGTCAAAAATTTTTCCGAATATTTTCACATATTTTTCGCTCGGTGGTGCCTGAAAGGCTCCACAAGCGCATTTTTAGGGAACATATTACGATTTTATGGGAGGTAAGTTCTCTTCCTGGCACCCTCGATTCTGTGTCGATGCTTGCCAATAACCAAAGATTAAATTCTCTCTAACCTTGTTCCACAATTCCGAATTGCTGCCCGATTTGCGTTCCTGTAGCAGTAGATGCTTTTTGGCAATCGTTCACCATTGGTGGGGTATACGTTGGAATGACCCTCACACCTGTCGTTGGAATGGCCAAATTGTTCAATGCTTCTAATACCTGAAATATTTCTTTGAGTTTATAACAACCTGAGTCGTTAATTTATACATCCATCAGTTATGAGATGCACATTTTTTATGAGACGCTTTCAAATTCTGGTCTTTTTACTGGAAAATTTTGTAAAAATACTCTAGAATTTTTCGGAACTAAAAAATTTTTAGTGGTATACTCCATAATGTTTATAGACTAAATCTTATATAGCCAACACTTCTAGCACAAATTCTACCGAAAAATTTTTCTTAATGAAAGTTCCTTTATAGTGGAATAGAACCACATTTATTGTCCTTGAAATAAAATTTTTTGCACACATTCATATTCTAAAAAATCGATACGAAGCATAGCGTATTAGCGATTACAAACAAACGTAATTTTGTAATCGCTAATATGTATTTCTTACAGATGCAGTGATAGCGCCATTTGCATTGTTTTGAGCGTCGATTTGCGTAATAGGTTGTCCGGGCAAATTAGAACCCAGTTGAATAGCATTTTGCTCTAAAAAAGCAAGGTTTAGTACTATTTAATAGATATTCGTCATAAAGATTCTTCATCACCAACTGAAATTTCGCTTGAAATGAGGTTAATTTTGGCATTGGATAAACTGTAGTACTAGCTTATGGCGTTCATTCCCGCCTTGCTTTAGAAATTAACAGAATACCGGAAAGTGTTCGACGCCAAAACGTACACAAAACTCGGGATCAGCGGAGTCGAAAATCTTTGTATCTTTCAATTTTTGCAAAGTTTCAATTGTCTCTGATTTTAGCAATTAATTAACAATATTCAGCACTTATAATTGCATAAAGTGAACAGTTAATCGTAAGTAACGGAAAATACTTTCAACGTAAACCTATTTCCTTTTTGATGTTTCTCTTAAAGCAAAACCAAAATTCCATATAAAATGTCTGTTACTTTACACATGAAATACACATCCAGATAACATAAGTGAGGCATAAAATTGTATTCCGACAGATAGTTACAAATTTGCATAACATACGAATAAGTCTTACCAGGATAAGTCCATTGAACTGGCGGGTTCATTGTCCACGTGAAAGTCGGATTGCTAATTATTCGAGTGTCGACTATAAAGCAATTTTTAGTCATTTTTGTTAAAAATGTCAATTAAATTGTTTAAAAAGAAGCGTGAGAAGTAAAAAGTGTCGAATAAGTAACGTCCTAGTAAGCTTAAAAGGTGTCTCGTAAATATGAAATATCTCTTAAGGTTAACTGTTTTATGAATAGTAGGGATAACGTTAAAATAATCCAGAAACGATTTTCCAAAGGATGCCGTTTCTCCAGCAGTTACTAATTTATTATGTGTAAAACGCAAATCCCCTACTTAGTATTTTATAAAGTATTTAAAAACTGACTCCCGCTAGAAGTACACGTATTCGTTTTCCTGATGAAGAGACTCACAATCAATAAAACAATAGCGGTCCTTTTTCGATTTGTACTCCAAATTATCATTTTCGAATCAACGCAAATCTGCTGTTTCTCGAATGAGGGACCAATGCTTGAACTAAATAGAATTTCAGAATGAAGTTTTAAGCTTCCAAACTCCCACTTGCCCAGTTTTCCCGAAAGTCATAAAATTCTCAGTTCCCACCTTTGGCCATGTTTGAGTTTTGCCTGGTGAGCTAATTTTGTAAATTTGCATGATTCGTTCCGCAAAATTTGTCTTTTCTAAGCCTTTTTCTATTCACAGGCCAGTTGTTTGAATTTTGAATAAGCCGAATGGTCATTCCGCGGCAACATACTTGGTCACCAAAGGCTACTTTGAAACATTTTATGGAAACAAATATTTGATCAGATGTTTCTTTCCACAATAGAGTCTGCTCCTGCAAACAGAAATTTATTGCGACGTTGTTTACGCAATGTTTCATTTTTATTGCTCCACACTGAAGCGGACAAATAACTGTCACTACATGATGAATAATTTGGCAGTATAATTTCTGTAGAAATTCTTAGCTAGAAATTTGTCTTTGAGGAATAATAATGCTTTCTAGTAAAACTTTAGAATCACATTAGTTAGAATCACATACGTAATTGGATTAATGGCGAATACTCTATGACTAACATTCTTGAACAAAATGTTCAGTTGTAATTTAAAATCATAAGGTTTAAAATCCTATGGAAGGAAGTGAAATTAAGCTGTTTGACAAATGTTTTCAAAACTTCTGGTACTATATGTCGTTTCACCAAAACAAGACACGCTTTGAAAATCACCGAGGATATCGATTTCGGTTATAAACGTCACTACAATAATCCGATTTAAAGGAAGAATTTTGTGCACAAGAAGAATGCTTGGCTTTGATCAAATACTCATTTAATAGCTTTTATCCACTCTTGATTATGAAAGGAATTGCTCAATACACAATATCCATCCATAATATCGTTTTGTCATTTATCCAGTTTATTCTTATTGGTGTTTAATAAATTGTTTAATACTTCGACAAACTGGCTCAAAGGTTTACAGAAACGCGTAGGCTACGAAATACTTACAGAAAGCAGCTCCGAAGAAAACGGGAGAAAGTAATCAGGACTGATATTGGTCTCAATTCTACGTTTGATTGAAAGTACCGCTTTAATCAACTGAAAGAAACATTTTTGAAAGAAACATTTTTGAACATGATCAATAAATTTGATTTGAATAAAGTATTTCCAATACGTTATCGGTTGCCTCGTTGCTAAAGACCCCAAAAATATTTTTAAAATAAAAAAAATATTAAAAAAATATTTTGGACTTTTTTTAACTAAAATATTTTAAAAATATTTTTTTTATTTAAAAAATATTTTGCATATTTTGGGAATTTTACTTATATTTTAGTAAATATTTTGGCATTTTTGGACCAATTTTGTGATATTTTGGCAAAATTTTCGCGGCGGCCGAAGGCCGCCGCGAAATTTTTTTTTGGCGGAGAAATTTTACGAAAAAATTTTGCCGAAAAATTTTTTTTACGAAATTTTGCAAAAAAAATTTTTTTATTTTGCCGTTTTTTTCCAAAATTTGTTATATTTTGTTTAATTTTAGCTTTTAATTTAGTCTGAAGTAACAATGAAGGCTAAAAAAGCAGAATTAAAGTCTAGAATCGGCAAAAAATTGCTAATTAAAAAAATATTTTTTTTTAAATATTTTGCGATTTTTTAAAATATTTTAATTAATTAAAACCGGAATTAAAAAAATATTTTTGGGGTCTTTACTCGTTGCATGTCTTATTCCATGTGTTCCATGTGCTTGTGCAAGCACATTTGTTCCATCGTTATTTTGCTTGCCAACAGATTTTCAGAGGCAACACACATAATCAATTTATTTTTTAAATAAAATTCTTCTTTTCCATCCATTGCTCGGACGGCCGGCCGCGCGGACATTTGATTCCCCGTTGGCATCATGTAATGTCAAAAATAAAATTCCGTCGGTCTTGTAGAATTTTGTTTGTATTTATTCATTTTCTTAGTCAACGTTCATTCCAAGTAATCTTAGATGGAAATCTTTCTGAAACCCAACCCGTGAAAAGCGGAGTTCCCCAAGGATCAGTTTTAGGACCACTGCTCTTCCTATTCTACATTTCAGACCTACCTTCCTTTTGCAATATTCCTAGGGTCACCACAAAACTCTTTGCGGACGACCTCAAAGCTTATTGCATTTCTCCCCCAAACAATCTTCACTTTACCAGGCCCCTTAAGCAGTTTATTTCCAAACTCCAAGATTATTGCAATAGGAATGGGCTAAAAGGAAATTCGCTCAAATTTCGCACTATGCATCTGGGTAAAAGAAACCCTTCCCTACCTTACTTTATTGAAAACACGGAAATTCCAAACATTGAAGAAAATGAAACGGTACGTGACTTAGGTCTGCTCTTTTCGCCAACCCTTAAATGGGACAAACTCATAGACAATATTGTCTCAAAGGCTCGTAGGACATCATTCACAATTCTCAAGTCTATCAAGACTCATTCAACAAGTACACTTGTCCAACTTTATGTCACCTTTGTCCGTCCTTTATTAGAATTCTCGTCTAGTCTGTTTAACCCCCACTCGATCAAGAACATTGGGAAGATAGAAAGTGTTCAAAAACAATTTCTACGAATAATTTTCAAGAGATGTAATTTTGGCAAAGAAATCCCCGAGTATGTTGATCTATTGAAACTCTATGAACTACAATCACTTAAAGACCGTAGGCTAAAAGCAGATCTCATTTTGTTTCACAAATACATTGTTGGGATTATTCCCTTTCCACAGCAAAATGCATTCACTTGCATTCCATCTAAGACTCGTGGAGACAAATTTAAGTTCCACACCGCTGCGGTCAAAAACCAAATACGATTCCACTCCTTCTTTGTTCGAATTTCTGCTATTTATAGCAAATTACCCCCAACTATCCGTCAGCTTAACTGTCCATCATTTGTGAACCAATTGGACTTAAAACACCTAAATCACCCACCTTTGAACATTACATCTTCCCCCTTTCCCGAATCAAGAGAATGACTTGTTGAACGAAACCACGATAGTATATGCTTTACCTTACCTTGCTCACATTATTGATACATGATACATGATTGATTTGTCATTGACTATATGAATTGTTTTGTATTTATTGTCCTTTACCTTGTCTATATACCCATCGCGCCAAGAAGCGCAAATAAATTTATTTATTTATTTATTATAGAACATAAAAAAAATAATGAATATAAAAAGAATCTATCCAATTTAACAACAATAATTCGCAGATATGGATTCTAATATAGAAATCTAGTTATTTTAGCTCCCGTCACCACCTTTCTTTTTATTTGCATTTTTCTTCAATTTGCGACTTTTTGTACTTTTATCGGCGTTTGCTCTGAAAATGATGTATGTTGCAAAAATGAGAAAAAAATATGTGTTACCCTTTCTTCTTGCGTGCTTTCTTGCTCATAGATTCAATGGAACTGAAAACGTTTTCTTCGTAATGGTTTATCAAGCCAATTATTAAAGGTTACGTTTTTTTCGGCTGACTCTCGGGTTCCAAACGAGGGACGTCTTCTTTTTTGTGTTTGTTCTTAGCTTTTCGACTCTTGATGCTTTGCGTATCCCTAAAAAGACAAAAATCACATAAGTATAGTAAAATACGCAAGGCCGATGATTCATACTTTTGTGTCGAACGCTGAAGGTTAGTTGGAACCATGTGTTCGTAATCATTCGGTGTGGCAGCCTTTCCTTCCGCAGACGAAGGTGTTGTCGAAGGCGTCTCTGCTGCTGGAGTTCCAGGAGATGTAGGTGCCGCTGCGGCATTTGCAGGCTCAAACTAAAACAAATATGCGTTATTGAAATAATTTCCTTCAACGAATAAATCGATAAACTCGTAATTCCCTCCAGGACTAGCTACTTCAGCTAAAGGTTTTTCATTATACTAAACAGGTTGACTCACTGAACCAAATTTGCTATCGAATGACAAAGATGAATCGACGTTCCCTTGTTTTGACTTACTATTACAGTTCATTAGCAAATTTAGCACTGCGAGTGAACCAGTTTGTTATAGTGAGAAACCAGAACGCAACTACTCCTAGTACCGTATGCTATCCTCAGCTGTGGTCCTCAATATTAGCCCACATCGATATGCATTTATCTAAATGATGTGTGATGTTTTAAATCTACAAAACTGCAAATCATTTGGTGTAATATTGCTTCAGAAAAGATATTATTTGATAGATCAAACATCATAAGTAGCTCAGGTAAGAACCTGAATCGATATCCTGAACCGATTATCATTTAAAATTAAAACGAGTCACCTGGAAAACAACGTAATGGTCATCGCTTTCCACAGCTTTCGATGTGAACTTCGGCTGAGATTCAGGCTGTCGTTCTTCGCTGTTCTCGTGCATTGCTTTTCCGATAGCTGACGAACGAGGGACGTCTTCTTTCTTGTGCTTGTTCTTAGCTTTTCGACTCTTAACGCTTTGCGTATCCCTAAAAAGATAAAAATCACATAAGTATAGTAAAATAAAGCCGAGAATTCATTCTTTTGTGTCGGAGACTGAAGGTTAGACTTTTGTGTCGAAGGCTGAAGGTTAGTCGGAACCATGTGCTCGTAATCATTCGGCGTGGCAGCATTTCCTGCCGCAGGCGAAGGCGTCTCTGCTGCTGGAGATCCAGGAGGTGGAGGTCCCTCTGCGGTATTTGCAGGCTCAAACTAAAACAAATATGCGTTATTGAAATAATTTTCTTCAACGGATAAATCATTCATTAACAAATTTGGTACAGCGAGTGAGCCAGGTTAATATAGTTAGAACCAGAACGCAACTACTCCTAGTACCGTATGATATCCCGAATGGAATAATGAGCTGTGGTCCTCAATATTACTGTTAGAGTGGTGCTGCTGTTAGTATCGGCCCTGCAGTGTGATCATTTTCTCTTAAGAAGCAACATTGTTTTTAGTACTCAGCTTAATTATATTAGTTTAATTGCATATTTAACTTCTTTAGTATCTCAATTACTCTTAAGAGCATTCATTGCTATGCTTAAATTAAAATCGTTTCATTCCAAAAATACTGAACAGTGCCAAAAATGTTGAAAGGTCAATAAAAAATGATAAAACGGTAAATGTTTGAATTAAAATAAGTATAAGCGCAATTTGTATTAAAAATGTTTGCCGGAAACGCAAAATGTTTGAATTCACAACAAGATATTTTCGGCCGGCCAATGGCGTCTTCAAACCAGAAGAACACCCATTTGGCTGAAATATGACCCCTTTTTAAAACTAGGACAAAAGTCCTTCTTGTCCAATAAGATGGCAGATTTTACGAAAGAACACAACTCTTATATCGACACATCGAAATGCATTTATCTAAATGATGTGTGATGTTTTAAATCTACGAAACTGCAAATCATTTGGTGTAAGAACGCTTCAGAGAAGCACGTCTTAGATATTATTTGAAAGATCAAACATCATAAGTAGCTCAGGTAAGTTCGTGAATCGATATCCTGAACCGATTATCATTTAAAATTAAAACGAGTCACCTGGAAAACAACGTAATGGTCATCGCTTTCCACAGCTTTCGATGTGAACTTCGGCTGAGCTTCAGGCTGTCGTTCTTCGCTGTTCTCGCGCATTGCTTTTCTGATAGTTGGCTTCTTCTTTTTCTTTCGTGATTTCGTACTATTGTCGTCTGAGAGATATATATTGTTAACTAAAAAAATAATAATCACTCACTTGGCATTCTATTCACCTGGAGTGTATTCAACCGTGAATATATAGCAACCAAATAGCCTGAAAATTGCGAGATCAGAACATTGACAAACCATCGATCAACCACCAATCGTTTGGCATCCCAAGGCGGTCAAGTAAGGCGATACTTCCAGAAAAGTCCGGGACTGGCCTATGCTCATATCGACTTAAACAGTATTTTGAGAATTCTTATGTTCCTGGATTTTTGGGGCTCTGCTAACAAACATTCTATATCAAACATAAATTTAGAGTAATAGTTTTATTTGATGCTAAAATATTTTAAGTGTGGTCGTAAAATTTCTTCCTATTCAACAATCAAATTGACTGAATGAGAAAAGAAAGAAAAATATTACAGACAATTTTGCGAACAATTTGAAAATTACTAGACAAAAGAGCGTTCGTCTGTTTTAGATTCGCCTTTTGTTGAAAACCTCTTTATTCTCTTAGCATGTATTAGAAAAATGATTCGCATACCGACTTATGTAAAATCTCAACCCCCAGAACAGGGGTAAAATTTTGTCAAAAAACAAACTTATAACACTTTTATAAACTATCGGAAAATTTGTTAAATTTCCTCACAATGGAGAAAATATGAAAAACAGAATAAGAATATTGTATTTTGACTTTGTAAAAATTTAGGGCCAATACGTTCCAAGAAGATGAGAGCTATTTGTGGAGTGAAACAGATGCGTAACGACTTAATAATTTTCCGACAGTAGAGTAGACCTAGTTTCACATCTATGGAATTTACTAGGCCCTTCGGGCCTAGTACAAAAACTTGTCCGGGGTAGGAATGATTGTTTGTTTTGGGTAAATCAGTGGTTTCGGGCGTCGAAGCCGCTAACGCGGCTTGTACTGTGTCTAGAACATTAAGCAGTAGCATTTCCACCTGGGAGCATCTGCGCCTGGGCCCGTCTGCACCTTCCACGCCCCAGGCAACTTCGAGAGTCAATAACTCTCGATTCGTATTTGACTTTATGGCTGAAATTGGTGCAATCGCTTTCCCTTGAGCTTAGCTGTCGATTGGAACCCCATTTGCCAAAAATACGACATCCTGGCATTCCAGGATCTAAGATCCTGGATATCTCCCTACGCGCGACCCGGTTCCAGCTGATTTTGGCGCCAATCGCTTTCCCTTGTGCTTAGCTGTCGATTGGTACCAAAATCGGCCCGAACCGAGCGCGGGAACCCCATTTGCTAAAAATACGTCATCCTGGCATTCCAGGATCACTAGAGGAATCTATGTTTGTGGATACGTATGTCAACTGTTTGTATATATGAATGCGCTGATGCGCAATAAGCTACTTCTATACGCCCATGAACGGCCAACTTGGTTTGGGTTGTTTGGCGTGGATTGGGTTGGTACCAGGGGCCGATCTATATCAAGTGCTCAGATGCTCAGATGCTCAGAATCTCTAACCAAAAAATGTCTGGCTCTCTCATAAATAGCGTGCTCTCTCTCAAAGTGTTTGTCGGTCTGATTAGAAAGGAAAAGAAAGGAAAGGAAGCGGCAGTGGGAAATAACCGGGCAGACACATATCTTCTCTGCGCTCTCGTTCTGCAATAGTCTTTTTGGTGCGCCGCACAATAGCACCAAATCGACCCACAAACAACATAAAGGGCGGACGTCTAGCAACGAGTGTTCGGTTTAATTACCCAACGTGAGGAACTTAAATGTTTCTCTTATAAATTTTGGAAAATCGTCTGAGCATATGCTCAGGCGAAAATACGTCTGAGGAAATTAACAAAGCATTTTCATTTTCTGAGCATTCTGTGTCTAACACAAAATAAGAAGAGAGATGTGATAGAGAAAATAGTGACGCGTTGTGCAATTGTGAAAAGCCAGACATTTTTCGCTTAGAGAATGCTCAGATCTGAGCATCTGAGCACTTGATAAGGATCGGCCCCAGGGCTGCAGCTGCTTACACAGGGGGTGTATAACCGGATAGTGAAAAACACGTCAAAATTTTTGCGTTTTCATGTGAGTTTGATTATTTCACTTGTGCAATCGGATAGAACTTTTTACTATCCGGTAAGGACATCAATATCAGATTTGACATTTTTCCACAAAAACCGAGATTTTTGCTACTATCCGGTTTTCACTATCCGGTCAAAAGCTATAAAACCCTTTTATAGCTTTTGACCGATGTCCCCCTTTTGTTTTTGAAAAATACCGGGGGGTCAAAATTCCTCACCGTCGGGCACTGGATGTGTGTCGGGTTTGGGTCTTCGCGCTTCAAATTATATTCTTCATCAAAGGTTCCCAGCTGCAAATTCTATCCACTTCGGCCGCGCGATTCGCGCGCGGCCGATAGCCGTATGCGTTTTTGCCAATTTTCGGACGCGGGTTTATGGTTCAGCAGCTCCATAATTTTTATTATTAGGCTAGGTTCAAATTTGGGAATCAACTTTGACCGCGCACGTGGTCCTTGAAAGGTGTTCTAGACACTCGCAGGGCGAGCTCTTTAACGAATCAATTAAACAATAAACTTTTTGCTTTCCACTGCCACAACTATTTTTATCCATCTCATGTTCCGGACTATTATCTGTTTTTATTGGAGTCACTCTATTATGCTTCTCGGATTCTGTTTTCCTCTAGTTGTGTTCCACTCTGCCAAATATAAGAGGAAAGAAATATTTCCGTTAAAGTGGAGATAATGTTAGGCCGTCAACATAAATGTTATGGTTCGATCGATGAATACAGAAAGTGGCCGCTGTATGTCTGTTTTGCATCATTTTTACTTTGTTTTCCCTCTCATTGATCGTCACTTGGCTTGCAATTACTTTGGTTGATGTGATGCTTGTTTATTTCTCGCCCTCATTTCATTGCTCTATTGCATAGTTTCTTCGTTCTATATATCGTTATTTAATTTTCCAAATCATTCGTCATTTTCAATTCTATTACTTTTATTTTGTTTGTGAGCAATGCTCTTTTTCTACGAGCAATTAGCCAAGCGCCCAATTTTCCACCCTTATGCTAATCTACTGACATGATCTCAACACAAAAATGAGATGCTCAAAAACAGAGCCCAGCACAATCGCCATTGAAATCGGCGCAAATACGTTCAGCCGAACTCCATTCACTAAAGACGGCGAAATTTCGAAAGCCATTTCATTCTCCGACGCTTAGTTTCCCAGTATTTCGCAAACGTTGATTCATTTCTTGGTTATTTTCAGCAAATTAAGCCCACTCGTGTTTTAAATCACGCAAAAGTCTTTGTCTGGTTTTCACCCGAAAATTCTAGCGCATTTTCTTCCAATAGTTCAGCAGCTCCATCATTTTTAGTTATTTCTTCACAATTCATTCAATAAAAGTTTTACTTCATGTTTTACAGAGCAGCATCAGTTTATTTGTGAGCAAAGGATTGTTCCCACACGACATTAACTCATAATCAAGCTCCTCATTCTATGGAAACATTGGCTACTATAATGTAAAAGTGCCCTTAAAGACTACTTTACGAACTTAGGCATTGTTAAAATTACACACCTGTCTTTAAAATAAGAGTGCAACCATGTCGATCACAGCCAAACTGTCTTGTTAAGAGAATGCATTTGCGACAAACAACCCCCATACATTTTGCTATCGTTTTATTGCTTTCATTTTACAAATCCTATTACCGTAAACTCTCTAATTTAACCCCCGGGGGTATAATTATTCAATCGAGCTCTAGGGGGGGGGCAAAATTAGAGGGAGGGGCAAAATTAGAGGGTCGAAAAATCCATACAAAATGTATGGAAATTAGAGGGGGTATAATTAGAGGGAGGGGTAAAATTAGGGGGAGGGGTTAAATTAGAGAGTTTACGGTATATATTTTTCATTTCAGATATTTAACTTTTGCTCAAGACTGCAACGATCGAAAGAAATGGAAGCTCGCATTGTGAAAGAAATCAAAGGAGCAAAGCCAGCCGACGTCAAGGAACTCCTGCTGGACGAGTGCAAATCCGAGAAGATCGTCGGCTTGACTGAGGAATTCTCTGGACTGTAAGTTTTTTAATGCAACTTCTGAGGTTCTCATTGAAATATTTTAGCACAACTCTGTCGCTGGCCAATGTGGGACTCAAATCGCTCGAAGGTTTGCCAAAGCTACCGCTCTTGACGACCATCAATCTGTCGGACAATCATCTCGAGAGCGGCCTGGAAGTGCTCGTCCAAAACTGCCCGATGCTGAACCACGTGAATTTGGCTGCAAATCCGATCAAGGTTTTTTAAAAAATAATATTAGTCAATTTTATTTTGTTAGGCAAAATAGTTGTATACTATCACTAACTTGGGAACTTCAATATAAAAAGCGTTGTCTTAATCGATTTCATAGAGATCCATTTGAGGAAGTATGAATTGGAAAATAATAGTCATGCATTTTTCCAAAAATAATAAACGAGATTGCTCTATTGTATTATTAATATTTGTATTATAGAACCTCGAGACTCTCCTGCCGATGCAGAAGTTGACCAAGCTCTCAAGCCTGGATCTTGCCGAATGCGAAGTCGCGGAGCAGTCGGAATTCCGTCAGAAAGTATTTGAAACTCTTCCGCAAGTGACGTTCCTGGATGTAATTTTTTTAGGCTACTTCCAACCTTTTTTGTATAAAATGTATTTATAGGGCGTCCTGAAAGGAAAGGGCAGCGATGCCGGAAGCGACCTTAGCAGCGATGAAGACGACGAAGAGGAGGAGGAATTCTCAATGAGCGAAGGGGAAGAATCCGGCGAAGAGGAGATCAAGTGGGTAATTTTTAGACGGTTTTGAAATCTTTCATTAAAACGTGACTAATTCGTGAAATATTAACCCCACGTTTAGGAAATCCGATCTTTCTAAGGAAATTTGTTTGCTAAAAAAGCTTTATCGCTTCCCTTTAACTTCGTAGCAAAAAATGCAAATTACAGATAAGTAATAAATGAAAAATCTGTTCTAGGAGGTAAATAAAAATACTAAACAGTTGTATAAGTGTGAGCTTAGTAAAGCTTCGTTGTGCAAATTCATAAAACATTACGTTAAATTAGGGAGCCAAACCTTTGTAAGAAAACTTGCTTGCTCAGTGAATGCTATAACATTCCATTTTTAACCTGGCAGTATAGCATAAAATATTAGCACAAAAACATGACAACTCTGACTTATGTTCATTAAGAGTTTTAATCTGTTCCATTGTTTATAGCATCCCATTAACGTTGTAGCATACAGATGCAAAATATTGATAAGTAAACATCAGTAGAAATGTGTTTAGCGCTCATTAAAAGTTTTAATATATTCCACGAAATCATTTAGACTTCAGTATGACGTCATATTTTGATTCGTAAAATATCGTAATTACAGGTACCCGGATTCGTACATTTCGCAGCCATCAGAAAAGGGCGATCAAACGGATGTTCCTCAGAAGAAAGTGAAGAACGACGGCGAACCGATGGACAGCTCCGAAGTGGAGAGCAAGGAATCGGCCATGGAGTCGTAAATTCTGTGGTAACTGCATGTTAATTTGTCCATTTTTGTTATTTGTCAAGAATAAAAATTTTGTTTGTTATGATTTGTATGTTTATTTTGGCGAAAAATGCATGTGTAAGAATAAAAGCGACGTTTGCTCTTCTCAGACTCGTTTTTCCATTGAACTTATGGATTATTTTGTGGCTAAATGCGCTTGCCCTTTGCATTTTAACCAAATTTTTTACGCCTTCCCGTTTTTCACTATTTGTAACATCATTTGCTTCGGTTTGATTTTATTATGTTGCGGTTTGGAACGGGTTACCAACAATTTATTTTGTGCCAAAACAAGTTTAAGTCAGAAATTTGCTTCAAATGCGCAAGCAAACGATACGAATAATTAGGATAGCAATAGAGCGAAATTATATTTCTTTTTCTACGCAGATAGAAAGAAATGCGTTAGAAAATGTTTTCTGGAATAAGAGAGAAGAAAGTATCGGGATGTTTTCTCAAATTATTATGTTTTCAAGTCCGATTATAAATGGGATTCCGGACACCACAAATATTCTTTATTTTGAGCATAATCTCAAAAAACACATTCGTAATCAGCACCATCGAAAACCCCCTGGTGCAAAAAATTAGCCCCGCAGATGCAAAATGGCTTATTTAAAAAATTTTGGCCATTTTTTGGCCAAAAATTGAAATGATGGCCACCGGACCAAAATTTTTGTGTTCTGTTGGGACATTCTTAAAAAAGAAACCCGAAAAACGGCGGCGGCGCAAAATAGGTTTATGGGTGAAAGGTCAAAAAGGCCACTTTTTGGCCAAAAAATGACCATTTTTGAAAAATACGGAAATGTTGGAAAAACTTATTTGAAAAATGTATCAGCACATCCATACGAACATTTTAAGCTTGCCAAAAAAACATTTTAAAAAACATTTTAAACTTGCCAAAAAACCGGCGGCACAAGGGGTCTAACCGCCGTGTGACGACGGACGGAGTGACCGCTTTACGTGGTATCAAGGATAAGGTAATAAATTCGGTCCTATATCAGTTCGGTTAACAAACTTTCGTAATTGTATAGCCCCAAAATTTTAAACTAGCGCAAAATTAATTCAAACAGGCGCAAAAACTCTAATCTTATCTTCTTATAAAATACTATAGTTCTGCTCACCGAAATCTTTCAATCTATTTTTCCTCTTATTGTTTATTGTGCAGATGTTTATTATTTGTTGTGTCACGGGCAACCGTGTCACGGATCTCCGCATTTTGCGGTTTGAGGCTTGCCTCAAAGGAACGCTACATAAGTGGCACGACGCTTAGCTCACGCTTTGCGTAATGTAACGCCGTATTTTGCGGCACGAGGCTTGCCTCACGGATCGCCGTATTTTGCGGCATTGTATTGTATCTTATACCAACTATAGGGTCATCTGACTGATGAGCGCAGCTCTATAGTTATTAAAATTAGTTTCATTGTCTCAGAATAAGCGCGAAACGATGAAATTCCTCTATCATTTTCTCCAAAAATCTATTACAAGGGGATGGTGTTTTCAGGAGCATTTTGAGGGTACGATATGAATGTGATTATTAAAACTAAAATTTTAATTTAGTGATAATAGGAGTATCACCAAAATAAATGGTAAATTTTATTATTTTACTTCACTTTCATTTGAAGTTATATTATTACTTTGGATAATAAAATATATAATAAAAATCATTCAGAAATGGAACCATGTTACTTTACTAAGAAGCCAGTGTCCGTCTGTCCGTCACTCACCTGACGTTTAGACCACTTTGACGGCTCATTTCCGGGCAAGTGATAGCTTAAAATGTTCGTACGGATGATTTTCAAAAAATTTAGACAAAATTTTTTAGACCAATATTTTTTTCGCCGCTTTTTCTCGGTGCTTTTTCTAATAGTCATACAAAGAGTTGACTTTTTTCTTTAAAAAATTTTCAGAACTTCTGAATAGTTTCACCTGCACTATTCAAAACTTTCAATAAACTGCTTGTGTGCCTATTACATTAATTATTAACATTTTCCCAGGTCTTGATGGGCGTCTCTAAGTTATAGCTATACCCGAGTATAGCCTCCATTTTTCATTTGATGACACCCATAATTCAGATATGGACCAGTCATCTTGACCAGAGATACTAAGCCATCATGTCAATCTTTTGCATAGTGAAAGTTCGTACGGTCCAGTATTGTCTGTACGTTGATACGGAAGAGACAAACATGTAATACCAAGCATTGTACATACGAAATCATGTAAAATTCCTGCACATGCAATACACTGAACATTGGAATTTTGTATTGAGGTGTTTCGATTGAGTGAATATGAACCTGAGGTTTTAGACAGAGTCAGATTTTGAAAAATGGATTTTTCAACAAATATTCTGGATGAAAAAAATTTTAGTCACACAAATAAATTTTAAATGTCATCTTTGAATACATGGATGATTTAATAAATGTTTCTGCTTAAACATCGACTGTTTAAACGGATCTTTTGCAGTAAACATTATGGGCGTTGCACTTTGGAACATTATGATTTACTATTACAAGTTAGTGATGTTTTGTCATTCCATACTCAACTTTATTTGATCATTGATTGCACTGGCACGTGCCTAAACGTACGATATGCATCGAATATAGTATATTTCTCAGCCAATTCAATACTAAGAATGATTCTTTTTTTGCACCATACTTAAAATGTCTGAAACTATTCCAATGATCAGCTTCTGTTATGTATACATTACTACAGCACAATATCAAAAAACAAAAATAAAACATCATTAGAACAAGTAAATTTTGGCCATTGGGTTTTTGTTAGATGTACAAAATTTTACAAAAAATTTCAGATAAAAGCACATTGTTAAAATCAGATGTTTTGCACAATTCTTACAGATTTATGAGATTTTTGTTTCAAAGCTCATAAACGTGATTGAGTTTGTTAAAAAAAAAATTAGCATAAAATATCAATTCCAAAAAATGTTTAATTTTTACAATTTTTGTGAAACTTCAGTAATTATTATGATAGTTAGATGCAAATTTTCCATGTTCATTTGATCATGTTTATTCATTTGTTCATACAGTAAAACATTACGTAACGTTATTGTAGCTATAGTACGATGTGGTTTTTTCCCAATGGCATTGATTCAAGGTAAGCAACAGCGTTTGATCCATAAATCAACAATTTGTAAATAAAGTTGCATATTCTTCAAAAGTCTTATTAGTTCGAGCATTTCTCATTTCTGACCAAGAAAAACAATTGTTTTTAAACAAAATTTGCCCGTAAATTCACGTAAACTTAATGAGCATCCCAATTTGACTTCGGATTGGAAACCGGGGTCTTGCCGTTTAATGCATAGCGTGGAAAAAGTTTGTATCTCGGAACCTTTCTCATTTTTGGAAAAACTGGAATTAAAATTATGGATATTTGGATAAGAATAAGCGTTCAAATGCGGCAATAAATTATGAATAAACTAGACAACAAATTTAATTTAAAAAATTATGATTGATAATTATAAGTGACTCATAGTTAAAAAATGCATTAGTAGGCATTGAAAATTTTGGTGGCTTTTGAAATATTTTTTGCACAAGCCAATACCGTTTTCAAGTGAAAGACAAATGCTCTGATATGAAACATTTTCATATTTCCGGGAATGAATTAAATTTAATATACATTTTTGTAAAAACCAGAAGAAAATTAATTATTTAGTTTATAAGAAGTTTTATCCAGTTGGTAAAAGAATATATAGTTATACGATATTTATAAATGTAACCATAATAACCAAAACACAATAATTCAATTACAGTTATTGGCTAAAATGCTTCATAACTCAGTCTTAATGAAAACTGATACAAGTATGAATCAATGACTGTGGTAAAGGCCTCGGAAATAGGAAGTTTCTAATATATTTTTCATCCACCCACTCTATGACGGAGAACAGTCGGCTCAATCAACACAAAATCAGACTTCTGGCTTTCACCGAAAACAAAGTAAGGAGGAAATATTGACTGGGAAGAAAGAGGTTTCACTTTTGATCTGGCAAGGGCCATGAATTGGAGGATGGCCGGAACACATTTCGGAGGAGGGCTCTAGGGATAATGCCAGAGAAACAGGTGGGTGGGCCCAAGGCACTTGAAGAGAGAGAACTCACAAATATAGCAGAAGGACAAGAGTTTTCTCGAAGTTTCGGTTTCTTTCTAAAAATCGATTAGTCGGTAAGCAGCGATAGGCACCTTCGGACGTTTTTCTTTATATCTTTTGTCTTCTTAATCTGAGCCTAGAAGAAGCGTAGAGATATCAAAACGAGCGCTTGCAAGAGAAAACAGGGTCACCGTTAATCGAAAACAACAAAAAGATGAAAAATTAGAGCGCTCTTGACTCCGTCTGTCTATTGAGCAAGGGTCAATGGTGAAAATATGCTGGAACATAGAGACAGTTGTTCCTAGAGGGAAAGGAAATGAAAACTGAAAGTAAGCGCAAATGATCCGTTTGTACTTTAGAATAAAGGTGAAGTTTTTGAGGTATGGAAGAATATTCACAGTGAATACGTTTCTGCATTGGCTCTAATTATACCAAAGATAGCCGGATCCATAGCAAGTCAAAATAGAGGGTGGACTTGAGAGGGGTATAAAACTTGCATTCTTAGTGGTACATTTCCACGTTCTGAATTTAGGAAGTAACTGAATAATTTAATGCGTAAACATTTGTGGCAAAATTACAGTTCGAATATAGTGGAAACATAAAAAACTAGTTTGCAACATCTTTGTCTCATGGTTTCCATTATATTTCTCAATTTATATTTCTCGCTCTAATTTCGTTATATTTGCGTAGATTTTATGGACTTGTACATCAAATCATGTCTTTGTAATTCTTCGCAGCAATACGAAATTTCCACAGGCATTTTCTTCCTGTGTTTCGGAACATCTGGCTCAATGAGTCGGCATGAAAGCCATGCGCGTTCTCCTGTGCTGTCCATTTTGCAACATTGCACAAGACCGAACATATGCCAAATCTTTTCTGATGCGCTTTCACATGAGTCGCACAAAATTGAAAATTTTTTTCTCGCTGAAATTGTGTTTCTATTACAAGCGCCTACGGCGCTTGTAAAAGTGTGTAAATGGGGAAACCTATTAGCTAGCAAAAGCACCGCCGCTATCGCGGCGTTCCGCGACGAAAAAAAAATTTTTGTCTAAAAAATGGTCTAAAAAATTTTGTCTATATTTTGTCTAAATTTTTTGAAAATCTGCATCAGCACATCCGTACGAACATTTTAAGCTATCACTTGCCCGGAAATGAGCAGTGGAAGGGGTCTAAACGTCACCCCACGCAGCTTCGGACGCACGCACAACGGTTTCTTAGTAAAGTAACATGGTAGTATTCGACTCACTGAACAACTTTTTCTTCAGCAGTATGGTCGTCTGAGACGATTAGCCTGCGGGTTCGCCAAATTTCAGTTATAGTGCAAAATTCCTAGCAAAAATCGCGGTTTTTGGGATTTTTGACTCCTCAGATTTTTCGGTTTTTGGCATGATTTTGGGGTTGTCTTTTTTTGTTAGACAGGTACAAGTCTCCTGACGAATATACAAAAGACCGCTCGTCATATCGATTATTTATCGTTGTTTTACAAGCCCGTAAAGTGATATAGTTTTTTATGGTACACCCTGTATATGAAACATGTTAAATTTCTCGGTCGCTAATAAAAATATAAACTAGGATTTGAATTCCCTGTTATTTATGTACAATAAAAATATTATTGCAATGTGAATGTTAAGTGTTTCACATTAACGTGCCACATCGCATTATTACCTTACCAAATTTCTTGGTTTTCTTGAACAGGAGCAGGATTAACTAACCTTCAGTTGTTAACATCTTTAAAACCGAAAAAGAACATCAATAGTTTAGTTTTTCATGGAAATCAGTACCGAAAAAAATGATTTCGCGTTTGAAAAAGAGGAAAAAGAAGAGAAGATGGAAAACAACAAAGTATGAAATCTAAATTCTAATGTTCCTTAGTTATAAAATGGCGTAGAAAAGAGTTCCGACAGGGCAAATGGCGATTTGAATTTGCGCCAAAACATAATTGCATGCCAAAGGGGTTAAAAGGGGCCGCTGAAAATTTTTAATGAAGGGGATTACTCGGCAGGGGTCTCTTCTAGAGATTGGTAAAAAAATTTGAGTAGGGCCTTATTAGAGTAAAAATTTTCGCAGTCAACACTTTTCCCTATTAGAGGAGGCTCTTTTCCTGATGATGAACAGAGCCTCCTCTAATAGGGAAAAGTGTTGACTGCGAAAATTTTTACTCTAATATGGCCCCACTCAATTTTTTTACCAATCTCTAGAGGAGACCCCTGCCGAGTAATCCCCTTCATTAAAAATTTTCAGCGGCACCTTTTTACCCCTTTGGCATGCGATTATATTTTGGCGCAAATTCAAATCGCCATTTGCCCTGTCGGAACTCTTTTCTACGCCATTTTATTAACCAAAGCATAACATCATTTAACCCGATTGGTTATTCAGCCTTACAGAAAAGTAAAAGAGCAGATCTCGTTCAGCAGACAGAGCTGTGTCGTAAGGCCAAGCTTTGTGTGGAGACACTTTAAAGTTCCATTCTTCTAGATCCTATAAAATATTGCACAACTAGAACTTTGGGACTCCCTATGGGAGTCTGAAAATTTATATCTACTTGCATATCTAAATGTTCTAAATTCCCTCACATTCCAAGGAGGAAGGTCGGGCGCTCCGCGCCCGACCTTGAATGGCGTGTTTTTGTTCATTTTTCCGATTTTCATTCAAGTTTTTCAACAAATTCAACTAAAAATTGTGGTTTTTTGGGGTTCGGATCGGATTGGCTGTCACCAAGGATCGGATCGAACCCGCGATCAAAATTCCCAGCCCTGGACCGGACCCATCATTAGTTATGTCTAGGCTATTTTGTGCGTAACTCTCGGGTTCAGGCAGCCTAAAAGGATCGAATAAGAGCTCGGCTATGCTGTATTTCGGTGTATTAGAAGAAATTGAATAGAAAACCAAGAAGGCAAATAACTAGCCAAGAAAGCGCCCCAGGCGGAAATTTTAGAAAAATGGCGATTTATAATGAAAAGCGAAAAATGTTTGAGAAATTTGGCTGTCTGCAAAAATAGACATTGAAAATTTAGTGTGTTTGTCGAAAATTTCCTAAAATATTGAATCGAATTTCGATGAAATTTCGGATCGAAATTCGATCGATTTGAAAATCGAAATCAAATTTCGAATTTCGATCAATTTCGGTATTGCGCAGTGTTCATTTTTCGAAATCAAAATCGAATTTCGACGCCGCATTTGGAAAAACTTCGATCGAATTTCGATTTCGTCCCTGCATTATGTTGAGGTATGACTCATAGTCGTTGTAAAACGTCGTTCTAAACTTAATGTTTAGAACGTCGAGAAACGTAAACGTTTTAAAATTTTACATCTACATACGACTTTTACTTTTATAGTGCGAAAAAGCCTTTTGTCCAAATTTTGGCAACAATTTTAAAACAAATAAACTATTTTCCAGGGACAAAGTAAAGGACCGAGTCAATTTTACTGAGTCGTTATGTGTTACTAATCAAGTTTTATTTCAGAGCTTTTCATCTTCACCGACACCTTTCGCTTTTCCATTAATTATCCTGGATGATTTGGAAAGTGTGCCAATCGAAGAATTTCGCTTGGAAAAAGAAACCACAAGCGAATTTCTGCAACTGAGACAAATGAGCAGAGAAGAGTCCGCCAAAATCGATGAGGCTTGCAATATCGAAGAACCGGAAGCCTACAAGAAATAAGTTATCGTGCGATCTCGTTTCTAAGTCACAGCGTTGACAATATCATTTTACCTAGTATTCAGTGCTGTCTTTTCCCCTGTCATAGGCTCATTCTTACCAGTGCTTATTTCATTTTTCAGAGATGCATTCTTAGGGGTGCTTAATTTTAGAAATCTACCTATTTTAGGGTAATTTTTAGCGGGGAATCCGAGTTTGAGGTCAAAATATAGCTAAATATAGACAAATTTTAGACAAATTTAGCTAAAATGTACCAATTTTGTCCAAAATTTTCGGAAGGGCCATTCTTGCCAAATTAATTTTGTAACGCTGGACTTGCTTACACGCGAGTAGGCTAACACTCAGCTGGACCCAAGAACGCTGGACTGGCCCTGCCCCTAAAAACGCTGGGCTGGCTCAAGAACGCTGGCTCCAGGAGCATAGGGGCCCCAGCCCCGAAGGGGCTGGCAAAAAAAAACCCTAGTTTTATAGTATATTGACACTACTATTTTCTAATTCGTATTAATTCCGTACAATAAAATTTATGTTTAATTCCAAAGTGACTCTAAAGAGCGTCTTTCGATCGATCAGACAGAGCCGCACCGGCCGCTCCTCTCTAATTGTTATTGTGTTGGAATATTTGTCTTCCCAATCGAAATCAATTTTCGCTTTAGAGATGCAGATGTCGATTGATTTGGCTGATAAAAGAATGGTTTTCAGTCAAAATCAGTTTGAAGAAATTTTCACTTACAAATTTCTATTTTAGTTTAAATTCCATAGGACACCCGCGGCCTATGGACCACGCCCCAAATTCAGGATTTTCCGGAAGCCATAAATCCCGGAAATCGCCGATCTGCTCGGCGAAACCGGTACCAATCGACTTAGCTCGTCGAGACGAAGCGATTCATGTATTACTCGCCCGGAACCGAGCTACACAGCGAAAATTTCTGTTGGGAAACCACTTTCACAGTGCGCCTTAGAGGGACTCGATAAATTTGCATCTCCCATTTTTGATATTGGATTTGATTGTTGGCGGAATGAAACCTCTAGTTAAATTCGGAGTTGGGAGAGGATCAGACCGGAATTCCGTCAGATCCGGAGCATAGACAGCAATCTTTTTGGCTAGTTTCCTTATATGACCTTTAAGGATCCTTAAAATCTTTATGAAAATAAGTATCGTACGCTTTCTTTTTAATTCCGACTTGCAATCACTTGAAATTTTGGAATGAGGCTGTCTTGGAGCACGAGATTATAGTAGAACGATACGGTAATATGCAATACTCTAATATAGAGATTGGACAAACGTGTTTTCCGAAACCGAAATAATTTCGGTTTCGTACGAAACTTTCGCCGAAATTTCGGTTTCGTCCTATCTCTACTCTAATATATTTCATTCGCATTTCAGATGATATTCACGGCTTACCTCTTCCGAAATGTTCTCAGTTTCTTCTCGAGAATGGAATTATTTGAGCTAAGCATTGCTACCAAATATTTCTACAAATTGATCCAGCGAGAATTTAAAACGGTTCCGTATTTGGTTTTAAGCGAACTGCGATTTGATCCCGAAAAAGAAACTGGTTGCACTTATCACGTAAGAGATGTTGTTCATTTATATGTTTAGTTTATTAATTAGGTTCTAGTATGTCAGAAATTTGTCCACTATATAAGGAGTGGATAATGCTATAAACTATCTCTCGTATACATGGATTGGAATTGAAAATGAGTAGAAAAATGTAAAGATTCTTGTATGTCAGAAACTTGTATTACAATTTCAAGTATTATGAAAATCAATTTCAGTCATTAAATTTGCAGCGTTTGAAAATTGAATAATGATATGAATGAGACCTGACGAGGTCTACTCTAGTTTGCAAGTGCCCAAGCGCCAATTGGCGCAAGTTTGAAAATAGTTACGAGCTAACTCATAACTATTTTCAAACGTGAGTTAGCTCATAATTATTTTCAAATTTGCGCCAATTAGCGCTTGGGCACTTGCAAACTAGAGTAGACCTCGTCAGATCTCATTCATATAATAGAACCAAGCAATGGTTGCGCTTAAAAAAGTAAGTAAAAATGTAAGGTCAGAAATCTGTATTATATTATGATATACACATACGAAAAATTTAATAATGATATAAATCACAAAATTACAAATTCCTATGCTTTAGCCAAATGCTTCTGGTGAGCTTCAGCCAATCCTTGTTGACTTTCTCTCTCGACTACAAGAGCTGAAATACCTGCGCGTTGAGAGCTTCCGCCTCAAACTTGGTCCTCAAGTCGACCTCATCGAGTTCCTCAAGCCGATCAAGCACCTCTGGCAAGACCAAAAACTGCTGATAATTCGCGTGGCTTCTATCGAGCCAACCGCCGAGTTGGCCCTTCTCATCTCGACGTGTCGCCAGGTGGCTCTCATCGGTGCCGGTTCTATGGGCCTTCTGAACCACATCGCATTGATGTCATCGAAATGCGTGGAAATCCACGACAAAGCGTATTCGCCCGACGTGAAACTTCCGATGCAGGAAATGACCAAGTTTCTATGCAGATCGGTCGAATATGCTGGATCAATCTTGATTAGCACCAAGTTTAACACGAGCTTTGAGCAGTATAATACCTTGATTTCAACAATTTCACAGGTAAGTTCTTTGTATCCGTAACTAGTGCAATAAATAGAGAGAGAGACTGTTTTTGGGAATGTTTGGGAAGAGACGAGAAGAAGATAGGAAACAAAACTATGCTCATTGTATTAATCTGCTTACTTAGTATTTCAGTACTGATTTTCGTCCCCTGTAATAGGTGCATTCTTAGTGGGTGGTTATTTATGTGTGTAAACGTTTTGTCCAAAATTCTTGAGCCAGTCCAAACGGTGAACTGGCACAAATACGCTGGAATGGCCTGGCCCCAAGAATGGTGAACTGGCCGAAAAAGCTGGATTATCCCAAGAACTCTCTAACATGATCAAGGGTACTGGATGAGGGGCGAACAACCCCTCTAGCGCCAAAGCAGGGACTGCCAGCCCCGATGGGGCCAGCAAATCCCTTTGTATTTTCAATAATGCATCACTATATTATAGAAATTTCTCGATGCACCTGTGCCGCCAAAACTCCAATTGCAATGGCGCCACAGGGAGAGTGTCTCGGGCGAGGAATGGGAACGAGCCGATCATTTCGAACTGTCGCATCCTCGAAGCAAGATCCATTTGTTTCACGAATTTGACCCTGGCGTGCCTGGATTTCTGATCGTCACCGGATTACCTATCGAATCGACGCAAGAAGTCCACACCGAATCGACGCAAGAAGACAGCGATGGCGAGAACGATGAGGATTGAAACTATGGACTAATGTTGGAAATTAACTGAGATCTCATCTTTAAATATCAAGACTAGGCGCTTATGTGAATTTATGTGTTGTTTTGAATAAACTTTGCTAGTTTGTACTCTTTTCTTTCAATGCACACTTAAAGGAGCGGCCTTCGGCCGCTCCTTCTGTCTGGTTTGTGCGTCTGACTAATTTGTGTCTCTGACTGACTTCTGTCTCTGACTAATTTGTGTCTCTGACTGACTTGTGTCTCTGACTAATTTGTGTCTCTGACTGACTTCTGTCTCTGACTAATTTGTGTCTCTGACTGACTTCTGTCTCTGACTAATTTGTGTCTTACTCTTACGGACAGAATAAAGCACCCCTAAGAATCGATTTTTCAAAAATTCTCTACTTACAGACAGAATTAGCACCCCTAAGAATCGATTTTCCAAAAATTCTCTACTTACAGACAGAAATTTGGGTACATTTTAGGTACATTTTGTCTAAATTTGTCTACCTTTTAGCTAAATTTTGACCTCAAATTCGGATTCCCCGCTAAAAATTACCCTAAATACCGTATTCCCTGTAATTGCTACCCCCCTGAAATTATTACCCCCCTCTAATTATTACCCCCCCCCCCTGGAGCTCGAACGATTTATTATTACCCCGCTCTAAATATTACCCCCCTGTATTTATTACCCCCCCAAAATGTGCCAAAAATAAGCCAAATTTTCTATTTTTGTTGTGTTTTTAGATATGATTTCGTATTTCAAACTTAAATAGACAAAATATAGACAGTTTAGTCTATTTTTTACTGCTTTTAGCTTAAATTTAGATTATTGCCATATTTTTTTTGCAAAATTTTCTTAAATGTGGCCAAAAATTGGCCAAATTTTGAGAAAACATGAGAAAGACGATGGAAACAACCGTTATTTCTGTTCTCGTTTTTATTATTTATTTATACATTTCAGTACTATTTTGTACTATTTTTTAGATAAATGTATATTATTGCCACATTTTTTGCCAAATTGTGGTTAAAAGTTGCAGAATATTGCAAAAAATAGCAAAATTTTAGGAAGTTTTGCTTTTTAGTTTTAACTTCAACTAAAGGTAAAACTTGTGAAAATTCCTTTACAACATTTTAATGTAAGGGTTAATTTTAGGGATTTAAATCTGATATTATTATTCAAAATTTTCCAAAATTTTGGCAAATTTAAGCAAAATATTTAAAAATCTCCTGAAAATTGCCAAAAATCAAATAAAAATAAATAATACGTTCCAAAAAACTTGAATTTGGATTCAAAATGTTTCTTGAGATGAATGCTTAAAAACAAAACATTCACTTTCCCAAGGAAAAAGGCCGCTATCAAAACAAAATCGGGGATATGTCCACATGACATGGCAGGAAATGGACCGCTGAGAGAGCGCGGTCCGACCACAAAAGGAAAGAAAGATAAGAAAATCACTAGGAAAAGATAGGGATAAGAATGCGACCGACCAAGCCCACTGATCGGCATAAAAGGAAAAGCCAGTAGTGGGGAAGGGGATCGGCGAATATTCATTCGGCTGGCTTTCAACGATTCGACGACGGGCCTGGGGAATCGTGGGGCAAAAACTTTTGTAAGGGCTTTCGTCATAAAATGTACCTTTACTGTTCGTGTATAAATTGCCGCACTTAAATAAAATTTTAATTAACTATTTGTATCACTCACAAACTCATTCTAATTCCCTAAGACATTCCTCAAAACGTCTTCTAAAAATTTGTAAGGGCTTTCACTGAACATAATATTCGTCTTCGTTTTGTAAGGGCTTGTCGCATGTATTAATTTTGTAAGGACTTTTCGCGTTCTCGTCAGAATATTGCAAAAAAGTAGCAAAATTTTAGGAAGTTTTGCTTTTTAGTTTTAACTTCAACTAAAGGTAAAACTTGTGAAAATTCCTTTACAACATTTTAATGTAAGGGTTAATTTTAGTGATTTAAATCTGATATTATTATTCAAAATTTAACAAAATTTTGGCAAATTTAAGCAAAATATTTAAAAATCTCCTGAAAATTGCCAAAAATATAATAAAAATGTAATTTAGTTTTTTAATAATGTTTACTTAAAGTTTAAAATTTTTAAACTTTTTAGAAATCCGTTTTTGTATTATTTTTACTAGACCTTTATTTTGTTCCGTTATAAGAATAATAGAAAAATAATTCGTATTTTCGAATAAAAACGAAAAATTATCTATTTTTGATAGAACTTTCCATTTTCGATTTAGTCATCCATGCCTTTAGCCTTCAGTCAAATTTAGCCTTCACTCAAATTATAAAAAATTGTGAAAACTGAAAGGAAAAATCGGTTTAAATTTTGAAAATTATTTGAGAAATATAGCTAAAAAAGTAAAATTCATAGTCAACAATGAGCAATAAATGCGCTTAAAAATATTTATTTTAAAAACATTCAGAAAATGGTAAACTTTCATAAAAATCTCACGAAAATTAGTAAATATTGTATTTTCAATGACAAAGTTTTGGGCCCTTGGGTTTTTTTTACGTAACTCGACGAGATCTACACGAATGCACTTAATTTTGGTCGGGCGAACCCGCAAGTACGTTTGGCATTCTGTTTGAGGGGGGGCTTATTTGAGGGGAGGGACTTAATTGAGGGGAGGGACTTATTAGAGGATTTACGGTATCTTTATTACAGATTTACTCATAAACTATCGTCCCGTGAACAAAAGCTATCCACAGGAACACTCTCGAATTGTGTGCTTACAGCTCATAACCAATCCTGCTCAACCCTTATCACTTTGTTCAAATGAAACCTCCAGGTATGTGTAAGCTATTGTTAAAGTTGTATTTTGACAACTAACGTGGGCTAAAATTTCTGGGTGTAAATAGAACCATGTTTCCAGCAGGATTTGACCGGGCATAATCGGGCTTAACAACGCTATTTCCACTTAAAATCGGTCTATTCTTCTTTAAATCTCGAAATCGCAAAAAGTTTTTCGGAGAATTTGAATTTGAAACCCAAAATTTAAAATATTTTGTGATTTTGCTTATGCACTCTGGAATGATACATAAAAGGATGACGCCACCACTAACACTTACCAGTCGACCGTATTACAATTCATTTAGATGATACCAAAAGGAATGGACATAGGCTTAACGGACACTTTGGATCATTGTTTTCTAACAAGCCCGGAGGCGTGATACATTTTACAGACTTAATCAGCGAGATGCCGGATATAAGTGGTTTGTGTAATTGTTTAAATCGAAGCGAACTAATAGATTTTAGTTGTCATCGACGATGATATTGACCCAGTTGAATTTGTGCGACAATGTATGGAGCAAGCGCAGTGCGGTTTAGACAGGAACCAAATTTCCATTCCACAACGAAGGTATATTGCTTAATTAACACTGTTTCTATCACAAATAACCTGCATGAATACACGATTAATTTTTTCTTTCGCTATTATTTTCAGCATTTGATGAAAAAATTTAGATGAATAGAAAAACCATAAGATATGTAACCATAATGATACCAGATATCAAAACTTTTTAGCCTTCTTGTTTAGCACATTCTTAATAGCTGCTAAAGTGAGGAGGAAATAGGACGCTTTATATGCCAATGTATAACAAAAGTCTTATTAGCTTATCTTTGAAAAAAAATTTGCTTGTTGATAACAAACCTATACGTGATCAATGGTGTTTATTTCAGTGATGAACAACGATTGCCACATGATTTTCTGGAAGATAGGCGAAGATTTAGGCACATAAAGGTAATGAATATTTTTCTATGATTTCCTGATTACAACACATTACTTTTGTAGAGCTGCTGCGCTCGAACTCGTCCATTTGTGTCAAATAAAACTGAACAAGTAACTGCTATGGAGACTGACCAAGATGCAAAATTGAATACACTTTCAGCTGCTACGTCGTCTCAATATGCGGAGCAGAAAGAGTTTCCATTAGATGAACAGGTAAATATTTTAAGGTTCTTAGGACATTTTGCAGTCTACCAGGTGGCGACATAATTTTTGCGAATGATATTTATGCGTTTAAATTCGCGCCATTTCAGTTTAGTCCTTTAGAAGGGGGCTAGCTCAAATCTGTTATTGCTAACCCTATCTTAAAATCGTATTTTAGAAGGGCTTAGCAATAACAGATTTGAGCTAGCCCCCTTCTAAAGGGGCTAAACTGAAATGGCGCGAATTTAAATGCATAAATATCTTTCGCAAAAATTATGTCGCCACCTGGTAGTAGGTGCTACGAGCGGTTTTCTGCGACTTTTTCCCTTTGACCAGGCATTGTTACCTTAAACTGTTTACATTATATAAAAATGCTTCACTTCAAACAAGATTTTCAGAGGAAACAAATTTTCAAAATGCTACCTCAAACTGATTTTACTATTATTTTTAGTAGCTTTGTTCAAAAAGATCAGAAACAATATAAAATCTGTAAGTGTACTTTTTTGTCTTAGAACTGCTGCGCTCGAACTCGTCCATTTGTGTCAAATAAAGCTGAACAAGTAACCGCTATGGAGACAGATCAAGATGGTAGCGAAGCAAAATTGAATGCACTTTCAGCGGACATGTCATCTCAATATGCGGAGCAGAAAGAGTTACCATTAGATGAACAGGTAAACATTTTTAGGTTCTTAGGACATTTTACAAAATATCATAAAAGTATTTTCACATATCGCAGGTTAGTAGGTGTTACTAGCGGTGCGCGCCGCCGCTATCGCGGCGTCCGTCCCCCCTGTGTGAAAACCCGGCCCAGCCTAAATTTTGTCAGATTAGTGTTCACCGAGTCCGAAAATCCTATATATGACATCCCCCGTCGCCACCCACATCCCCCAACCCCCGTCGCCACCAACATCCGCCAACCCCCGTCGCCACCCGCATCCCCCGTCGCCACCCACATCCCCAACCCCCGTCGCCACGTAAAAATGCCATTTTCGACCATTCCGACCCCCGTTTCGACCTATGTCGACCACCCCAAATTTTGTCGGATTCGTGTTCCCCGACCCCGAAAACCCCATATATGACCCCCAACAGCCTTGAAATGACCAAAAACGCCATTTTCGACATTTCGACCCCGAGTTAGGCCTGTTCGACCTATGTTCGACCCCAAATCTGAGTCGATTTTTGCGGATTTATGGGGGTAATTACTATAAGGGTGACATTACCTGGGTCGAAAACGGCCTCTAAGGGGTCTAAACGGCAGTCCATCCAGCCAGCCAGGGATGGACGGACGGACACTGGCTTCTTAGTAAAGTATAGGTGTTATTACAAGTGATGTTCTGTGTCCTGATCCAGGCCTTGTTGCCTTAAATTGTTTACATTCTACAAAAATGTAACACTGAGTAATAGAGATACATTTCTATCGAGTCCCTCTAAGGCGCACTGTGTTCGTGGACCCCGATACGGATTTTTCGCTGCGCAGCTCGGATCCGGGCGTGTGATAGATCGCTTCGTCTCGGCGAGCTGAGTCGATTGGTACTGGTTTCGCCGAGCAGATCGGCGATTTCCGGGATTTATGGCTTCCGGAAAATCCTGGATTTGGTGTGTGGTCCGCGGCGCAGCCGCGGGTGGTCCGCGGCGGAGGCCGCGGGTGCGTCCTATGGAATACTTTAACTAAGTCGCATGTTCACCCATGAGGCCGAAAATAACTTTTTTGTTCCCCCGCTCAGGGATGTGTGATAGCTAAAGACCCCAAAAATATTTTTAAAATAAAAAAAATATTTTTAAAATATTTTGGCCTTTTTTTAACTAAAATATTTTTAAAATATTTTTTTATTTAAAAAATATTTTGCATATTTTGGGAATTTTACTTATATTTTAGTAAATATTTTGGCATTTTTGGACAAATTTTGCGATTTTCTGGCAAAATTTTCGCGGCGGCCTTCGGCCGCCGCGAAATTTTTTTCGGCGGAGAAATTTCACCAAAAAATTTTGCCGGAGAAATTTTTTTACAAAATTTTTCAAAAAAATTTTTTTTATTTTGCCGTTTTTTTTCCAAAATTTGTTATATTTTGTTGAATTTTTACTTTTAATTTAGTCTGAAGTAACAATGAAGGCTAAAAAAGCAGAATTAAAGTCTAGAATCGGCAAAAAATAGCTATTTAAAAAAATATTTTTTAAAAATATTTTGCGATTTTTTTAAATATTTTAATTAATTAAAACCGGAATTAAAAAAAATATTTTTGGGGTCTTTAGTGATAGCTATTGGCGAGTATAGATGGATCGAAAAAAATTGGGAGAGGCAACCCTCATAAATGTGCATTTTTTATGGTACCGGGGCAACTTTTTTTGTTGTTGGTCTTAAAACGATCCTCTAGGAACGCTGTAACAAAAATGTGCACTTTTTGACCAGAGTTGCATTCGTGCTAAAACTGACATTTTTCGAACCAAAGCACCTACGCGGCTAATTTGCTTTCACCCAGTGCTTTTCGTTGGTGCTTAATCCGAATCTGACGTCAGCTAGAATATTGGCCCCGTATCCGCGGCGGGCGCTTCTCTCTTGTCCTAGTAAAATTGAACATGAATGTTAGATAGAGGACCGGGAGTCCCATATTTTTGAGTTCCTATATACATGGGGTTTGACACACCAAAAAAGTTTTCCTGGACAAGAAAAACCCGAATAGAACGCCAAATCCAACAGAATGCAAAGAATAGCAATTTTTTCTCCGGGATTGTAGGCATTATTGTCAGGTCACTTTTTTGTCATACATGTATATAGGCGAGGTCTGTTAGAAATTGCTCAAATAGGCAAAAAAGCAATCGGATTCTATAGATGTTAAGAGAACATTATGCTTTCAAAGTACTTCTAAACTTTTATTTCAGGTTGACAAATCGCAAAGAAGACCGCGTAGGAAGGCCAAAAAAAATTCGTCCGTATATAGCGCAAAAACCAAGCCCAACGTGACAAAACTTTTCAACTGCGACCAGTGTTCGATCACTTGCGAAAATAAGACGCAACTCCAAAAACATATGCATACTCACACAGATCAGAAGCCCTATAAATGTGACATGTGCTCCTACGCCAGTGAACATAAAAACGATCTGCTAACGCACAATCGAACTCATACAGATGAAAAACCTTACAAATGCGACCAATGTTCGTTCGCTGGCACAAGTAAGCAATACTTCAAGCAACATATGCGTACCCACTCAGGTGGAAAGCCCTATAAATGCAACATGTGCTCATACGCCAGTGCACATAAGCGCGCTCTGCAAACGCACATCCGAACTCATACACGTGAAAAACCTTACAATTGCGACCAATGTTCTTTTGCCTGCGCTCAGCCTAGCAGCTTGAAAAGACACATTAGAACTCATTTGCGGTCCTATACGGGTGAGAAGTCTAACAAATGCGATCAATGCAATTTTGCTAGCGCAAAGAGAAATGGTGTCAAAATTCACAAGCGTATCCACAAAGGTAAGTAATTGGTAATTACTAGTTTAATAAAGAGGCAAAAAAAAGAGATTGGTTTAATAAAGGAACTAAAACGACAAAGTATTAATGAATGGACTGCGGGGCAGCAGTGCAGCCCATATTCCGTGAAACGACCAATTTGGAATTTCGATTATCTTTTCTGGATGCGCCTATAATATAGATCCAAATAATTCCCAGTTACGCTACTCATTAAAGTACTCTTGGCAAATTCCGTTATTTTGAGATTCCTCTTAGGCGTTGCGCCCAATAACACACATCTATAAAATTTGGAGTTACAATATTTGTCAATGCAGAATTTCAATTTTATTGTATTTTTATTGAACAACATTCGATTAGCTTCCAATTGACCTCTTCGATTTGTCTTTTCTCACGAGAATAGATTAAAATTTTATATTCACCAAATTTACATTTGACAATTGGAGAATTTTTTATTATTTCTAGAAGCAATTCCTTCATACAAAGGCAATAAAGAAACATTTCAAACACCGGAGCGCTCATCTCGGAGGAAAGAAGAAAGCGTTCCCATGGACACAGAGGAAGCAGAAGAGTATGTTCCCGAAATCGATTTATCATTCTCACTCGAGGATCAAAATATCATGTTGTTGGCTGTGGAGGCGCATCATCAATCGGAATATTGGAAGGAAATGTGCAATGTTGTCGCGGCACGCTCAGAAAAATAGATATAGTAATTTTCATTATTTGTCGATTATTTTCACTTTCTTAATACATTATTGTTTTATTAATACAGTAAATAATAACCGCCGATAATAGTTTTGGGATGCAAATAATTTTTAAGTGCGTGACGTTTGTGATTTTGCATGTCCAGACATATGGCACAGGCACGTGCCATCTGATAGAGCCGGTGTTTGATCTTGGCTTGTTTCTCAGCAGGACATGACAAATTATTTCTTTTGCAGGGTTAGTCTTTGTTACGAAAAAGGCATTTCATGCGGACGAAATCCACGGCGAGAAGGTATAAGTCGGGAATACCAACTTGGGTGTTTTTGGCATTGGCGTTATGCGCACATTATTAGTGGCCATACTGTTTTCTTAACTTAGGCGCAGGCTTGGAGAAACTTGGGTAGGCTTAGCCGTAGATCCCAAAAAATTCCCAAGATGGTATCCCGATTTTGCACGTCCCGCCCGCTGGTGTATTTCACCATTTCAAGCATGGTTCACAACGCACTAAGAACACATATGGTGTATGACGCAATGATATTTCATATTTCACTTATCTCACGGTACGCCAAAATTCACCTTAGCGCCTTTTCAATTCTATTATTTTTTCTCTAACCACTCTCTGACTTTAGGCTGTAAACCATTATATGGGCATCTTTTAGGCATAGGCTTTGCGCCATTTAGGTTTGGCTCAACCTTAAACTTGAACTTACGCTTAAGCGGATGTTAATTTATCTCTCTTTAACTCTTGTTATCGTTGAAAGAAAACTTGGCGGACTCCACGGTACGACTTTCTAAGGTGGTGTGACTCTGTACCTGAAAAATAACAGGTACCAGGTAGGTTTGGTACCTACCTGGAAACCTAGGTACCAAATTTCAGGATGAAAAACCACATTTTGGAGTGGCGAATATGTCATTTTTCGGATTCTGTAGTGTTTTAACATATGATATGAATCTCATTATAGCCATTCAATAACTTCGTACGAACGTTAGCATTTATTACAAACACAATTTTACATGTTTAAACTCCACATCAGAAAATTATGGTAAGCGAAATTAAAACATTCCAAAAAACAGATGAGAATAACTGAAAATTTTGCCGGAGATTGAGATTAAGTTTCATAGACAATGCAATGATCAAATTCTAATTGTTAAAATTAAGCGGAGGTTGTCGTGTTCGGGGCGAGTTGAAGCATTTTCCTGACATGTTTTTTCGTAGATTCAGTAAGATCGGTCCAAGTTTGAGGATCCTCAATCAATGCGAGAAGCTCGTCAGCGTTTGACGTATTTGCCAAGCAGCTGTCCTGTAAACAAGTTTTGAAATTCATATTGTACAGACAAAAATTAGATTTGTTACAACTAGAAGAAAAGATAAAGTGTAAACGAAAAGATAGGAGTTTAAACGCGAAAAATTCTTCACTAGCCGGAACATTTTCGAAACTTACACCCATATAGTTTTGGATATAATTTACCCAAGGATGATTATACTAAGGATTCAATTTACCGCAATACCAAGATTTGACGTACTAAACCACAGAGTCGTGCGAAAAATTGAGTTTTCCTAGAAATATTCAAAATTTTCCATCACGTTAAGTCAAAAATCCAAAATTTCGCCAATGCCTGGGGTAACACCATATACTATGTTTTTAGATCTAATTATTATTTGTTTACTTCGTGCATAAAACATTTAATAATTATGCCTGTAGGTAACTTAATTTTATTAAAAATATACGTAATAAAACTTTCATGTTTTCAATCTATAATATCAAAAAATGGATTCCCTCTTCTCCTTACTAGCATATATTAGGCTTTATAATACTCGCTATAGAGCAAAAAATTATTACTTACCAGAAGCCATTGAAGATTATACTTATCGGCCAAGACGACCATGTCTTTGTACTTCTTGCTTGACCACGATGCCAGCAAATATCGCTCACAAGCATTCATTACGCAGTCGATTTGAAATCGGTCCCCCAAACGCAGCAAAAATTTTACATTCCTTTCTAAATATAAAATTACATCGACGGTCAAAATTCGGTTTTAGCAAAGTTCAATAAATTACAGTAATTAGCAGAATACAATCAACTGTACCTATGACTGGTCTGTATCTTGGATACAGGACCCAGAGAAGTTCCTTAAATTCGTTCTCTTCGACGTCCTCGACTGGAATTTCGCTCATTGTTTTTTCTTGGAAATCCGAAAAGAACAGCGATTTGAAGAACGGAGAATATTCGGCTAATAGCTGAAATTGGACGTGGTTATATATTGGAGCTTTATTCATTCAACAATTTACCTCTTTATTCACTTTCACCTGACAGTTGTTGATGAGCAAAGTGCCATTTAGCGGGATTTGTCCTTCGAGATCCGTGAAAAACGTTTGCGCAATCGGACTGAGAATAATTTAATTATAAGAAAAATGAATTTTCCATCTATCATTTTTGTTGTGGAAATCTCAAGTTTTATTGAATTTAATGCACGTGAGTGCTGTGTTTTCCATTATACAAAATGAGGAATACCAACTAGGGATACCAACTAGAGGTAAGTATTAACTAATGTCTACTTGTTCCACATACGTATTATAACATTTAGCGGAAAGACGATGGTAAGTTCGATTGTGGCATGTATACGGGTATACATGAGATTACAATGCGTTATAATTACTCTAAACTAACATCATCCTTTGTTTCGGAGTGAGTTAGAATAACTCATGTATACTTATGGTAAGGATAGATGGAATTACTTGAATAAACTCACTCTAATTCAATAGTTAATGGCTCCACTCGAATTAACTGTACAATGAACTCGACACTGCCTTCTTTTGTTTTGTAACCGTTTGACTCTCTGAGAAGCACCTAAAATTATTTTCTTCTAAAACACGTCGTAAAACAAGCTCTCAGAATTATCACCTTTGTATTTATGAACGATGGGAATCCAACGCGGTTAGCTTTGTTATTGAACATATTGAAAATCGAGCGGGTAACTTTTGTGTCCTTAGAAGACTTGACGAAGAAGTTAGCGGAGCATACACACGACCAATCAGCTGAGGTTGCCTGGACGGGCGAGCAGTGTAGGTATAGAGATACAGCAGCGGGCTTGCCCTGTTCTTTTGTGATGCTCGCTAATAAATACCATTTTGCATTGGCCAATTCGATATCTCCGGATTTTAGCTTTGATGCGGTAAATGGAAAGCTGGTCCATTCAACAACATCGGGCACCACCAGTGATATTTCACTAAATAAAATTGCAGTTATTAACTGCTACCTGATAGTTGGGTACCAAATTTTATTATATTTTGATTGACTTATCAAAATATCACGCTAGATAGATACCAGCACCACTTCAGGTTTCTTGTCTTATATCTTGTGACAAGACAAGCTTAGGAGTGGAATGTGATTTGGAGAGTTGACATTTTATTACACAAATCTTGAACAAAGAAAAAACGTTTTTGTTAGGACTAAACATTAATAGCTTAAATATGAAATGCATTTTCTGTGGAATGTTATATTCTCACTGACCACACGCAGAAACATTAGAAATTTTATGATTAAAAAATAACCACTTTGACATGTCAAGTTCCTCAGTGGGAGATTTAATTTTTTGAATCACATCACTGTTTTTCTCTTTTTTCATATGAACGAGTCTGAAATAAGAGGAGGCAATCTTTTGGCCAAGCTATTCAAATTTGAACAGCTTGGCCAAAAGATAGCCTCCTCTTATTTCAGACTCGTTCATAATTAATTTTTGCAAAAAATTCCCGACAAACCAATATTATTACATAATTTCTTTTAAAAATTCCTTAAAATTGAACTTTAACCTTACTTTGTTGCACGATTTTTGTTGTCCACGAATTCCACGTCGAGAACTATAGCTTGGTCTCCTGTGAGGTAGCCGTTAGATGGTTCGAGAATCGGCTGAATTATTCCGAACAAATATAAAATATTTCAAGGAAAACTATTAATTTACCTCCACAAATCCTAGCGTTTGATAACTTCCTTCGACCATTTTTATTTTTGGAGATGTTGTCTTTGCTCTCGATTTGAGACAAACTGTGGCGACGACAAAGTTTCCTTCGCTCGCGCAGATTGCTTTCTTTGATTGATTCAGCTTGACAAAGAGACAAGTTCTTCCACTGTTTTGGACATATTTTGCCGAAGCGGTCAGTGAGCAGATGAATTGGCCAATGTTTTTGCACTCACTGCATTTTTTGTACTTGTTCTTGACAAATTTCGGAAAGTCTTCAATGCGAAATTCAAATTTCGCGCTCGATGAGTCGTCGGCTGCCATTGTTAGAGTTGTTTTCTGAAATTAATAAATTTGGCTATTATTATAAATTATATTTTGAAAGCGGAAAAATTCTATGAAGCGATTTATAATGCGGATGCTTCCTTTGCCTTCAAAGCCTTTATTCGCAAAACAGAGCGACACAAACAATCATTTGGCCGATACAACAAAACTTTTAAAATTACAAAATTTTCGTTGTCGTAACTGATTATTATTCTTTAGAAATTATTTTTTGATTTGCATTTCAGATGTTCATATAAATATTTTGAAAGCAAACGAGGTATCCATTTTCATATTGCTTCATAGAAATTTCCGTAAACGGATCCGGACGCAATAAATGAGTGAATGCGCAATAATTTAGATAACAAAATCCCGAGGTAATGGATGCGCATATTTCGCGCATATTCATTACTAAACTTTGAATACCATCAGCTCTCGTCAGTGCACGGCGACCTATTCGAGGGACTAGGGGAGGACATTGTTTTCTGAATCAGTTTTTGGTTAAGCTGAAAATAACAACATTTTTGACACTATATATAATAAAATCCAGTGGAATGATATATCGGCATCTGCAACAAGGCCAACTTTAAGTATTCTTAAAGTAGTCTCAAGTCCTTAAATAAAATAGTTGTGAAATAAATTGTAAAACTGCTTTGTATCGAATGCTTTTGAAAGATGACTCATTCGTTTAACGCTCCATTTCAATAAACCGTCAAACGATAGTTGTATTCCTAAGCGTGTTTATATGCTGACCATCATCCGACTGATGCATCCGTGTTTACTGCGAATAAAAAATTTGAAAAACAAATAAGAACTAAATAACGGTGTATCAACTTTGAGTGTTATAAATTTTATTATCAAGATTCATTCGATTTGGACTCGAATTAAGTGTTGGTTGACGCACGTATGCTGTATCCAATATGTCGCCCGTTTTCAATCAAAAGTCCGCTTTGTAAATTCGATATTGTATAGCATCGAAATCACAGGTTGAAAAAATGAGTGCTTCAAAATTGATCACGGAATTGATTTCGTAATTGCATCAATCTGGAATTTTAACTTCAGCATAAACAGTTAGAAGACTTTGCAAATGCAGCATATAGCATTTGAATTCCTTACCTGTAAACATTATGGGAGAAGGCGATGAACTCTTAAATGACCAGTCACAATTAGCGAAGATGATTATTCGGCATGGAAAGACAAACATTCGGCAATTGACAATATTTTATTTTATTTATCTATTGTATAAATTATCTCGAAATGTTAAAATCAAATATCGAGGGTAAAACCTTGGAAATAGAGCGAATCGGACAGTTGAGGTGGCTTCTGTAACCTTCGAGTAGGTAAATTTACCTCTATGGTAAGTTTTGGCGTTCGATGATGCGTAATGAAAATTCAAAAAATTTATCGCATAAATAACCCTTACGTAGTTTAGACAGGGTTCCGATTAGCTTTTTCTTTATTAACGGTCTGTGAGATTCTCATGATTCAAGTGAAAGTGAATGAGCGAGTGAGTAAGTAAGTGAGGAAGTGAGTAAGCAAGCGAGGAAGTAAGTAAGTAAGCGAGTAAGTTAGGAAGTGAGTAAGCAAGCGAGTAAGTAAGCAAGTAAGTGAATAAGTAAGTAAGCGAGTAAGTGAGTAAGTGAGTAAGCGAGTAAGTAGGTAAGTAAGCGAGCGAGTAAGTAAGCGAGTGAGTAAGTAAGCGAGTAAATAAGTGAGTAAGTAAGCGAGTAAATAAGTGAGTAAGTAAGCAAGTAAGTGAGTACGTGAGTAAGTAAGTAAGTAAGCGAGTAAGTAAGCGAGTAAGTAAGTAAGTAAGTGAGGAAGTTTTATATCAAATTTCCAACATTTCTCAAACTCCTTAAAACTGGGCGCGGGCAAAGCCCGCGCCCTTCATTAAAGCTAGTTGTATAAATTATCTCGAAATGTTAAAATCAAATATCGAGGGTAAAACCTTGGAAATAGAGCGAATCGGACAGTTGAGGTGGCTTCTGTAACCTTCGAGTAGGTAAATTTACCTCTATGGTAAGTTTTGGCGTTCGATGATGCGTAATGAAAATTCAAAAAATTTATCGCATAAATAACCCTTACGTATGGGCAAGTCTGATTTTTCATAGCTCAATCGTTTTGCCATTTTGTTCAAGTTTTGCGCAAGTTTGAAAATTAGTTATTCATAACTCACGTTTAACGTGAGTAAACACCAAATCGCAAATCGCAAACCCCCTCTAGAATCGTATTTTAGAGGGGGTTTGCGATTTGCGATTTGGTGTTTACTCACGTGAAACGTGAGTTATGAATAACTAATTTTCAAACTTGCGCCAATTTTGAACAAAATGGCAAAACGATTGAGCTATGAAAAATCAGACTTGCCCATAGTTTAGACAGGGTTCCGATTAGCTTTTTCTTTATTAACGGTCTGTGAGATTCTCATGATTCAAGTGAAAACTCAATATACAGGAAAAACATGAGACCAAGTTTTGGAAGCAATCACTAGAACCTAAAGTATCTATCATTCTCTTAGGGATTTTCAGGTATTCAAAATTTGTGTATTTTTGGCCCACAATTATTCACATGATGATTTCGCACTAAATTTAAAATTCGTTGGTTCTTTCATGAATCAATTGCTCACGATTTCCACTCTATTCAAAAATTTGGTATTCCATAAACACTCTTAAGAACTTCCTTACTACATGACATTATTATGCAAAGAAATGGTAAATTCGGGAAACCCTAAAGGTCATAGTGTCAGCATGTGGAAGACTGTGTCACCGTAATTAGCAAGGAGTTATCATTTGTTCATTTCAAACAATACAAACAATTCATTTACGGCCCAATGTTTCAATTTTAATCTCAAAATCCAATTAACGGCCCTACATACAAACCTCAAAGACACCTGGATTGTGACCTTGACTTAGTAACCGATCCGCGTCGGGCCGCAATTTTCATTTGAACCGATTGCGTTCATTTTATTTTAGGATTCCCCGTTTTCTATGTTCTCTTTTCGTATTTTCGCCCAAAGACACATATTAGTCATTATCCTCGAAGGTATCCGCTGACTCTGTGGAAACGTCACAGAAAAGATATTGCGTGGTTTTAGAACACCCCGAGAACAACGGATTTCAAAAAGGCAAAGAGTTGTTCTGCCTTTTTGAGCCGCGCAGTGGATTTACAGCCGAGCCGCATCGAGAATTCACCCAATTAATCCACTTACCTTCCCCATTTTTCTCGTACTGCCTGAAAAGAAAGGTGGGTGGTATTGCGAAGCGGCAGCGATCGCCTGGTTGGATCCAGAACAAAAATTCTTGATCAGTGGATTCCGTTAAATCCACATTAGAAATTCATTGAAAGCAAAAAGATTTGATTAACTCGGACTTTTTATCAAATAAATTCACTTGGGAATTTAGTTTTCCGTTTAGTTTTCAGTTTTAATGCGACGTGAAGTTGCTTTCATTCATAGGATGTTTTCATATACGAAAGGGCTCCATGAATTCTTTTGTTCAGTTTTATTTCAATTGCTTTGTTTTGCTTCATCCAAATTTGTTTTAATTCGGCCAATAATCCGCTAAAACCATACTTTTTTTCGGGTTTGGATTTTAGTTACATTTTTCGAATATCGATTAGTGCATAGTATTGAAATGTTTTGCGTTAGCCGTTTTTTGCTGAAATCCCTTAGGCGAACAGTCTAAAGTATTCCGGAAAAATATTTTTAAAATCTGACAATTTTCTGAAACTTTGTTCAAATGATTGTTATCCTCTCTCATAACATTCCTATTCTAACTTTCAATCACATTAAAGCCATTTTGGAAAATAAATTTGATTTGATTTTAACAAAACGTCGCACTTTTAATTACATACGATAGCAAACTTATCGCTTTGAGAGTCATTTCACATTTTAGAATGCGCAAACGAATGCAGGATAACGGCAGAATACCGTTATTTTTTATATTAACAGGTAAAACTTTCAATTTTTTACACATTAAATTTAAATCACGGATTTAGTTCTACAATTCGTACCATTTTGCCATGGAATGGCGATGGATTCGATGGAAGCAGTGGATGGAGAGGCCATAAAAGATGGATACAAGGTAGCGTAGTTTGCATTTACATTTACATTTTCACCTATTTCAGTTCCATCAACCAGTCCCGTCGGATCAAAACAACCCGTGGATTAGTGGGCCATCCAACAAAAAGTACCAATTTCATGTGGGTCAACAGTCTTGGCTGTCGGCACGAGAATCTTGTCTCAGCCAAAATTCAGATCTCGTAAGCATCGAAAGCGAGGAAGAATTGGTATGTGTAAAAATGTTGGCAATTTTTGGGATATATGCAAAATTTTGCTTTTATTTTTTGAACGTGATGTATGTTAAACTTTGTTTTTGAGCCTGTACATTACAACACAGGAAGGAATAGTAATTTGAATTGCCGCAAATATGAAATCTCAATGCGATTCAAATTTTCAATGCATTTAATGCTCTCACAAAGTGCATTTCCATTTATTGTATTTGAGATTTACATGTTATGATTGCATCAATTCAAATTGCGATTCTTAGCCTTCGTTTTATTATACAGCCTCAAAAATGTTTAGTTGAGAAACCAAAATAGGCTTTCCACCGGAAGTATCGATTGAGTGTAGAATGTTTATATGTTTCATTTAGGAATGGATTCTTTCGCATTACCAGCCGCAATTTCGCCATCTTCGAGAGCGTCAAATTCAAATTGGACTTTTAGTGGACTCAGATTCCAGGGATGCTTCTATGAGAGAATGGCGCTGGGTCAGTCGACATCCATTAGACTCAGTAATGTAAGTTGATTATACGAACAAGTTTATGATGACTAAATTATGCAAATTGTTGTGTTTCAGTCAATGGACCTCAGGAGAACCATTTGACCATGCTCATGGCAAAGAGCGCTGCGCCGTTCTGAATGTGAACGAGAGAAGAGCTGATGACGTGGATTGTGATTCACCTGGTGGCCCAATGCACTTATTCAGATTTATCTGTGAACGCACACATGAAAACCATTTAAAGGTAATTTTTCGTTTAAAGATTCAACCAGAAATGACGCCAACCAAACTCCCAATTTTTTGCTCCATCCTGTTGACTGTCATCCGTCAATTTTTAGGGTTTTGTCTGCTACATCATTCAACATTTAGCCAAATTGTTTGCCAATTTTAAAATCCTTGCGTCAATTAAAAATTGTTAAACGAAGGCATTAAAAGTTGACATCAGCTTTGCTGCAACTTTTATTCCATAAAGCACAAGCACATCCCATTTCCCAGGCATCAGTTAGATTTTTAGGATTCGCAAACAAAAAATATATCACACATAAAACAATGTCAATTTTTTGCACCGAAAATCCCTACGTTACCAGATTTAAAAAAATTTTTTAAATTATTAATTAATTTTAAAAATAATTGATTTGTGAGTTTACTAATAATAATGCCAAGTCAAAAGTTATAGGAAAATATATTAAAAATTAATGGAATAAATCAAGTTTCTAATTTGAGCTAACGAAAACTTTATTTTAAGCACGAAGAGCTGAACAACCCTCTGTGGAAGAGACTTGAAGATATTCTTGTTTTCTTCGGAATCTCAGAGTCATCTCACATTGTCAATAAAACCGAGCAAATCCAGAACAAACCTGTGGAAGATGAAGAAGGATACTGGGACAAGCAAGCTGCCGCAAATACAACCTCAAAGTCCCACGAAGTGCCCAAACTTCCCGCCGATACAGATCCGGTAATACAGCTGATTCCAAACGACCCTGCGCCTAGCACCAACTTGTCTGGATCTGAGGTCAATGAGGCTTTGAACATCGATGAAAAACAAAAGGAAGCTAATGACAATAATGAGGCCCAAAAAACTGCTGCCGAGAATGAAGGTCAGAAAGACATTAAAATTGCTTCCGAAAAGCTCAGTAACAGTGAGGAAAGCCAAAATACTGTGGGAAGCCAGAAAAGCGAAAGCCAAAAGCCTGATTCCGCGGTTGAGTCAGCTCTGAATTCGGCTACTGGAATCGCAAGCGAAGACAATAGTTGGGTGGTAGAGAAAAATTCTGTCAACAGTACTTCAGATGTGGCGCAAAGCCCTTCAAACGAGAGTCCAAAGAATGACCAAGCCGAGGGTGAATCTACGAATATCTCCGACTTAGATTTGCTGAAATCGGGCAATGTTCCTGATGAAAAACCGGCTCCAAGTTCTTCCAACGAAACGTTAGCCGATGGTTTGAATACCGCCGAAACAGCTGTTCTCTTAGGTAACGTATATGATTACACTAAAATTATGTCATGAGATTTAAAATCGATGTCTTGTCACGAAAGGTCTGAAAATCTTAATGCAGAACGTCTGACTCTTGCGAAGGCATCTGATATCTAGTTTTTATTTTCGATTTCTTAAATTATGTAAAAAATCCGAAATAAACAAATTTACTTTATTCAAATCATCCTTCCTTCATTTTTTGAAAATAAAGTTGCTTCAATGCTCTGCGTAAACCACTTATTGATTCATTGTTAACTACAACATTTTAGGCAGTGAAAATGAGACTCTTAGTGATCGCAAACTGCAAAATCCCGCTGTGCATGGTTCTAAAACATTGGAAAGCAGCATAATCGCGTCAGACAATGCCGGAGGTTCGGCCAACGGCTTAGCAGAAGAAAAATTGGAAAAGTTGGTTGGTGATGCTCAACAGTCAGCTGGAGAATCTCCTCAGAAGTTGGTTGAACAAACAGGTTAATTTTCATGCCAATATCAACCGTGGAAATAAAATACAATTTTGGAACTGAATTAAATTTTGGGATACTTCGATCTCTAATAGCTATAAAAAATAGGACCAGAGATGACGTTCTTATCAGACCCCAGTCTTATATAGAAAATATTATTTTTATCCAAAATCCGTAATTTGCGCAAAATCAATTATTTTGACCTTTTTTCGAACCAAACTGTTGAAAACTTTGCAGCATCATGCCAATAAATCATGATTAATTTCAGTTCCGGAACCCGGCATAAGCAATGATGTCCTTGTTGTCGAGACGGCTTCCATAGAGACGACTCGCACGACAAAAGCTGACCCGCTCGCTAGCCTTGCAGAAACTTTAGAACGCACTTTTGCTGCCGCAAGCTCTGATGGCAACAACACTGAATCTGAGCAGGAGAACAAAAATTCGACTCAAACGCAGTCAAGAATTCACAGTTTGGAGCGAATAATCTCTGCCGTTCAAAAAATGATCGAGGTACACGACCATCCGGCGGCTATTGAACAGCCCAACGATGCACCGAAGGTAAATTTATTTTTGTTCGTGTACCAAAAATTTTTGTAAATTTTTATAACATAAAAACACGTATAAGTAAGGGGAACAAAATTTTATGAATAGACATCATCCGAAGTAGATTCAATCGAAATTTTGTTACTCCCGCTTGGTTAGGAAAGGAACTTTTATACAATTTTCCCAAAATGGCGTTCCACTTGAGGACCCTGAAAGCTCAGTTCTTAAAAGTTCTGATTTACAAAAGTTGCTTTGCTCCCGTTAGGGTCTAATATTTATCATATCCGTGTTATTCCGCAAAGTTTATTCCTTTTATGCTGCACCAAATATTTTATGCATTTGCACTATTTCTATATAAATAAGTTTTGGCTAACCCCAGCACTAAAGAAGATAGCTCTTTAAGCACACCGATTAAATTACATCACATTAAATTTTAATTTCTTACCCAATTTTTCAAAATGGCACAATTTTGGCAAAATTTTATCACTATGCTGACTGCACTAAATCCCAGACGTTGGATCATTCTGAACTGCGACGCCAACTTTTCTTCAACGAGAACGCCCATAAAACTCGGGACACAAAGTCTAAAGAAGAAGAATCAAGGAAAGCTCAGAATCCACGCTCGGAGTCCAAAGAACCCAAATCCGAGATTAATACGTCGTCTGTACCTCCCCGAAGTTCCCGCAGACGGGCTCTATTCAAGCCAGATGCGATTCCTGAACGCTACCCTTCCATATTTTCTGACTTATTTGCATCTCTGGACGCGTATCCCCACTCAAATTTTGGAAGAAACCCAATGAACCCTCCAAAAGATCGCCCACAACACAACCCGCCGAAGCCTGCTCAGCGTCATCACTCATCATCGGATGAGGATGATTTTCCGGAGGTTATGGGCCGAATTGCTAACATTTACGGGAAATTATTCCGCTTCGTCATGGATGACGGCAACATTCATGAGCACAGCCCGCCTGTGATGAGACACATGGCAACAGTGGTCGATCATGACTACAATTGAACGTTGTTGAAAAGAAATCTTATGGGAATATGTCGCATGTTATTGATTATTTGTGTGATTACTGTATTCAGGCTATATTTTTCAGTTCAAAATGCCTCATGTAGGACATTTCATGAGCAAAAAATTCAATTTTCATTCGCAAAACAAGTGATAATGTGTTAAATTTTGTGGATAAAAAGACAGTGCTTTCTGACACTGGTAATGAAATTAGGCGCTTTAAATGAAAATTATGCCTTTGCTGTTTTGATGTTTCCATTAGCCCTGTAATTTTTTGTCTTTTAGCTGAAAAACTTACGAGACTTTATCTTGGGATAGCATTGAAATAAATGGAAATATCTAATAGTTACGAAATCTTTTTCTGGAATGTATTTACATATTTTGATGCAATAAATTTATCTTAATCTATGTGCTGTCACAACACATCTGGTTGGAATGGGAAAAACTCACGTGGCACTAATTCCTAAAAGAACATATTAATACATTCGGAATATTATTTACCAAGTTTAATCGGGAATATATAAATTTTGAATATACACATGTACATGATTTGCTTTAGAATGACTCATCTGCCAACAATACTGATGTGGAGTTGATCAACCCAGCCCAGGATGCAGCGAAAGTTGTTATTCAATCGGAAGAAGCTCATTCCAATTCTACAACTGGAAACACTACAGAAACACCTTCGAGTATCAATTCTGCTGCTAAAGGTAATATTTTCGGTGATGTTGCTAAATTATGGCTTGAATTAATCTAGAATGAAGTCAGAAAAATGTTATCTTTGTTTAGATAGAAAGCGAAAATGTTTTGCCCAAATTACTCTTTATATAACACAAATCTTTATATAGTATTTTTTGTTTATTTACCTAATAATAAATTATTAACCTAATAATAGTCATTTGGGTGATATGAAATAAAATTTTCTTGATTATTTTCCTCCTGAATTCGGATAGTTTTGTTAAACTGAAAAGTTGGAAAACATAAAAAATGTTTGCCCAAATATGTCATTCTAATACTTGCCAAATTTCAATTCAGAATATAAAAATGAGGTACGATTTCGTCTAACTTTTAATCATAGAAGAGGCCATTATTTGTTTTGTACATAATATGTTGTTAATTCTAGAAGAAGTTGGAGTGGAATCATCGTTAAATGTCGAGGCCGATTTTGTTCAAGCCGACACAGAGAACCGTGCTCATCCCGATATTAATAGCGGAGATTTGATTGTTGCTCCTCAGCATATGCACAAGCACGATGTTGCCGGCTCATGTGCAGGTGATGACGATGATCATAACGAAGTACCCGAAAGCGAAATTGAAGCTGATGACTCAACGGGAAGCGAATCAAACTCAACCTTGCTGCAAGAGAAATCCGCCAAAATTGACAAATTTATTCATTCGTTGAGGCAATTTTTGGACACTGCTCCTCCCACACAGCTGAAAAGGCTTGTAGATGAAGGTAATTCAATTTTTGTCTTGCACTAAAGTTAAATTATGTTATCGGCTATTTTTGGCCAAATTTTACAGAAATTAGTTCGCAGTATTATGGCATGTGGAATTCACTCAATTTTATCAAACCTTTATTGCTATGCCGATTAAGGGGTGAAACAATGAAGGATACTTTCCTTTGCAGAAAATCGGCTGATTTCCAAAACGTATAGTTTTTAGTCATTGTAACAAAATGTTGAAAAAATTGAGAATTGTAAAAAGTATTCGGATTATCTAATTTCTGGATTATTGAAATTCGATTTATTTAGCTAACTTTTTGCTGTGGCCATATATATTTTAAGATCTTATCATTTCTGGATACATTTTGTATTTTTCAGGTCGAACGGACAAACGTCCTTTGATAGAAAGGTTAGAAGAAGTGGTCAAAATGAGACAAAATGCAAGAGCCCAGAATAGTCCTATCGCTGAAAAAACGCAAGAAAGCTCAGGAAAATCTGATTCCGAAAGCCCAGTCGAGCAGCTGAAGAAGCTTCATGCGGAAAGATTGGAAAAGCAAAAACAAGAGAGAATCGACAAGGAACTCATCGACGATCTCGACATGTTGAAAAGGGAGGAGAGTAAAGAAGCTAATAATTCTGCATTAATGGATCATAAATTGAACGCAACATTAACTCAGATTCTCGAAACTAGCCAGCAAAGTCAAAGTTTCGTTACAGGTCCAGCTCTGCCTGAACCGGAAGAGGAAGACGACGACACGGAAATTGCGAAAATGAAACTCCGGAATGATAATGCGATCCACTCGAAAAATGAATCAGTTTTAATTCTTCAAGATTCGGGACCTTCAGAAGGAAGTAGCCCGGATCAAGCCGTCCAGGAGTCGAGCCCCTTAGGTACAGCTAATGTGGAGCCAATTTTGAGCCAAAAGTTGAGTCCAAGACCAAACTCGAATGACACTGTGGAGACTCAGGACACCCCCACACAAGAAATAATTGAGGCAGTTTTGGCCATGAGGACCCGTCCGTTATCTCCGGAAAATGTACCTCTGCCCAATAATGAAACAATGAGTACCGACACGCTGACTGCTGAAAAGCTAAGGATCTCAGCCGATACCATTAGGGTGACTGATGATTCTCCGTCAGGGGGAGCAAATGACACTCTTGAAAATGAAGTTCAAGGCAATCAGCCGACCATTCATAACTCAGTTGTTGAGGTAAGCGAACGTTTAATTTTAGCGGTATTATTTTTCTGGGCTATAAGTCACAATGATTCAATCCGAATGTTGTAACATGTTATTTTCCAAACATTTTGCCAAAAAATTCAAATATGTGACGTCGGTTGCCGAACATAAAAAATTGAAAACTAAAATTTCCGTTTTATCAATTAATATGTAGAAATAATGTACTTTTGTTTTCGCCAAAATCGTCAATTCCTGAACCCAATTTCTGGATTATTGTGACAACTTCAATTTTAGCGGTGAAATTTAGTAAAACTTTGGATTATCGAAACATCCGAACGATCGAAGTGGGAGTATGTAGTTCTTTTTAATCAAAAATTCATTTTTGAATTTATCAAATAAATTTAAACCAACTTCCTAAGTCATTTTGTACGAAAAACATCTTACCAGTGTTCTCTTATACTGAGATGTTTAGGTTGAAGATCCATCTTCGGTATTTCCGAGGCCCAATTTCTCTGTTCTCAAGCCCCATGAATTGGCCCATCTTCCGAAGCAAGTTGAAGATCGAGTGAAGGCCGAACGTGAACGAGTTGACGCCGCCTACAAAACTTTCCAGCAAAAAATTGCCGACAACAATAAGACAGATGGCATCAAAACAGATCTGAACGCGTCTACGTTGGAACTCATAAAGCGCATCCAGGAAGCAGACGCCCGACGTCTCACTGTAAAGCAATCGCCTGCGGTCGAAATCCAGAAATTGCCCTTGGACAAGGTTTCACATTCATAAATTTAAATACCGAAATTTTCTTGAAACAGGCTAATTTTTAATTTATCAGGTATGATGCAAATTTTACCTGCTGCGAAAATTTTTAGTTTTGTGGCAAATGCACTAGGACAATCCCCTCATGCGGACCTGCATCCAGAGAATGTTAAAATTTATTTAATATTTGAATTTGTTATTTCTTAAAGTCTAAAATTTTAAAAAATTTGTTAAGAACTGTGAACTGAATATTGTGTTTATTTGGTTTTTTAAGGTGGAATTCGGCAGAGACCATTTGGAGCACTACGACATCGCCACAGGAGAAGACCATGGAATCGCCATAGAAAGGGATGCTTGGGATGGTGTGTTCAACACTCTCGGCGCAAATTTTAACCGGTTAATTGGAAGAAAAAGGAAATAAGGAGAAATCGCAAAGCAGAACTGATGCCATTTTACATCGAGATATTTAATACAAATTTGTGATGGTTTAATTGAAAGCTTTGTTCAGTTTTAATTATAAGGATGTATATTAATAAATTTCCACAGAAAAAATTGGCAAAAATCAGCAGAACACTAGAGAAAGCATGCACGGGAATTAAGGAAAATTATACAAAAGACCAATTATACAAAAGACCTTCATAGATTTAATTCCTCCGTCGGATAATTTACCCATAATTTCGACCCAAATGAACTTTCGTAGGAAAAGTTAAATTTATTAATTCGAAAACATTTTCAATAAAATCTGATTCGATTTTAGAACGATTTCAAGCTTAACATCTAATCTACGAGTTTATAGAAGTTTTGGACATAAATTCAGTATAAATTTCGGAATTACATTTTTCATATCTTGAAACCTCAATTTCAACTCATTTCAACTTTAGCATTTGTTATTTTCATGTATTTTCGTAAAATCGTTTGAAACAGTATGACGATAAAATTTAGGTTAACTGAAAATTTATATGATCTTGTAGCTAGAATTTCATATCATTTCAGCAATTTTTATTGGCCAATACATTTCTCAGATATCATATGTAGCTACATGAATCAATACGAAGTATCAATTCAGTATGGTATGAATTGCTTAAAAAACGATGAAATTTAGTGAACAATATTTTACGGTATCGCAATATTTATTTATTTACATTCTTTACGCGAACGGACATTTTCTATGCTTAAGTGGTCAAAATGGCAAAACATGGCCAGTTTACATTTTATAAATATGTTACTATCACAAATGAGATTTAATCCATAAGCGAATCTTCTCGGATATCCAACATGTACAATAAATTACACATACCGTAAATCCTCTAATAAGTCCCCCGGGGGACTTATTGTTTCGTAAAGGTTTTCAAAAAAAATTTTAAATTTCAAACTCAAATTTCTCCGATATTTTCAATGACAAAGTTTTGGCATTGGGGTTTTTCTTACGTAACTCGACGAGATCTATACGAATACGCACTTAGTTTTGGTCGAGCGAGCTCGCAAGTACGTTTGGCATTCTGTTTGAGGGGGGACTTATTTGAGGGGAGGGACTTAATTGAGGGGAGGGACTTATTAGAGGATTTACGGTAATTTACCACAAATTGCGAACCTTTCATCGTCATAAGAATGATCGCTGGACAATGGCTTGATGTAGCGGTCCGAGATATTTCATACACGCAAAACCAACCGTAGTCACTGTCAGGGCAACAGGCAATGATCCGGTTATGGCCAGGGCACTAAAATTGATCAGTGAATGTGATATGAAACACGAGATAAACTTACGTCACGCCAATCAGCGCAGTTTTGCCCACAGTCGCCTAAATCCATTATATTACAGTTCACTGCGCACATAAAGATACCCACCTGATTGCTTTCCCGGCTTCCATATCGACACCATTTGGCGAAGTGTTCGCAATTGTTATGCAGTAAGTTATAATTGCCAGAACCGAGCTAAATTGGTCACAATGAATGTCAGAAATTTGATGATAGTGTACCTGATAAAGAGCCCTGTCTCTAATGATCACTGGTGGAAATGGATTCCGACTGCCGTCCAAATAGTTGTTCACTCTGCATAGATCCTGGCCAGCTATATTAAAGAACGGATCGCTGCGAACCTAAAATAATGTTTATACATTAGACGTGAATAAATAATGATTTACTAATGCTTGCGATTTCAATAGTGGAAAAATCATTCCCGGACAAATGATTTCTCAAAAAATTTCACCATCCTGCTGAATTTAGATGATAATTATTACAGTGTCATTTAAACTTCAATGCCGAATTATTAATGATGACAAATAATTACGAATTTTTCCTGAAAATGATTAGGGTATTCTATGGTGACTCTAGATAGTTCCATGCTATTTTTCGAATTATCGCTTCCATGAAATGTGCAGAATATGCGTAGTTAAATAGTTAGCGAAAATGGTGTAAAATCTTGAGCCTTTTATATGATTCACTTAAATATAATCTTAGGTAGTTTTTTAATTTTTAGCATTAATTGGAATTTGCTCAACCACGGAAATGGTTGTCCGCTGTATGTTTCTTATTTTTTGCAAATTTCCTAGCACTATTTCAGTGAAATGATCAGTTGAATAGATAGAATTGATTCAGAATTTTACATGCATCGTTTCCTCATAATATGATATTTATGGGGTCTAAGATTTGATCAAATCTTAGAGCCCATAAATTAGATTATTTGGTTTGAAAAATTTCATTTGTTTCATACAGATACGATGTGAACTAACAAACACCAACTTACCTTCGCTGTACTGCCATGCATAATCTTTGAAGACAATTCCTTCTTGTTACTAATATCCACGTCGTCAAAGTCGCCAGTATCTGTCGAGATGTGCGCTATGCATTGAATACCGTTTATGACGCCGATGTAAACTCCCCAGTGCTGAAAGTAAACAAAATCATGTTTACATTAGTCTATTCGATAGAATATTCCAAAAAGTGATCTGAATCCGGCTCGATAATATTGATATCTGTAATTATTTCTACTCGCGGCATCATTTTCTTTATAGTTAACTTTTACAACTTAAGGTAATTTTACCATAATTTCGGTTTTCTGTCAATTCGATAATCTTACTTATTTAATGCAAAGTGTATTATTTCTGAGCTTGTGTGTTATGGATTAATAAGTTTAGTTTGGAAAAATCTTTGGTCAATGTCAAGCTGCAGGCATTGTGTATAGAAACTTATTAGGTAAAAAATTATATAAAATTTTAAAACGAACAGACCTTGTCTGAATCTCAAAAAAGTAACAAAAAGAGTCATGATTTTTATAATAAAATAACAACAATACACTGCTAAGCTGAACTTTAGGATTTTTTAAATTGCTAATGACCACTCTATGAGCTGTTTACGCACCTGACCGGAAGTTAAAGTAGTAAGAAATTAAGAATTTCTTATAATATAACAGCTTTTGCCTACCATATATCGATTCCTCCCGAACTCCACCAAATCTCCCAATTCAAGTTTTGGTGACAAATCGGCTGCTCTTTGCCAAGTTGTTGCTAATAATTCCGAGCGAATTGCGGACGGTCTCACAGCAGGTGTTGTCATTGTGGACACTCCGGGCTTATCCCAGTTTCGGACGTATAAACTCTTGGCTAGACTCGACTTTTGAGACGGCGGATCACTGACCGTCGAGAGAACACTCGCGGTCGTGCCCACTAAATAATTTGTATATAGAAAAAAATATTGTTATATGGATGGACAAATATATAGAAAGTGAATTACAGATGTGTAATTTATAGGAATGTGTTCAAAATCACATTTTTATGCAAGTAAATGCATAAAATAAATTAGTTAAACACCTTATAGGAAATCAAAATTGTGCTTAAAAAGTTCGAATATCCTATTCAATGGATATATTGCCAACAATCTATGATTCATAACACAGCATTCAATTTACTGGATAATTTATTGGACAACATTAGAAGAAAAGAACAAAGGGGGAATGACTGGAAAACCCAAAAAGGTGCATTGATACGACAAAACAACGGATTTGTTATTTTTGTTGGTAAAGAGACTAAAAATTGTTGAAAAATGTCTGTCAGATATCCAGAGAAAAATTCAAATCTGACTTAAGTCGGCTGTGTTTTGAATAATTTCTGATTACGGCGTCTTATTCTGGGTTTTTCAATTCTGACTGTATTAATCGCATTACAACGCAGGTACGACACAAAAAACAGACCATTAAAACTGAATCTGTGGTTATAATTGTGTCCTGGAGAATCCTCAAACATGGGAAGGAGAAAGTAACACATCACAAATCGTACAATAATAATAACAACAGAAAAAGAATGAGTGCAAAAAAAACTATCAAAAATAGACTCACTTTAAATCAGAATTACTGCAGTTTAAAAGTTTAAATATCTTCTGCTCATGAAAATGAAAGTTAGTGCAAGTTTGACAAAGGCAAAGATTTTCTCCTTTAATGAAATACTCGGTTACATAACGCCAGCAAAAACATATGACACTAAAATTCAAATGCATATTTTATCGATTACTTTCCATGTTTCCAATAGCACCGCGCCGGGAACAATCTCGACTCCTGAGGCTTTTTGCATCGAAAGATCTAACGGAACTGTATATTCTGATCCGTGATGCTTTAAGCAGGATATCCGCATATCGCGGTCGGTTTATCATTCCAGCTTCCTATGGCCTTCGATTTGAGTCAAGATTTTATTTGGTCAAGACTCTCGATCAGTGAAGATTTCTATTTTAAATGCTTACTCTCCCCAAGAAAAATCTAGAAGTACGGTTGAACCAACAGAAATGAGTTATCAAAGCGCTATATCTTAAATTGCCCTTTATAGGATAGCAAATTGGTTTCTCCGAGATATATTTCGTTTCAGGTCACGTTAATAAAATACAGTCACGGTAAAAATCTCTTCTGACCTACTTACTCAAACCTTTAATTTATTATTCAATCCTATTTGTGGCCTTTCGATGTCCACAAAATCACAGCGCTCTCCCTCTTTGATTACTATTCTCTTTCCATACCGTCTGGTAGCCAGACTTCCGCCAATGACTAATTCCAATAGCTTCCCAGCACCCGATCGATTCTCTTTGTACTTTACCCCCTTTATTCGATCTTTAATGTATTTTAAATAGGCTGCAACATCATCGAGCAAGGCCTGACCGCAGCTGTTATTACGAAACGTCTGTTTATTACAGACTCTCCAGATACATGACACATGTGAATGACAGTATTGGTTGAGTTGCTGCGTTAGCTGTTTAACAACCCATCAACAACCTATAGTTATTGATTTTATTATCCGTGAAAGATGGTTTTATTTCTCGTCACATTTCTTTATATGGCCGTCTCATAATTTCCTATGCTTTTTATTTTTGATGACCTTAAAATCATCAAAAGAGGTTAATGGTTATCCGAGGACTGCACAAGAAATTTTAGTCATACAGTGCCCTTAAAAGGGCTTCAAGGCACACTATGCCCTTAAACAATATTAAGGACACAAAGTTCAATTAATAATTGCATTAACGGTAATTATACCGTATTCCCTGTAATTACTACCCCGGGGTAATAATTTTTCAAACGAGCTCCAGGGGGGGTAATAATTAGAGGGGGGGTAATAATTACAGGAGGGGTAATAATATTTCAATATCGCCGCGCCGGAGGCGCGGCGAAAATTTTGAGAATTTTTTACGAAAAACTAAAATTTTTCAGTGTTCTGGGGTTGAATATTTCAAAAATTTATCGTCAAAATTTACCTTTTTAGCTAAATTTCTGAAACTTTTTCGGATTTTTGGCAAAGTTTCTCGAATAATTTTCAAAATTTACACCATTTTGAATTGGCGGCCGAAATTATTTGGTCAAGATTTGAATTTTTCTAATTTATTATCAATATTTTACTAATTTTCGTGAGATTTTTATGAAAGTTTACCATTTTCTGAATGATTTTAAAATGAATCTCTTAATTTTTAAGCGCATTTATTGCTCTGAATCATTGTTGACTATGAATTTTACTTTTTTAGCTATATTTCTTAAATAGTTTTCAAAATTTAAACCGATTTTTTCCTTTCAGTTTTTACAATTTTTTCATAAGTTTTTATAATTTGACTGAAGGCTAAAGGCATGGATAATATTTTTCTCAAAAAATCTTGAAAATGCAGGATAAATGATTCTGGTTTATAATAAATAAATTTCAATATAAATTTGAAAATAATATAAAAATGACTAAATCGAAAATGGAAAGTTCTATCAAAAATAGATAATTTTTCGTTTTTATTCGAAAATACGAATTATTTTTCTATTATTCTTATAACGGAACAAAATAAAGGTCTAGTAAAAATAATACAAAAACGGAATTCTAAAATGTTTAAAAATTTTAAACTTTAAGTAAACACTATTAAAAAACTAAATTATATTTTTATTATATTTTGGCAATTTTCAGGAGATTTTTAAATATATTGCTTAAATTTGCCAAAATTTTGTAAAATTTTGAATAATAATATCAGATTTAAATCCCTAAAATTAACTTTACATAAAAATGTTGTAAAGGAATTTTCACAAAAGTTTTACCTTTAGTTGAAGTTAAAACTAAAAAACAAACTTCCTAAAATTTTGCTACTTTTTTGCAATATTCTGCAACTTTTAACCACAATTTGGCAAAAAATGTGGCAAAAATATACATTTATCTAAAAAATAGTACAAAATGGACTGAAATGTCTAAATAAATAATAAAAACGAGAACAGAAATAACGGTTGTTTCCATCGTCGTTCTCATGTTTTCTCAAAATTTGGCCAATTTTCGGCCACATTTAGGAAAATTTTGCAAAAAAATATGGCAATAATCTAAATTTAAGCTAAAAGCAGTAAAAAATAGACTAAACTGTCTATATTTTGTCTATTTAAGTTTGAAATACGAAATCATAGCTAAAAACACAACAAAAATAGAAAATTTGGCTTATTTTTGGCACATTTTGGGGGGGGGGTAATAATTACAGGGGGGGGTAATAATTAGAGGGGGGTAATAATAAATCGTTCGAGCTCCAGGGGGGTAATAATTAGAGGGGGGTAATAATTTCAGGGGGGGTAGCAATTACAGGGAATACGGTAGATATGACTGTTTCATTGTTTCGAACTTATTCGGAGACAATTAAACAAATTTGTCTGAAACAAACTCTGTGGTGCGCAAATACTCATCCCTGGTAATTCTCTTTGTCATCCAATCATTACGCTGTTATATCAAAAAAACAATAGGTATTTAAAATATAGCATAAGCACTTTAGTAACTGAACCGTTGCTCTGTCAAGCAACATTTGAAATTAGTCACGGCTTTTGAATAATAATGAGCGTCCATTTGCATAAATAGCGGAAGCTGTTCCTTGTGGAGCAGACTTTCATATATGAAACGTCGGTTCCGTTACTGCTGTCATGGGAATGTTGCATAGTTTTTTTTTCGGCTTGGACTTTGATTCAAAAAGCAGTATAGCCAGAAGCCAGTTAAATGTCCTGAGAAAATTTCAGTGAAAGGTTTAATAAGCAGATATAGAAATGGGAAACATTTTCTGAGTGACCTCCTAACTCTTTGTGTCAACCGCCTTACCATTAGTGCAGCAGAAGTGATATTTTTTAACTATCCATACAACAGGTAATAAATCATTTTCCAATCCTAACCGAAGTATAATTTTCCATCTGCCGATTTTCCTTCTCATTGATATTCGAATAGTATAATACTACCTCTTGAAATTACGTCCACATATTTACTGTTATTATTCCTGTATATTGTAGTTAGATATTTCATGTTAAAATCGAAACCATTTATAAGTTTGTTGTATCTTTTTCTCACACTATTCCCGATTTTTAATAGCAATTCTTTAGATAGAACAACGCCAGCCATGTCTAGCTCAAGACTTCCGCCCGTGGAGCACCTGTGCGGCGCATTTTCTTTCCTCGCTCGGGACGACCTCGACACCATGGCTTTGGTTTCGCGACAATTCCGGAAGGTGACCGACAAATATTTCCCCAACGCTCCATTTCGCGTACTTAAATCTGTGACAATCAACACAGACTTCGATTATCCGAGCAATCAAGGTTTGTTAGTTTAAGGCTTAATTTAACTAAGTTCATGTGTCTTTGTTTTTGAAGACAAGGTTGATTTTAAAAATATTCTAGATGACGACGAAGACGAGGAAATTTGCGAGAAATGCACCATGGAAATCGACACTAGCGTCGATTGCTCAGCCTCCCACCAAATGTCCGATGAAGAACGCATGGAACAGAGCAAAACCATGGGCCCATATGGTTTTGAGGATTTTCGACCATTCATAGAAGCAAAGTCTACGCGGGTCGAGCGTTTCATACTGGAAGTGCCGCCACACACGCCCTGGACGACCATGGTAAAGCTGAAGAAAAATATCCGCTGGCTAAGCACTTACTGGAAGAACTCGTCTCTGCATTTGGACTTTTACCGCTTCTTTTACCGCTGGCAGTTTGATCTTTTCGAGGAAATATTCCCGACTCCGGAATTGCTTGAATGCGAAAGCTTGGAGCTTCGTGGATGCGTTTCAGGTAATGTTTTTGTGATTTATCTCATAGATACGAATGTTGTTCATTATCATATCCACCTTCCTGCCAGGGATTATTATTTTCATTCCAAGTTCCAAAAATCACCAATGACAAGTAGTTAACTCTAAAAATTTATAAGCCCGATTTTTGCTAGAAAGCACCTATTTGATATTTGGCGCTTATCAGATGAGGCGGATCCGTGCATTTGACCCCCCGTCAACAATCGGCGGGGCTCAGTCGTAGTAGACCAGAGCTGAGGAGGGGTGTCATATATTCTCAAATCAGGGGTTAAGATTATGTTACAAATTGGGCAGATGTTGCACCTGCCCAGGTGGATTGGTACGCCTTCGTTGTCCTGCGGCATTCGTACTATAAGGCTAAATTTCAAGCTGACCCTAAGTTTTCGTTGCCCTACAGTTATCATTTTGCCTTGATATTTTGGTCTTATAGAAGTTTTAAGTGAAAAGTTTATATTTAGCTATCAATAAATGAATCTTTGCATTGAGCATTTCATAAATTTGTTTTAGACGAGCTGGACATTGTCAGCTTTCCGATCAATACATTTGCCACGAGCTTCTATCGATGCAAACGTCTCAAATTTCAGTGCTTCGATGGCATTATTGCCATTCCCGACTTAGTGGACTTTATATTCACCGCAGTGACACACAGGCAAGACGAGTTTTTGGTCGAAATCGGAATGCATCCGGATAACATTCCGTACAATCTTCAGGAATTGCACAACTTTCTCGAAGCAGTCAAAAGGGTGTGTTCGCTTTCCTAAACGAAATAATTGCTCAAACTTATAAAATACCGTTATGTGTTCCTCATTTTGATAGAAACCAATTTTTTACTATCTGCGGTCAGCAAATTAGTGTCACAACGTTTTTAAAGACGTATTCGGGTATTCTTGATAATCTCCGGTTCTCTTTATCGCATTTTTGATGCTATTTTTGAAATTTTGTTTGCAAAAATACCCATCACAAAATCCTCGTTACATGTTGGCCCGTCTCAGACTACTTCCCCACGGAGACGCAGGTTGTTTGAAAATGTATGAAAAGTATTAAAGCCTGTAGTATCGGTCCTATTTAGATTCAACTAAAAAAGAAACACCTCCTCTAAAAATAGAATTGATTACCTCCTTTGGGAAAAGTGATTTGTTGATAATGATTTTAATTATTTAGCGCTTCCTGCAACAGACATCTCCGGCTCCTTTCAAGATTCGAATTTCGATGGACGATGATTACGCCAAAGAAACTGGCCAGTTCGAACTCAAGAATCCCAACACGTCCGAGAAACTGCAACTGATTGAGCAACCTAATGTGGATGGAGGGCAAGTGCACCGGATGCTAGAGTGCCTCAGAGAAGTTTAAAATCTTTTTGAAACTGAAGCTATAGTGAGCCAAATCAGTTAAACACCTAAGCTTAATAATAGTCCTTACTGTATAACTTATTTTTATAATCTTTTGTTATTACTTAAGATTCAGTTATTCTTAATATATTTTATTCTTGTATTTGTAATAAATATTTCCTAATGCTTTTTATTCGTATATGAAAAGTGAGTTGAAAAAGAAGAAATATGATATGAGATCTGTTGTACTTAAAATGTTAGCAGTTGGATTATTCTGCAGGATCCTAGATGAACTATCTACTGTTTTATATATGTCCGGATATAATTGTCGTTTGGAGTCCATTTCAGTCAATTGTAAAATAATTATAAAATTCTGAGTAGTCTTCTATGGAATGTTGTATATGTTCTAGTAAAGGACTTAGAAAATTCAAGGAACGCAAATTTTTAAATATTGGATTTAATATTATTGGATACACTGGAGAAAATGCAATATATGTATGAAAGAAAATTTTATTTTGTACGCGTAAATGATGCTATACATTTGTGACACAGAACAGTTGCATGAGACCAAATTTAGACGTGCATTATACTAATAAGATGAGAAGCTATGTCTGGAACATAAGTATAAACTGTTGAAATTCAATAAATTAAAGAACATTTCCGATTTCGTTTCTATGCGCTCAGGGAAACAACTTGGCACCAAATGCGCTCATTTACCACATTGCAATATCCATCACCGCTCGAACTGAGGTGCACTTTTGCGGGCAAATTTGCAGCCTAAAACACACCACATTATGATTATTTAATTTAATACTCGTTGATTACGACTCCATAGCTCCTAGAAAGAAAGCGACATTTATTGTGCTTCAATATGGAAAGGACATTACAAGGACTCTAAATTTGGTCCCAAGGTTTCCAAGAATGAAAAACAACATTAAATTTGATTTTTTTGCATTGAAATCCATATAAAGACCCCAAAAATTTCTTATTCAAAAATGCATTCCGTTTTGCATCCCACAATAATATCGTTATCTGTCCCATTTATATACATTCAGAAAATCTTCGCAAAATTAATAGAAATGTTCTCCGGGATGTAAAAATCCACTTCAATTTCAAATTGGGTGCATTCGCAAGCCTAATCACCGAAAACCTTCATCGAGATCAAGGTCTCAGGACTCAAAAGCAGGGAACATGACCTGAAGGGTATAAATACGGAGTAATATTTTTCGCCAAAATAATATTTTTACCTCATTAGATTTGTTGGAGGCGCATGTAACTAAGAATTTAGTGTTAGCGTATTTACGGTAGAACGCAGTTTGAATGGAATTTACGGATGTGCTCGCGTCGTCCTTTGAGATACTCTGGAAAGATAATAGTTTATTGATACAATTTACTAAGATGTTGGACAGTTGCCTTGAATTTCACATGGCGACGAATTAGGGGCGTAGGCATTGGAATTGGTTTATATTTTATCACGACAGCTACATAATACTGATACTTATGCTTACCGTAATCCCTCTAATTACACCCCTGTATATGGCTTGTTTTCTTCCTCTATGCTTAATCATTGAAAAAGCAGCGCTGTGAAGAAAATGATTATAAATCATATCATACACAAGGGGAGTAATTAGAGAGATTACAGTAGTTTGATTCATAATTTGTGTCCCTATAGTAGTGTCAACCAGGAATTTGTTGAAGGTTTATTCAACCTAACCTCCTCAATAACAGATTTCCATTCCGCCTGCGGGCATGGAGTATCCTCGCTTTTGAAAATGGGTGTCACCGCCTAAAGTCATTTAGTATTACAGATTTTTAAATAGCGTTAGATTTGTTAAAAAATTTTGAAGATAAGAAAGAAATGAAAAGGCGTATTTGCCCAAACTTTGGTCCTGATCACCTAAAATGACCTAAACTTCACCCACCTCTCTCTTCTTTCTACCGCCACCACAGCAGCAGCCTGAAAACAAAATGTCTGTGCATGAAATACAACTTAACAAAATCTCTAACTCTCACAAGGCATCGGCGGAGGTGGAGGAGCTGGCATCGGAAATCCGCACCCATCCACGCTGATCAATTCCATGAGCACCAAAATGGCAGCAATAGCCAAAAGGCATGCACTTCGTTGATGCATTTTCAGGAAGCAGAAGGAAGATTTCTAAATTTGTTGATATTAAATGTCATGATTACACGAACATGCACAAGAAAAAATCTTAGTTAAGCATAACGTTTTGGTAATTGATGAAACTGTTTGGCGCATAATTGTTTTAGTTCCCAAAAGTACACAATTTGTCCTAAATTTACTCATTCATAATCAAATATTGAGAATTTTAGCCTTATTTGTCCCATAATGCAGTTCCAATATTTAGTACAGAGGTACCAAAATTACTATATTTTATCAGATACTATTATCAAAGCACATAGAAAATTTAAACACTAAGCGAACAAAAATATATAAATTTCCTTTGTGGAAACTGAGCGTAACAATTCAATCGCCAATGTAACTAATATATAATCTTTAAACAACTTCACCTTCGCTCATCCCTGAAGCCTTCTTAAATAGTGCGCATCAGATCCTCGTTCCCGTACCAACTCATCCATAGCTTAGCTTAATTGCCTTTAAAGCCTATGCAAATGTTCCGTACTTGGGATATTTTGCGACCCATATAAAAAATAAGTTCCTCATCCTTAATTGTGACTCACTTGAAAAGACGATCGAGAAGATTCGCTTCTTTCCAAAGTCCTACGAAGATCGGAGAATTAAGTAATTATTTCATTCGCTTTTTGATCATCCGAGAAGGATGTTCCTGGAAGTGAAATTCCTTGGAAGAGAGAAATGCGCTTAGCGAAAGTAAAATCAGCCTGGTTGTTTATTTCTCATCTTCACTTTCACTGGTTAATTAGCGTGTATTTGACCGTTGCACGTTAATTGACTGGACTGCTTCGATCTTTAACCACTATTAAAGTTGCAGCCAAGATATGCAAACTTTTTAAGATATAATTTTCTGTATAGTTCCTCCGAACACAACAAATAAATTGGCAATTCTCGGCAATGTGGAGAATTATATACAGAAAGTTAGTATGTCGATAATAAAGTTGTGTTGGAAGTCGCGCAAAGGTCTATTCTAAACAAAAATCTTTTGAAGGGAGCTAAACCCTAGTAGACTGAGTATTACCGGAATGACAATAGAAAGAGAATGTAAATTTCTGTAAAGTCTCGAACAAGCATAACGCCATCATCGATGTTTTGCATCAAATCTGTTTCAATTTTTTGCTATGCTACCGTTTTGGTTTGCTCGAAACCATTTATTTGACTTTCTGGAAAACACATTCTAATCCATGCAGATTTATGGTCAGTATTAGACAGATGCGTTTGTTACATGGAGAATTTATAATTTTCATGCGAAGCCTTGTTCAACATATTTTATCGGAAAATATTTTACAAAATGCATAAAGCACAACAATCAGTGGTTTCATTATTGTTCATTAAACTCTGTGGAAGCAACTTTAGTTCAAGGTGATGTTAATTTTGTGAAAAGCATGAATTTAAAAAATTTAAATTACTGAGAAATCCCATTTTTCACGAGGTTTTTGACCATACTGATTTAGAATCCTAGAAAATGAAAACGAACCAAAAACCTCTTCTCAAAAATTCGAAACTTTTTCACAATTCATACTCTTAGCAGCTTCAACCGAAGTAGTACCATTACTGTTTTCATATTATATTTTGAAAGCCACATGAGTTCCGTCACCCAAATTTAATAAAGCTGATCGAGATTCAGAATCTTCGTAGATCAATCGATTGCTCTCATCGATAGCTTTCGCTTTTTCTCTAGCCTGTTCAGGTGAAAAGTGGTGTTTTCGTTCTTCGCCAGCGATATTCGGCTCCCTTTCATGTGGATGGGGAAGACCACACACCATACCGCCGAAGAGGGCGTTGTCGACCAGAATGACTCCGCCGGGGCGAAGGAGATTCATAATTCGTTTATAGTAGTTGAAGTTATTTTCTTTGTCTGCGTCGATGAAAGCAAAGTCCCATTGTCCAGACTCGCCGGAGGCTATGAGTTGGTCAAGTTTGTCAAGAGCATGGCCAAGGTGAAAGCTGAACACAAGGATATTTAATGCTAATATAACCTCTCGTGATCGGAAAACTAAAAGTTGCTTAGCGTTGATTTCCCGATTAGCGTCATTTACTTTAAGGTGTAACAAATTAGAGTTTTTACCTGATTTTATCCTTAAGATCCGGATATTTGTTCAATATCGGCATGCCAATGTCGTTTAAGGCTTCATGTTTTACGTCCATTGTCAACACCTGTCCGTCCTCCGGCACAGCTGTAGCCCATGCCAAAGCAGACCCTCCTGTGAATGTACCAATGTCCAAACATCTCTTTCCTCCAATTAATCCAATGAGATTTTTGCCGAATTGTAGCACCTCGGGAGCCCCAAGTGCTCCTGCCATAGGGGAACCATTGAGAGTCGCCTCCTGGAGCTCTTTCTCTGGATCAGATTGTTTCACAGTCAACTGAAATCAGACCTTCGTAATTGAAACAGTGCCAACAATAATACATGCGCCCGTTGTGTCAATGTCTCGATACAATGTTTATATATCCACGATAATTTTGCGCATAATTTACAGATATATTCCGTACGGCTAGACAAGAGCTCTAATTGGATCTTTATGCTACTGAAAATTTATAATTTTCAAATTCAGGCAGCAAAATTCCAATTTTCTCCATTTCTAACAAGAAATTATTTAAATTACAACTTAACCTAAAAGTTGTAATTTTGCCTTGGATCATTCTTAAAGAGATTTTAACGAACTTCTCCGCTACAGGAGATTTCATTAAGAATTAGGTTGGCAGACATTCGCAAAAGAGAATGTGAAACAATTAGATAAACAAAAATTCTTGAAAATTTTACTTTAAGCATCCTAAAAAACTGACCTTGGCGCAATAATTGATGACTTCATTGCTATTTTTTCCATAGCTCTTCGACACAACAGACGTCATTTTCTTATAAAATAGCAGTGAATAGAAATTATTATTATTATAAAATAGTGATCGGTGTAAATATTCTATAGAATACGATTCACCGGCATTATATACAAAATATGACTGGAAATGACCGCCGGGATTTCCGGTTTGCTAAATTGCCGAGATCCAGATCTGTGATGTATAATTACGGCAAAAAGTGGTAAATGCGTGACATTTCTTATAATATTTTCCTTGAACATGGATGGATTTGGACTATGATGACAATTCTTCATTGTTATTCGCTTGTATTGCTGCTGTTGTGTATCTTTGTTGTTTCGTTCGAGAACTCTGATCTCTGCTCGCTTCTTTGCTGCGCATTTATTTTTAACCTCGCAGTTGTTCCTTGTTTTTTTACGCAGGAACATTTCCTTCCGCCTATAGAAAAGGAATTCCCTGGAATATGTATTTTAACCATAGGATAAGATGGACTTTTTTTATATTTTCGAGCTTTTCGACGTCTACTTTTATTCCTTTATTATTTTTATATCATAGAAGTGGTTTGGTCTTTTTCTTGTGGAAATAAATTATCTCGTAGCCTTAATTTTAGCGACATATTTTTGGATATAATACCAAAACTTAAGTGGGATAAAACAACTTTCGCATAAAAGAAGCGTTTTCCAACAATGAGACCGGTAAAACGTTAGACATTTTTAGATCGCCGCTTTGTGATTTTTATTACCACGATATACTGTGTTTCATTTCGTGTTATATTTTCTGCGATAGATGAACACCATTCAAGGATTGCAAAGTAATTGCTAATAATTCACAAGCATGGCAGCGGACCGACCTTTTGCCCGGTCCGGTCCGGTCCGCTCGACCCCCCGGTCCGGTCCGGTCCGGTTTGGTCCGGTTCGGTCCGGTCCCTAAAAGGTCAAAAATTTTTCGCGGCGCTACCTTCGGTAGCGCCGAGAATTTTTTGCAATTTTTTTTGTAAAGGTGTTTTTAGGGTATTTCGATGCGCTGGTTACGAATCTGCAACCATTTTTTGCGTATCGCATCAAGAATTTTAATTTTTGGTCTAAAATTTTGGCCAAAATTTCGCGAAAATTGGTCAATATTTTGTGAAATTTTGACCAAAATTTGCATTTTTTACCATTTCACCAATTGCAGATTTGTGATTAGTGCATCGAAGTAAGCACAAAACGCTTAGACGTGGAAAATATTTGCGACTTAGAAATGGCCGAAACCGAGACCGAGTTTTATAAGAGAAAAAAAAATACAAACAGCAAAAAAGCGCCGCAGGCGAATATTTTGGAAAAATAGCGATGTACAATAGAAAATGGAAGGAAAAATAGCGCCGCAGGCAAAATTTTTTATAAAAATTGAATTGTTTGCCAAAAACTTACATTGAAAATTTTTAATATTTCAAAAATTTTAAAATTTTTTGCCGCCGAAGGCATTCTTAGGGGTGCTTGTCCAGTTTTGGTCGGTCCGGTTTGGTCCGCCGGACCGGCCACCCCCCGGTCCGGTCCGGTCCGGTGCCCGGTCCGGTCCGGTTGCCATGCTTGATAATTCACACATATTCTTACAAAGTATCACCAAATCTTGTATTTAATAATACTTTATTGCCATTTTATTTACGACCACAGGTACATATAATCTACATCTCACAAAAGGAAACACTAAAGGTACAAGTATTGCTTTTTACAGACATGATTATAACAACTAGAATAAGTTAATATAAACTACAGATATTAATGCGTTATCTACTGATCTGGTCCGACTTGTTTTGCACTCGTAGGTTGAAGTTTAAGCGGCGAGTGAGACCACTTGGCACCAGGCGTTGTCGTTGCTTACATGACAATATCCATCTCCAGCCGAGCTCAGGCGAATTTTGTTGGCGAGACCACCCTGCTAGAAATTATCGTTTTAAATTCTGTAAAATTTATAGCAATGATATCGCTTATGTTTTGGCAAAAGAAGCGCCGCTATTTGAACTTTGACGTTTTTCATTGCTATATCAATAGTACTAACACTATGAGTAATAAACAATTTGGCTTAGAATTTATTTATTCGAAAATAACCGCACTTGCCTACATTAATCTAATAATTACCTATTTTTAAAAGCCAAACAGTAATTTAAATATACAACAAAACGTACTTTGCCAGCAGCGCAAATGACGAGGAATTTGTTATTTTCAGCGTATCGGCGATAGAAAGCGGTCTGAATGGAATTTGCCATGGTGCTCGGCTCGTCCTTCTTAGCCATATGCTAAAGCACATAAACGGTTCTTGAATATTTTTCTCTGAAATACCATACCTGTTCAATCAGAGGCTTCCAATCACCTTGTGGGCAAGGAGTGTCTTCGGTTTTCAACAGTGGAACCACAGCCTTAAAGGATTTTGTTAGTAAACTCAAAAAATAAAAAACTTTTAAAAACCTTTAAATATGCTAAACTTCTCTTAGCATAATGGGTTTTTCTGTAATCAATTAAAAATTTAACTTTTTAGCTATGGCTGAACGCAAAAAGAATATCCGTAACAGGGAGTAAAAGGAACTTGTATGCGTCCTCCAATCTTGAAGGAAGGGGGAAGATAGTTTTGCCTGCAGAAGTTTAATGCATACACTTTACGCAAAATTTCAAAACGTATTACAGAAAAATATAAATTTAATATAGGAATCCAGAATGCTTAAATGCTTTATTGAATAAATTTCTTTACAGGTTAGCTTGCCGTCTTCGAAAAAATGCTCTTTCTGTTGCAGAATAATTTCATAACACCAAGAATTCCGAATTTCCGTTCCAGTATACTTCTGGAGTGGAATTAAACTATTTGCTCTCGAAAGATACAAAATTCCACTCAAAGGACACAATTACCCCCAAAACTAGGCAAAACTTACAGCTCTCTTCTTACGTCCACAACCGCCGCCGCCACCACCTCCGCAGCAACCTAAATGCAATATTCATTATGGATTACAATACATTCTCAGTTTATACTAAAGCGAAAACAATAAAAATCTCACATGGCATTGGCGGAGGAGGTGCTGGCATGGGGAATCCACATCCATTGACAGTTGTCAGTTCGATCAACATTAAAGTGGCCACGAGCGCAAGTACGTAGATACTGTATTGGTTCATTTTTAGGTAATGAATGAGTTTGTGTCTCTAAATTTTATAATTAGAAAAGATTTTTATAAAGAAGTGGTTAACGTTGAGGCAGACTTTTATGAGAATTTATGGTTTAGCAAAATATTGATCAACGTTCATAAAAATAAGTAAAAATTGAAGAATATAATTTTTTATTACACTTTTTGTTTGATCTTTGAACACATTTTATGTGCAAAAGTTAAAAAAGTAATTCAGGTTACAAAAGTGAAATATTCAACAAAATAGTCCAATCATTAGCCTAACAACGTCACTAAGGGACGACAACGCATACCCTGTCTTCATTCTGAAGCCCTTTTATACTTCTCAAGCTTAAGGAATCGGCTTTGATGAATCTCGTTCCTGCATAATTGATCAGCATCGGCATGACCAAACATGCGACTTTTATTTCCTCTTCATTAGTAATGGTGAATTAAGCTATCCCACGGATTCTCTTTTTTACACCTTGACCATTAGGAATCTTTGGTCAAAAGCGTAAGCTAACACCAGCTTATCCTGAGCGGGAAATAAGAACGGTTGTAAGATGGGATTGAGAAGTCACTGAAACTGAAGGCTCATTTCAACACTCATCTCTGCTGCGGTAAAATCCGTAAAGGACTCGTTTTCGGTGCTCATCTTCACTGTATTTTATTCTCAGAAAGGACTTTCCTTTAATTAAGTTGTTATTTTTTCACAGTGATCCAGATGGGATGCCACTCGGGAAAAAGGAACGCCACTTAATTGGTCTCTCGTTCTTTGGTTGTTTGATGACCACCGTGAAGGATTCAGCTGATCAGCACTAATCCAATTTGGTTGTTTTTGCAAAGAACGAGTCAGTTTTGCATCAAATGCAAACATAACAAGATAATCCAACCCGGAAAATTAAAGCGGGAAATTGATACGTAAGATCGAAAAATTTTAAACTGAACAATTGCAAACATAACAAAAAGTACAGAAACAAAATTTAATCTGTGAAACTAATTTTTCACATTTTCCACTAATTTTGAGCTAGTAATACATTTAATGTTCCTTACCCATTCCAAAATTTGGTGTGTCGGTCATATTTACATAAAAATTGTAACTCTAATCTTTGTCCAAATCGTTTGGTTGATCCTTCTTGTGTGGTATTGAGGGTCCTATTCTTGGAGAAAGAGGATAGAAATATGTTAATATTTGCTTCCCTAGGATATCAGCACAGTTTTACAAGATCCACACGTCTGAATCGGAATATATATGATGCGATGTCATGTTCAGGCCATTACTTTTGTAAATGTGGAAATGTAAATTGGTTACATTTTAATATGGGTTGAATAACAAGGTTAATATGGAATTAATATATTATTGAAGATATCAATATTCGAAACAGTTCTAGCCTTGCTTTGATTGTGGTTCATTGACGAGTGGTTTATTATGCTTAACAATGCTATCTTCACGCCATTAAAAATAAACTTATTCAACGCTCTCTAATAGGACTTAGGTCGACTATACGATGTTTTGTGTTAAGCAAAAGTTCAAGAACAGCTCAGACATAGTCTGAAAAAAAGTCGTAAGCGGATATGTTTGGCTTTTCAATCTTTCTGGAACATAAAAGCCCTCATATCCCTAAATACTAAGCGGCGTCGTGCGTCTGTACGCCGCGCCCCGTGTGACCAATCATCCAGAAATATCCAGCATTCAGATCGGGGCGTGTGATACGTCAATCGATAGGTCTCGAAAAGTTAGGTCCGGGAAAATTGTCAGAACCAAAATTTGAATATTTGAATTCGCGCCAAAACCGAAAAACGTGTTTTTAAGGGTTTTGGCTGGGCGAAGTGATGTTTTTTATGTTCCCAATCGATTTCTGAGGCGATTCTGGACAACTTTGCGTTTTATACTTTTTGATTTGGCGCATTTTTGAAAAAAAGCCACTTTTTGGCCAAAAAATCGGGTTTTTTGATGCAATGTGTCTACGGGTCTGATTTTTGGCACCCGGGGGTTTTCGGATGCGCTGATCACGAATCTGACGTCAGATTCGAGATTTGTTCTCACGAGGTCGTGTTATTCTCACCAGGTCTCTCACGAGGTCAGAACTTTCCCGGGCGGGATGTTACTAACGGTCGGGCTTCAACGAATTTATACCGCCCCACGAATCTAGGCTCCCGACGGCTAGCCGGCGGTAGCCGGCTAGTTAAAACGATTATGCAACACCCTATATTTTATATCAGTCCACTTTTGCAACATCAGTTTTCGAGCGAGAACCCTTTAAGGATGTCTGTAAAAATGGAATTACAGTGTATTATGGTTTCAAAATCAGGAGATAATCGATCTCGGAGTCTCACATATGCTACATCCGGAACTGTGTCGCATAAGCTCCTGGATTATAAAGGCGAATGGTCAAAGAGGGACACTGGCGACAACAGTTTAATCCATTTATGACCTGCATTATTGGCGGTTAATGTCCTTTCTTCCATAAAAGGGAACATGAGCAAAATGTAAAAAATTTGTCTGGTCTCACGTTATCTCTTTTCAGAAAAATCGAAAGTGTAAAATTCTAGAAACTAGGAAAATGGATATATTTCAACAACGAGGCTATTAAATATACCACTCCTGAAGTTTAATAGTAGTCAATTAATTCGGTTTAATGCTAGCGCTAGACATATTTTAATTGGAACTGTACTAACAATTTGTTTGTTATTAAGAATTGCTACAATTTTGGTGTTGCTGAAGTTATTTGATTTCCAATACTCTGTTTTTGTTTATGAGACTGTTTAAATAATTCACAAGTGTTATTCTTAAATTTACCTCCCTTTCTGGATGCCATTTCTGATATTTTTAAACGGGCCGAAATTGCAGAAAATTTTGCCTAAAACGTTTTCACTATAATGGCTACTTGGGACTCATGCTTTGGTTAAATAATACATAATTTCTGAATGCAAAGATTTGGTGGATTAATCAATCTTCCAAGAAATACAGTGAAAATTTAGTAAGATAACGTGAATTCTGAATATTTTGACATTTCCTTCTTTACATTTTTTCCTTTGCAGCTTTTAGTTTCAAACGCTAAAGACTCAGCGACAATCCTGACGCATATTCAAATTTGCGTATATGCTACGATAAAATACAGCTACTCCCGCTAAGCAGGGACTTCCAATGCTGCCAGCAATATATTATTGCTTATACAATCTCGCGTTTACAACAATACTATTAGAATTTGCTTCGGCGGATACTCTAAAGGAGTACTACGACTCACTCCATAGCCATAGAACAGGTAAACTTTGTAGGTGTCTAACTTTGTAACTACCATTAGAACTCTGTATAGAATATCAATTACGTTTTTATAGATATCCAAATGGAAAGCAATAGTGGCCCTGTGCAAGAATTTGTATTGAATCCAGAGAAGCTGGACATTTTAATGCACAGTGCGACCGTTATTACTTTTCTAAAAGTACGTAAGCGAATTTTGATCGTATTAGGAGTATGCATTTGATAAAATATAATAACTCGGGTATTGAAGAAATCAAACTATTTTGGCAAATGGAGATGAGCTGTTTATTTTCATTCAAAATACTGGGCTCGAAAAGAGGGGCAACTATATAACAGGAAATACGGTAGGTTAAGTAAGATAGGAAATTGCACAATAGAAAAGACAGTATTCATTTCTAGGCTAACTTTGCTCTAATTTTCAGTTTTAACATCTCGGTGATGTGAAAACGAAAACGTACATAGAATCTTACTTCGTAGCCAAGCCATTATTAATTCCAGTAAATTTAAGGCCAAAGCTAAATCCATCTGGATAGAAGAACCATCACTGGCACATACTGAGAAGATTATTTTCGATCAATGTTCTGCCGAAGCAAAGTCTGCTGTTCAGCTAGCCAGATGTGTAGTGGCTTTATTAAGAGCACGAGACGCTCTCAGGGAATTTAGACAGCAATCTGCTATGAACGATGAGGAAGTTAGATGGCTCTCGGATAGAAGCGAAATGGATTGGGTAACGCAATTCAAAAAATGGCTTCTGCCAATGCTGAAAACCAATCGCCAGAAAAATTCCAAAAAGGTGCCAGCTGGTTCCGAAGCCAATACTGTGCTAAAATCAGTGAAGATTACTCCAATAAAGGATGCGAAATTTAAGAGAATTCGGTCGAAACATCGAAATCTGGCAACGTACTATCCGGGTAAAACCGCTAGATTCCAACAATCAAATGGTTTGAACATTCAAAATATCCATCGTTCCTTTTCAAAAATGGATCAACAACTGTACAAAGCTGCAAATAGAACTACAATTTTTGGGAGAGTCCCTTTCAATAATGACGAGAAAATCATGCGAAAGAAAGTGCAAATATCTACCGAAGGAGCTCCTTGGCATAGCCTCCAGCAGCCAATCAATGGAATTCGGAAAGGCGTCTTAGCTGACTGTAATCATGAAGTGGTATCACCGAAATGGGACAAAACGACGTCAAAAATCATGAACTCGGAGGAATACAGCAGTGAAAAATCATCGGACGTGGTCAAGATATCAATTCCTCACCTAAACATCAAACATTTGCCGAAATTCCACAGACAGCCAACGAAGAATAATAATCTCCAGAACATAAAGCCGATCATAATCTTCGACAAGTTTACAAAGCGCCCCGTAAACAGCCAAAGTGCTTTTGCGTTTGCGAGTCTGGACTCACGAGAAATAAGGCGACGTTTATGGCGAAGGTCAACTCGACGCCTGCCGTACCCATCAAAATCCAAGAGCAGCACTTCTATGGAAGCCATAGCACCGCTGGTGGACTTGCCAGACTCTCCTATGGCGGGTGAAAATCTCAACCAGACAGAAGTACCTTTTGTTGAGTCATCCCAAGACTTTGTGCCGAGCTCCGAAAAAGAGTGTGATTCACCGGAAAATGAACGAAATTTGTGCCCCCTGCAGATGCAGAGAAGGAGTCGTCGTCATATTGATCTCAAGAAGTTTCTCGGAGATATGTTCAAAGTATTTTTTCGCTGTCCTTATAAATTTCACATTTTTTGTTTATGAAAGAAAACGCTTACCCAAAAATTGAGTCAAAATAAAAAACTAAAAATATGAAGCGAAACTTAAATTTTTGACCGAATGCTAACTCTCTCAAATTTTTAGCCGAATCCCTACCAACGCAAACGCCGCGAGAAGGCCAAACAAAAACGTCGCAAAACCATGCGCGATGGTCGCCCGACGCTCCCCAAGGCTGGAGCGTCTAAATCTGCACTAAGGCGAGGTGCGTCCCCGAATATGCCGTGGTTTATGGAGCCGGTAATGCAAGCTGTTGGTGAGGCCAAAAAGTTGCTTTTCGGTCAGGTGAGTCGAGCGCTCGGTTTGGGCAAATTGGGATCTGGCAGGAAGAAAGGGATAAAAGTTTCCGGAAGAAGAAAGAGAGCCATTGAGGAATTCACTAAAGTCCAGGATCAGAGGAGTACAGGGAAACATTCGCAAAAAACTGATGAACAAGAAACATTTGCGAAACATGACGCCAGTGCTGCTATTTCTCGCAATGTGCTAGTGGAAAATTCGCAAAAAATCAGAAGAAGCCAGGATGTAACGAAAAGAAGTAAGTTGGATTGTTTTTATGAGGACTAGCTTAGCCATGAAATCGAATTCTTCGTTTAGATGTGTAGAATTTATTGGAAATTTTCCTTTGAGGAACAAATTGTTTGAAAAGTAAATTACTTTACGAGAAAAATGCGTATTGAAAAGCGGGTTATATTTTTTCCTCCAATATTTTTTTTTGCTATCACTACACTATCTTCGCTCATAAATAGGTATATTAAATTCCAGGAGGGCCAAAAGACGCATTGCCTGCAGCTACAAGTTCCTCTGATCTAAAGAATATAGCAAAGCTACGCCGCATTCAAGAATTCTATCAGATGGTGGACCATTGTAACAAATACATGAAAGAAATCGGCCAATCGAATTCCGAGTAATTTATTTTCTATTACGAAGGCAAGAGACAACTTTGAGTATTGGATAATTTCGGCGGAAAGAATTTCGCGAAAATCGTGATTTTATATTTAAATTTAAGCTTTGGTCTCAAAACATTTAAAACAATTTTTGGGAGTAATTAAAAAGAATCTGATTTAGCCCAAAAGCCTCTTGCGGCCAAACAACACGTCAGTGCATCATTTCCAGATGTATTAAACTTTTTTCTTGGTTAAAAATTTTTTATTCTACAACTTTGAAATTTTAGATTTTTGAATAGCTTCAATACGCCGTATTTGTTTCAACTGAAGAACAGTGATATCAGTCCTTTGGTCCATGATCTTGAAGAGTGTCTCAAAGACTATAAATTCGAGGACTTCCCAATATTGTCACCAAAGTTATTTTCATTGTTTCCCGAAAGGGAGTCGGACGATGGAAAGTGGAAGCCAAAATTCTTGTCGCCGAATCTGCTCAGCTTTCATAAGGATGGAATGTTTTCATTGCCTAATTTACTCGGGGTAGGAATTTTTTTGAAACGTATTATCCTTATTATTTTTTATACGGCCCTTGAAAAACTCGTATTCGATTAGTCGGAAATTATTACACCACCCATAGGATGACTAGCACTTGTGTTTTAGAATTTGAAGACAAAATTTTTAGTGAAATAAAAGTAAACTTTTCGTCAATATTTGCCTATTAATTCGGAAATCGACAATAGTGTATCTTATATGTGATACGTAAGCAATCATTTTGTCATATTAATTGAATAGAAATATTTTTGAGTTTGGTATCGGAGTTTGTATAGAAGTATATAAAAGGAAAATATATTTTATTGCAAAAGTCCCTGATTTGGATATGTTTTATCTTTTTAAGTTCTTATGGTAATTTAGAAGTACACTTATCCGGAATAAATTCAGTACTTAACGCAAAAGCCTGAACTTTCAATGCACAAAATTGGGTGACGCTTCTATCAAACTACACAATATTTCATTGTGTCATAGTAAGTGAAAAAATTTTAGATGGTTTCCACAAACGAGTACGAGACTCTAGCATGGCTGGATCTATTTATGGATATGTCTGGTGCGGGGAAAATCATCGATGGGTTGATTGCCGATATTGAGCCAAAATTTGAGCGAATGAAGAAGGAAGTTTATCCGATGATTCTGAAGTTGGAATCTTTTAACAAAAGGTGGAAAGAGGTCACTTCGGCACTCAACAAGAATCAAAGAAACCGATTGACTGAACATGATTATGCTGTATTGGATGCGTCACAGTGGGGAGTTCTGAGAGGCCAATTTGGTCCAATGACTGGTAAGCATGTCCTTTTTTCTATATTTCAGGCTTTCAAATAAGAAATCAACAGTTTATTAGTACATAAAACAAACGCATGATAGTTTTTTCCGTGCAAAAAAGTATTTATTTTCGTGCAAAAAATCAAAAAGCAAAAAAGTATTATTTTTTGTGCTAAAATATTTTCGTGCAAAAAAGTATTTTTTCTGTGCAAAAATCTACGCACCTAGGTTTTAGGCTGAACAACCCTTATAAGGGCATACTTTAGGTTTAGGCTTTAGGCTTAGGCTTAGGCAAGACTTAGTGTTAGGCTTAAGCGCCCGAACAACCCTTATTTTAGGCTCTAACTTGAGCTTAAGTTTAAGCTTAAGATCGAGCTTAAGCTCAAGTTAGAGCCTAAAATAAGGGTTGTTTTGAGAGTCTAAAAAACACTTTTTCTGGTCAATTTCGATGTGTTGAGCACGAATCTGAAGTTAGTTTTTTTTGTTGAGTCTCAAAAAAATTTTTTCCGTAAAATTTCGAATTTTTCAAGAGTGTATCTTTTTCATAGCGCTCTAAAAAATTTCTAGAGCTAAAACACAAAAACTAATTACATATTCTTATTCAGGACAAAAAGTTGACTCTATAAGAGTAATATCAGATTTTAGCTAGGAAGCCAAAAAACATGCCAAAAATTTTTTCCAAAGTTGCGTATCTAATCGGATACACTGAGGGATACAATATCGTGGGGTCAGATTATGCGTATCTATTCGGATACTTTGAGAAATGAAGGGTTAATGAATTATTCGTTGTATATTGTGTTGAAAATGAAGCTAAAAACGCAGAGTATACAATAAATAAACTGAATATAATTACCCTCCTTCGTCCAAAAATTACAATACGAAAGTTGCGATTATACAGAAGCATGTCCATTTCTTATTATATCAATAGACTAAAATTTTTGGATTAGAGCATGGTGAAGTCACACGAGTCAGTTTATCGCCAAGTGAAATCGAGGAAAACTTGGAGCGCGACATATATAGGATTGCAGAACTACCTGATGCACCTGTCAGGAATGAACATCAAGGTAAATTTCGTATAAAGCATTAAAAGATGTACTTATAACCTTTTATATTCAGGCCGCCCAAAACGAGACGTCGATGAGCTACTTTTCCATCAAGGACGCAGCAGTGCTTTGAAATCACCAAATTCAACTGAGATACCATTGTCGCTCAATAATGCGTTATTACCGACGGACGGACTGAATGATACAATGGCCGGCTACGGTAACGTCACAGAAGACAACCATTTTCTGAAACCACTTGCATTTGGAAACAAATTGCGGGATGGTGTTGCATTCAGTCAGGTCATTCTTTCGCCCAGGGCATTCGCCACAACACTTCTAACGCCGGGGTTTATGACGGTATTACTCTGCATAATTCGAAATTTGATCTATCCGAAAGCTTATACTTTTAGCCAAAAAAGTAATGGATTATCGAATATTACATATAGCGAAGACAAACTTTTCTCTATTAATTTGTCAATTTAGCTCAATCTACTAAGCCCGACAGCGTTCACTCCGTCCATATTAAGTCCCAGAGCCATGTCCGGTGTAATACTGTCACCCACAGCTTTCACTGCAAATATTCTCACACCTGTCACGCTTTATGGCGATGTGCTCTCACCAAAGTTCTTCCACACAAACATCCTTTCACCTCGGGCACTTGCTGCATTGGTACTTTCTCCCAGGACTATGCTCTTTGAAGTTCTGTCCCCAAAACTAATCGAGTTGAAAGTGCTGAATCCAAACACATTTGCCATTTCAATTCTCGGACCGAGTAAGTACATTTTTAACAAATATAAGAAAACTTATGAACTGAATATCTGAACATATAATGCTTTTGCCTTTCCAAAGTTTTTAAATGGAAGATTTTTAAAACAGCCTCGCCATTTTTCGCTGGGCCTTTCCAAAGTTTTTTTGTTCCGCTCAGCCAGCGCCGTCCCCCGGCCCAGACTCTTGCGAGTCCGGAGCCACGATCCTCATAGCCGTCCCTGGGAAGGGGCGGCGAGCTTCACGCTCAGAGGACGGCGCCGCATCTCGATCATCGCGGATGCTTGGAAGGACAGAGTGTCGCTCCATGGCAGAAAACATACTACAGAAATGATCCTGTGAAGCATGATTTCGATTTGGTTGGCGAGGCGCTGGCCTTTATGCGTTTAGTGGAATGAAAGTGTTATTGGGTGGGGGAGTGACAGACGGCAAGAGAAGGAGATATTCCTTCTTTCATTAAATCCTGTGAAGGAAAGGAAACGTGCGAAGAGAGAGAACGGAAATAATCGTTCCATTTCCCTGTCCTCTCTTTTTCTTCTCCAATGTTAGAGTTCAAGGTTTCATTTATTTATGAACAGGGTCTAATAACGTGCAAGTGGATGGATATTATAACGTAACAGTAACTATTCTGGCTTAATTTTCCATTATATGATTAAATACAATCCAAAAAATTTCCATAATAACTTTTCTTTTAAATTTCAATTCAATTTTACAAATCTATTCTCGCTGATTAATTTCGTGTCAACGAATTTATGGAGTAATCGATTAATTTCATTTAAGATATTATACATCCACGGGTACTTTCACCGGTGAATTTTGCTGTTGCAGTGCTCTCTCCCAGCATTCTATCCCCTCAGGTGATGAGCAAGGGAAATTTCACAGTTCAGGTAAATTCTTCGATAATTTTGTTCAAAAAACCTCTCTATTTCAGGTTCTGTCCCCGCAAATAATGAGTGGCGAATTAGACAAATGGGGCGACGAATTACGCGAGGGATTCAAATTGCCTGCTCAAAATACAACATTGTTCTCATAAAACAGCTCATAATGAAAGAATAACTGTAATATTATATTACTTTGGTTGATCATGTAATGGCTAGGAAAGCACATTAGATGTGACACGATGGTGTTTTTCTGTACAAAATTTTCTTGATGCCTAATAAAATTAGTGAAATATAAAGTGTGAATATAAAAAATTTTTGCTAATTATTTCGTTAGTATCAGAATAATTTTCAATATTTGTTGATCAATATTGATAGTTTGCCAGCACTTTCTACCACTGGCCCGAGAGCAAAGACTAAAATTGGCGTATACAGAGCTAGGGAAAGCCAGAAAACAACATTATTTTCGCTTTTAGCTTCATCTCTTCTTTCAGCACGCCGAGGGAAAATACTATTTTTTCTCTGCCGGCTGTTTAGGAACAGTCGCAACATTTTCCAGAGGCATTCAATGTTGTCTTGTCTTCCTTTCTTTATTATTTCTCAAGAAAAATTGTATTGCCTGCTGCAAAACATTTAATGTGTAATTTTTGTGTTAAAAGATGGTAGTTCACGAGCAATTCGATGATAGTAATATGTTTCGCTGTACTAAATAAAAGTTAGGGAACCTAATTCGGTTATGTTTATTATATTTACTGAAAGCAAAGACTAACTCTCATAGAATAGTTCTCTTATCGTTCTCTGCTGTTATCTTTACATTCACCGCTTTCTTTACTTATTATCTGTGGACACTCTTTTGCATGATCCGCGTTCAATGAATTATTGTTCCGTACCGTTAGTTTTGATAACACAAGTATGACAAACAAAGTGCGAAATACCCCGATTTTATATTGATACTAGACTTGATGTAGTACGGAATGCCCCCAACTTGGGGGCATTAGCCCTCAAAAATATGTCAGAGAAAGTCCAATAACGGATCTTGATACTTGAGTTAAATTTGCCTCGGTATGTTTAGACAAATTCAAAAAATGGAGTAGTAAATACTGCCTATCGATAGATACCAGGTCTGATTTCACTATTGCTAGCTTTCGCGCCATGTTTTCAAAACGCCAACATTACATTCAAAATCTAACCATCTGTCACACACTATTTCGTCGCCTTTGCTCTGAAGAGAGAAAAGGAAAGGCAGTGGGCAATAACCGGGCAGACACATAATAGTAAATGTGTTGTAGATGTTTTAGTGGATAAAGTTAGTGAAAATTATCAATCCATCCGGTTAAGGAGGAAAGACAATTTGAACCGTCTAGGACGGCGTGACAAGTGTATATGGTATAACGCTTCATCACCGAAGTGAATCTTGCGGAACGAGCCCCGAAGGACACGAGTGTCACCGCCCAAATAACCGAAGTTAGATGGGTTGGGCATAAATACAGTAAATTGTAAATAAGTTTTTGAAAATTGAGTGAAAATTTGAATTCATTGTTTCGCCTATAATCTCTGACAATGAAATTCTATTGAAAAAAGATAGTCCAAAAGGGTTTAGGCATCCTCAGAGAGATCCCAATTGAACATTTTGTATAAGAGAGTGTATCACTACAATAAATTTTGAAAGTATGGAGCAGGATTTTGAAAGAGCTTTATTTCGTGACAAGACATTTGGATTTTGAAGAGTACCGTATTTTCTCTAATTGAGCCCCCGGGGGCTTAATTATTTCAATACCCCTCTAGAGGGGGGGTCTATTTCAGGGAGGGGCTCTATTATAGGGAGGGGCTTAATTATTTGGATCGCGCCCAAGGCGCGAAAATTTTTGAGACTTTTTACAAAATATTCGGATTTTTGGCCAGTTTTTTACAAAATTTCGAGAATTTAAACCGATTTTGAATTGGCGCCAAACCTTTTTTGGCGAAAATTTGAATTTTTGTCGGTATTTTTTACACTTTACGGAAAATTTTTCATTTTTTTGCTAAAATTTGGTAAAAAAATTGCAAGCTTTGGTAAAAAATGGCAAAATTTATAATTATTTTTCGTATAGCGCGTCAAAAATGACGATTTTGTATCCTTTGGAAATACATTCACTTTTTACTATTTCTAGAAAAAAAGTGTCATTTTCCATTCCATTTTTCATTCATACCAAAAATTTATAGAAATGCCAAAAATTTTATTAGTCAAAACGGGCGCATCTAGAACGCTTATTGAGATCATGAATAGTTGATCTAGACAGGTCCCATTCAACATTTCTTAGTTAGAATGGGATCTTTTGAAAATACATATTTTTGGCCCGTTTGTGACAAAAGTGACCTTTGGAGCCGTTTATTCCGTTTCCTGAAGACATCTTTTCCTTCCAAAATTAAAGAAAAAAAATTAGTGAAAATTTTTACTTTTTGTTATTTTTATGCTAAAAATACACGTGTAAAATTTGTCTTTATATGTAAAATACCTTTAAAATTGAAAAATATCTTAAAACACCTAAAAATTAGCTAAAAATTGGCTAAACTATCTAATTTTTGTCTATTTATATTGGACATACGAAATACTAGCAAAAAACAGCAAAAAATTAGGAAGAAACCCATTTTGGGGGGGGGGCTCAATTATAGGGAGGGGCTTAATTATTTCAATACCCCTCCAGAGGGGGGTTAATTATAGGGAGGGGCTCAATTATAGAGGGGGGCTCAATTAAAGAAAATACGGTATTTGGTTTAAAGAATTAAAGTCCAGCATTTTTGCTGACTATTAGAGAAAACAATGAAATGTATGATAAAATTGTTTAGAGAGAGTGAAAATTTTTGCCTTGATGCTATGAAGTTTTTTCAGATTATTGGCAAAAAGTAAATAATTGCAAGTGTTTAGGGCACTTGCCATAAAAAGCTAAATTATAGGAAATTCGGTGTGGACCCAAATCACAATTAGTTTCCTTTTAGCTATATATTGAAATTTATTTTGCCAGTAGAGTATTGAAATAAAATATTTTCAAGGCAGCAATTTTAGATAAGAATATCCATAAAGATAATGTAAAATAAAGCCGAAACTACCACAGTCAGGGAAACCTTAGGGTTTCTCCACATACTGAGGGTTACGGAGAAAATTAATAGTAAATGTGTTGTAGATGTTTTAGTGGATAAAGTTAGTGAAAATTATCAATCCATCCGGTTAAGGAGGAAAGACAATTTGAACCGTCTAGGACGGCGTGACAAGTGTATATGGTATAACGCTTCATCACCGAAGTGAATCTTGCGGAACGAGCCCCGAAGGACACGAGTGTCACCGCCCAAATAACCGAAGTTAGATGGGTTGGGCATAAATACAGTAAATTGTAAATAAGTTTTTGAAAATTGAGTGAAAATTTGAATTCATTGTTTCGCCTATAATCTCTGACAATGAAATTCTATTGAAAAAAGATAGTCCAAAAGGGTTTAGGCATCCTCAGAGAGATCCCAATTGAACATTTTGTATAAGAGAGTGTATCACTACAATAAATTTTGAAAGTATGGAGCAGGATTTTGAAAGAGCTTTATTTCGTGACAAGACATTTGGATTTTGAAGAGTATTTGGTTTAAAGAATTAAAGTCCAGCATTTTTGCTGACTATTAGAGAAAACAATGAAATGTATGATAAAATTGTTTAGAGAGAGTGAAAATTTATTGAATTATTGTTCCGTACCGTTAGTTTTGATAACACAAGTATGACAAACAAAGTGCGAAATACCCCGATTTTATATTGATACTAGACTTGATGTAGTACGGAATGCCCCCAACTTGGGGGCATTAGCCCTCAAAAATATGTCAGAGAAAGTCCAATAACGGATCTTGATACTTGAGTTAAATTTTCCTCGGTATGTTTAGACAAATTCAAAAAATGGAGTAGTAAATACTGCCTATCGATAGATACCAGGTCTGATTCTCCATCGAATTCAAATTTTAAATTCACGTTTAAATTCGCGCCTATTTATAAAATCGAAAAGGGTTTGGTTACTTTGGAAGTCGGGTAATTAAACCGAAGACGTTGTCTGAGGACAGCGCTTTGTGTTGGTTGTGGGTCGATTTGGTGCTATTGTGCGGCGCACAGAAAAGAAATGAAATAAGTAGGAAGAGAAGAAGGAAATAAATAAGAAATAAATAAGAATGAAATAAATACAAAACTTTCTTAAGCGCCTCTCTATGTTATGTAGATATCAAAAAGAAAGATTTTTAAATGCCATGCCTGCATTTTCGACCCGTTTTAAATGGATATTTTTTCTGAGAGTGAGAGTATTACTGAGATAGGTAGGAATTCTTATACGACTAAAATTTTCCCTTAAAATCCAGGCTAGATTTGGAGGTGGATTTGAAAATTTGTTTCCCACAATTTCGATTTTTTTGAATTAATCACTGAAAATCAGTGAATTCCTAAAAATATAGCGGCAGTCTCACGATTTTTAATCATCGTTCCAACAACGAAGATGAAAAACAGAAAACAACGAATGATATTCAAACGCCGACGGCGATTGGTTTTCGAAAGCCATTGCATAAAAAATGCGTTGCGGAATTGCGCGAATGAATCACTAATTATGGCTTTTTATATGGATAAATTCTATCGTTTTTCCGAATGTTTTAAGTCTGGACCGAAATATTTTACTTCTAATTTCGTTTTTGATCTCCTTTATTTATCTATTGCATATTAATAATGTTGAACTCTAATAGCCGTTTCGGAATTATGTATTAGGCTCGTCAGTAGCTTTTTTTGTGATTTTCCGATCGTTTCCGTTTATTTATTTTCAAGGCCAGCTTATTAACACTGATTAGTAACTGGCCACGCGCTGAAATCCTCTTTGAATATCAAAAGTCTTGATAGGAAATTATTGTGTGATACGTAATGTACTTTTAAATGTATATGCATTAAGTTCCTCTTCTGCACTTGTTTGTAATTAATAACTTTCGTCAATCGGTTTTCCCTCAACCATTTATTTTGATTAGTAAATTGGCAACAATAATTTGTTGGAAAAACTAAACTCGTTTCTGGACGACACAATTCCATCTCCTAAGGAAATTAAATTTTGCGTTACTTTTCACAAGCTAGGCCCTTAGAATAATATTGATATCTCAATTTTCGCGCTTTGAATGTTGCTTAATGGGACGAACTGCGCCAATTATTGAAAAGATCGGTTTAAACATCAATAGCTTTTGTCGTCGAAATGGAAATAAATTTTACTTTCACCCAATTCCAAGAACAAATATTAAATATATAAATTACAGATGTCCTCATCTCGCGGAAATGAGGAACCACCAAATAATCCTGACGCCAAGTACCAGCCCAACACATCATCGGGACGCGGTTCGGGATTTCGCGGAAGAGGGAATTCAAAGTACACTCCTTATCCTGGAAATCATCATAGAAATGAAGTCAACAGGCCGCAATATCATCAAAAACCGACTCAGTGGAATCCTATGAATAATTCTCGAAATGCACGTAAGTTGTGAATTGAAATGAATGTCTCTTCAATGTAATGTGAGCGATCGTTGAAATTTTTTGTATTTAACATCATGGAACATTTTACTAATAATTTTTTATAAAATGGAACATGATTTCGCTAACAGAAAATATTGATTAATATAATGGATTCCATTTTCAGAAAACTCCAGAGGTTATCCAGTCAAATTTAATCCCTTTGACAGAAAACTTCCGGCACTCGGTCCCTCCAAAAACGGGCCTATCTTTGGACAAGCTCATTTCAACTCCCGAGATGGACCGTCTACAAGTGCTAGGGATCAGACCGAAGGGAATCAAGATGTCACAAAAGAAGTCCAGGAGCAAGGCAAAAAAATACAGAAAGTGTATCTGATCGGTTTTAAACAAATTGAGCAGATTTGTTCAGATTTGGATTCAGGAAAAATGTTTGAAGGTTCATGCGATCTACTCAAGGTGGTTCAGGTGAGATAGATATTTCTGTATTATTAAAAATGGTGAATTTTATTTTTGGTTCTAGTACTAAAAAGAGTAAATATAATTATAAACATTTAAATTAAACATTATGAGTATATCTGTAAAACATATCATATTTAGTCGACAGATTTTCATAATCGCCTCGAGAATATGTGGCCCGGCGTGCCCACACAAATAAAATTTTTGCGAGTGATTGTGGCAGCTGCTTCAAACGGACAGCAAGACCTCACAACTCTCACTTGTGACTTTATGGTCAAAGTCATGAAGAGCAGTCTAATCGAGACATTAATTTCGCAGCACATCTGCGGTGATGAACCTCATGTCCTGGTCAATCCCAGAAAACGAACTTCTGAACATGCTGATTTGATCGACCAGTTACTGACACTACTGATGATTGGACTCGATATGACACCCACATGGATCGATCGTCTACTTGTCACAGTGGACGGCAAAATGATCACTTATTTGAAGAAAGCCTGCGCCTCATTTCCCGAGTTTTTGAATGCAAAGACACAGAAAAAGTTGAATCATTTGGAAGACGCTATTCAGGTTAGTTTTTGGGGTTTAGAATCATGGCTGTTAATTCATTCCCAGCAAAGGAAAGCTGGGAATGCTTTTGTCCCGTAGCGCACTTGTAAAAACTGTCATTGTTTGGAAAAACTGATTGCATATTCAGAATTGTCAGGAAAAACTAGCCTAAGGTCATCTACATTAGATTTTAGGTATCTGGCCAAAAAAAAGGATAAAATAGCATTTTAAGTTCTGGGCCTAACTTGAGTATTGTATGTGGGGCCGGTAGAGAAAAAGGGATATGAAGCGAGGCGATGGGAAATAGCTGAGCGGAAAAATGTGATTCAAATGAACTCCTTCCTATCACCTAACCTGGTTTACTTTGTTGGAAAGGAATTGACAACCATACTTAAAATATCATAAGGCTTAGCTTTATATAGCTTGCTACCTATTGTAATGTGCTCATAGCTTTTTCCTTCATAATATTTCACCACTAAGATAGTAAGATTTATTTGAAAATTAAGCATATGATCTCGAATACCTCATCATATGACTCAACTTACATTATTGTCGGTCAGAATCGGAAAGAGCCTTCGATATGAAAGGAAGAGCTTTCAGAAAGAATGTTCCATTTGTGAGAATGTCAGAGGACCGTGACGGCATTTCAAATGGGAGCTTTGTAGTTATATTTCTCTCCAGACAATTTCTCTGTATCAGTTTGAAGAGACAGTCATGATGATGATACAGAGAAATTGTCTGGAGAGAAATATAACTACAAAGCACCCGTTTTAAATGCCGCCACGCTTCTCTGACAATCTCACAAATGGTACCAGGTGGCGACATAATTTTTGCGAATGATATTTATGCGTTTAAATTCGCGCCATTTCAGTTTACCTCTTTAGAAGGGGGATAGCTCAAATCTGATATTGCTAACCCTATGGACAAATACTAAAGGGCCATGTTCTGTCCGTCTGTTTATCCTTCCGTCCGTCCGGCTTAACCTGTATCTGACGATCCAGACTTTACCCAGAGGCGAGTGATAGCTTAAATGAAAGGTCTCATTGAGTCAATGAGGGGAAAACTATCAGACCCAAAATTTGAATATTTGAATTCGCGCCAAAACGCAAAAACGTGTTTTTAAGGGTTTTGACCTGGGCAAGTGATGTTTTTTATGTTCTCAATCGATTTCTGAGGCGATTCTGGACCACTTTGCTTTTTACACTTTTTGATTTGGCGCATTTTTGAAAAAAAGCCACTTTTTGGCCAGAAAATCGGGTTTTTTGATGTAATGTGTCTACGGGTCTGATTTTTGGTACCCGGGGGTTTTCGGGTACGCTGATCACGAATCTGACGTCAGATTTGTAATTCAAAATTTGAATTCGCGCCAAAACACAAAACGTGTTTGTAGGGGTTTTGGCCATGTAAACTCCGAATCCTAACTCTGCGTCCGAAAGCGGCGCGAAGCGCCGCTCGGACCTAGTGAAATCGAGGCCGCCGAAGGCGGCCGAGATCTTCACGAACCCAACCCAGTACTGATTCTCACGTCTGGGTCGTAGCGAGCGAAGCGAGCGGAGACCCAGCATGACTCACGCTATGTAAAGGAGCGCTACAAATAAGTGTGGATTTGTGGGTCGTTTTGGGGTCCGAGCGGCGCGAAGCGCCGCGAGGACCCCAAAACGACCCACAAATCCACACTTATTTGTAGCGTTCCCACCAACAATAAGTAGGTAAATCACGCTTAGGAACAACCCAATCTGACCGCTGATGGCGGTGCGCGAAGCGATGACGAACCCAATCTGACGCTGTGCACGCTCCGAGTTGACGGTCGCGCCGAAGGCGCGGCCCGTCAACTCGTCTTAAATAGTATTTTAGAAGGGCTTAGCAATATCAGATTTGAGCTAGCACCCTGCTAAAGGGGATAAACTGAAATGGCGCGAATTTAAACGCATAAATATCATTCGCAAAAATTATGTCGCCACCTGGTACACTCTTGCTTGAAGAGCTAAATATCCTTCGTTTCAAATCGAAGGCGTTTTCCGATTCTGACAGATAATACACAATTTTTCGTTACTTTGCGTAAAAATAGCAATATGCACAACAATTTTATTGGTTGAACTTATACAATTTTCGCCTAATTTTAGGCCCGCTTCGCAGCCAAAGCCACTCAAAATGAGCTAAAGGATAAGGAAAACAAAAGGAAAGGAATCGAATATGTGAAGAAAAGAGCATTCGTAGGTAGTCGAGGATTACCACCGGAGAACTTTCGAACCTTGTCAGTTATTCCTGAACACAAAGATTTCGAGGAGGGAGGCGTCACTGCTGAACAGAGAAAATATCTTCGACCGAACATAGAAAAAGGCAAATTTAACGATGAAGAACACTATTTGGATGTTCATTTTCGTCTTCTTCGAGAAGATTTAATCAGGTTTGTGTTTTACGAGACCAATATATCAAAAATATATTTTATAGAACAATGCATTTTGTATATGTAGGAAATGTTATATTTTAGGTCAGCTCATTTTCACTTTTTTGACAGGCCGTTATTTTAGAATAAATATAGTCGAGTCTCTAATTAACGCGGATTTATTTTTCGTCTATATGCTTAAACAGTGCGTCTCCTTTGTTTGTACAATATTTCCTTTGTAAGAGAAACTGTTTTTTCAGACGCTTTATCATTGGAGTCTCTATTTAACGCGGATTTTCACAAAGAACATTGTCTGTCTATTTTTCTTCTCTGTGTGAATCCGCGTTAAATAGAGACTCCAATGATAAACCGTCTGAAAAGACAGTTTCATTTACAAAGGAAATAGTCTGCAAACAAAGGAGACGCAACGTTTAAGCATATAGACGAAAAATAAATCCGCGTTAATTAAAGAACCGACTGTATGACGAAATACGATACCTTACATTTAGACCGTTGCGCGTAGGTATCTATGAATACAGACAGCAAATCCTAGCTCAACAAAGATCTACTCATTTCAAACCTGCAAAGAAACTCGATTTGTATGTCTATCGAGATGTGCAAGTATCAGAAGCCGAACTTCAAAAACAAAGTGGACAACTATTGAATTATATGCGGTTGAAGGTAAAAAGTTTTCACAGTTCAAATTGAACGTACCAATTTTGCGTAGAAATGGTACAAATCACTGGGATTCGGTTCCCTTATACGTTTTCGGCTACGGGGAAGCTAAGCAAAGTCAGACTTTGCGTATCTGGATTCAGAATCCCGAATTCTGATTCACCATGTTCCAGGAACGCTGGACTGGCCCAAGAATGCCCAAAGTCAAAGTCACTTGACCTGATCCAAAACGCCGGACTTGCTGACTCGCGGATCGAGCCGAAGGCCCGAGGGTCCTATATGAGGACCGCTGGACCTTATAACCCCGATGCACCTGTGACAAAAAGTCGGGTGCCTAATTGGCCCCGTAAGGGCTGGCTGAAACGGCGACAAACAATGATTTAGGCTTATTGGGCCATCTCGCGCAGGTGTCCCAAGAGCAAAGTTACTTATGCTTGTGCTACGCACGTGGGGGAAAAGTGGAGGGGATTTTGTATTCCCTAGTATGTTAAACAACATGTAAACTATTTTCTGGAAAAATATTTTAGACACACAAAAATATGCGTTGGAACAAAAAGCTCATTTATGGCAGTTTGGTGTGCCTTTCCTCGGATCATTTTAACAGGAACCTTATATTCGGTGTGGTCCAAGACAGAGACGAGAAAATGCTATGGAAGGGCCAAGTGGGACTTAAACTGGAGAATCCTGGACAACTGGACACGAGTGTCCTATACTGCATGGTCGAATCGCCTGCATTCTTTGAAGCTTATAAGCATGTTATGCTCAGTATGCAGGTATTATCTTCAATTTCGCATATTTTGTAACGCTTCGTATTTTCAGAATATTCGATTGAACGGTCCAATTCCCTATGCACGTTATTTTGTTCACGCGCGAACTGAAACTGAGATGCCGAAATATATCCGAAATAGCAATGGCGGAATCAACTTCGACGTCATGTTGAAGGTAAATTGTTGTCCAGTTATATTCCGTAATTCCTCTAATTATTCCCCCTTAAATTTAGTCCCGCTTCAAATAAACCCCTCTTCAACAGTATACCAAACCTTCTTGCGGGTTCGCCCTACTTAAACTAAGTTCAGAGAATGGATTTTATTGAAAATAAAGATTTCCCTTTTGGCGAAAATAATGAAGATCCCCATATTTTTCCGCGAAAACATTAATCATCGGAGGAATAAAAGTTTGGAGTAAAAATTAGATAACCTTGGCTAGTTGAGCTCCTATAATAAAATAAACTTTCACTCCAATAGTTCGTCCATCCGATACATAGAACTTTTTCTACTAACTTACATCACGATTTAAATGGTCAAATTACACCATTAAATATTCTAAGACATTTGAATTGGCATCACAACTTGGAGCAGTTCCGCACGATGAAGGTAGACCCATGCAGCGGTTTGCCTAGTATCGCAAAAATTTGTTTGCTATATGAAACCCCACAATACATTCTACATAATTTTATTTGTGAATTTTCAAATACATTTATCTATATTATTCAGAAAAATCGACCAATTGAAACTGCACGCGCATTGTCTAGCAACATTGCTCTGTTGGGAGAATCGATCAAAGCAGAAGACTGGGGAATGGATCAAAGTCAATTTGAGGCACTGAAGTACGCGTTGAGTAATGAATTGGTAGTAATGCAAGGACCACCAGGAACGGGGAAGACGTTCTTAGGTTAGCTATTATATATATTTAGAGAAAAAATGTTCTTTACAGGGCTGCAATTAACTCGCATTCTTCTTGCAAACCAACAACTGTGGAATGCATTGGGCAACGGAGCTGATTCGGATGACGATATCGACGATGAAGGCTTTTACGTTCCTCCTTTTGAGAGTGACCATCGCCCTGTTTTGGTGGTGTGCTACACGAATCACGCTCTTGACCAGTTCTTGGAGGGAATCTCTCAATCATTGAAAAATGGAATTGTTCGCATTGGAGGAAGATGCAAAAATGCTGCACTTGAAAGGTACGTCTGAATAATATGAATAAAAATGTTGCTTCTGATTAATTAAATATTAAAATCTTTCGTGTGAGCGATACTGCTCTCGATTTTATGCCTTTATTGTGTTCCGTAAGCGGAATGTATCTATATTTTAGAGGGATATATTTTTAAAGTAGGTTTAACTTGAGCTAATATGAACGGCAAAAGGGCGCAAGGATGTGACCTTAGAAATCCAAAAAATCCTTGTGTGAATTTTTTTCTCTCGTGAACTATTACTATAAGAACTTTCCGTAATGAAGTTTTAAGGGCATATCTTCGATATAACGTAACCGATCCGGGAAATTCCTTCAGGAATGGATTCTAGGTGTCCGCAAACCACGGAAAAGTTTATTGCTAGGCCTTAATATGGCCTAATTAGGGCCGACAGTTTGCAATACACAAGTATTACAAACTGTCGTCTATTGCAAAGTGGGTTTTACCTTATTACATCTGTATTGATATTATGTACTTCTATGCTCGGTTTTTAGAAGAAGTATTTTAGGTTTATGCTTCACAACGTGCGTCGTGAGTTTAATGAAGCACGCAGACTCGGTCCTAGAGACTATGCGGCTGATAAAGTTCGCTTCGAGCTTGTGAATACAAGAAACTTATTGAAGACTCTACAGCAAGAGATAGAAAAGTTTGCAGAAATTTTGCCTCAACTCGAAACGCATGTGGTCTCACCAGGTGCTCTGTGTGACATTTTTAGGAAGCATGATTTGCCATATTATGAACGGTTAAAACAATTTCTCGAAAAGTAAGCATTTTAGAAATATTGTGGATAAATCGAAGACTTAAAAAATATGTTCTTTGTTGGTGAATATTTTTGATCCAAGCCAGAATCATACCAAAGTTTTAAAACATCATACCAAAGTTTTTTTGAAACCTACGTTGGATATACATTAAAAACATTTACTCTACTCTTATCTTCCCCGACCTCAGATACCAAATAAGCAGCATTTTTGTCTTTCACAGCAGTCTAAAAATAGAGAGAAGCTATTTGCCGAGTATATTAAAAATTAGTACAGTAATAATAGCTGAGATATAAACACATAATTTCATCCTTTCATGATTGATAGTAAATATTTAAGTAGACATATCTATTGATGGAAGGTAAAAATATAACTCTCTTAGTCAGAAATTATTGTATCCCTGTGCATGCAAAGTAATGAATTGAACCATGATTTGCTGGTAAAGAAGTTTTTTTAATAATATAATTGTATTTAGGGATCAGTTCATGTTCCACTGGTTAACGCAATCAAAAAAGCTAGCTGAAATTAATCTGAGCACACTATTGACTCTGCATGAATATGGATTTCCTGAAATAAAAGCCAAAAATGCAGCTTATGTTATGTTTAAATATGGAGTTGATTCTGCAGAAGAAATTGCCAGCTGGATAATGTTGGAAGAGCAAAGAGGCCGTCCTGTTTCAAACACGCTCCTTCACCCGGACATAAGACACTGGCCGAAATTTGGAGATATCGACAGGATCTGTCGCGAATGTGGCAAGGAATTTTTATTATAAAAATACCGATTAATGCTATTATTTTTAGGTATTCATCCAATTGTCGCAGCGGAAATGTTGTCTTCCGCTGATAGCGATATTAACGCAGTATTGACGGCGCATCGACGACATAGAAACATCCCAGAAACGAATGAAGGAAATCGGCAAAATATTCAAAACGACGCGGAAACGACAAAGGATATCAATGAAGGTGAAATGGACGAAGAGTTTTTATTGAATACACGTGATGAAACAGCTGACAACCGTATGCTATACGCTCCTGCTGACCTCGATGACATTTTCGTTGTGAAATCAAAAGCAGAAAAAAAGGCGGTAGGCAATGAAAATTATAAACTTAAATTGATAATACATATGTAACCATATTCAATGTAATTTTGGTAGAGAATCTTAGTGGTAGGAGTGGGGCTTATATCCTAGTGAACTTCGTATCAAAAATGGTACGAATTGCCCTATACTAACTTCGCTAAGAACCGAAAATTATAGTTTTTGTATGTTTTATGCCTTCTCTGGGCTATCTTACCACATGAATTTTTGGTGACATGATACGGCTATTATGAATTTTCGACAGCACATCGTTGTCTAATACCCGAAATGGGTAAATTAGCTGGAATAAGTTTAATCTAAAAAAGAAGGCAATTGAAAGTTGCATAATCTTCGCTCTTTAGAACAATAACTGGTTTGATCCCGAACTGATGAAATTATACGCTCCACTTATCAAAACTGCCCCTGCAATGTCTGATGAAGAGGCGCAAATTGTGGAACATGATATATGGAAACTGCCACTCCAAGATCGTTGGCGACTCTATCAATACTGGATTAACATGGAGCATGTTAACAAGACTAAAGAGCTGAAAGAACTTGAAGAGGAGCATGCACACAATATTAGGAAGTATTGTGAACTACAATCATTGGCAGACGTTGAGGTACTACGATGTGCTAAGGTAGGAATTTATTACTGTTAAGAGATATAAATGTTTTCCGTTACCATTTGGTCATGGGTAAGTTGAAGAACTGGAGATAGTTTTCGTAAGGAGTTAAATTTTGAGTACAACCAACATTTTAGTTGTGTCGAAGCGATTTTTCGTGTCGAAACATAGCTTTTGAAATCCTTTTTGTTTTGAACAATTTTAATACCAAGCATTAGTCTTACTATGCAGAAATAATTTTTTAACCTTCAAAAAGTTATTTTTCAAAAGGTGTCTCGTTATCAACTCATTAGTTAAATGTTAGCCAATATCAATAAAGGAGTTTTCGAGACGAGGATATCATTGTGATATTTAGGTGATCGGAATGACAACGACTGGAGCAGCCAAACACCAAGCCACATTGCTTTCGTTGAAACCGCGCATTGTGATCGTCGAAGAGGCAGCTGAGGTTCTTGAAGCTCATTTGTTAGCCTGCCTTACTCTTGCCTGTGAGCATTTCATCTTGATCGGCGACCATCAGCAGCTACGACCGAATCCAGCCGTGTATGAATTAGCCAAGGATTACAAATTGGACCTCAGTCTGTTTGAGCGCCTTATCAATAACGGTTATCCATACAGAGCGCTTAAAAGGCAACATAGAATGCATCCAGAAATTTCGCGGGTGCTCATGCCACACTTCTATCCTGATCTCGAGGTATTAGTTTGCCATTTCTACAATTTAATTAAGGTGACTGTTGTATATATTAGTTTGGAAACAAAGTTTTGAGACTCGAGGCAGGGTTTTTTACCGGAAAATCGAGGGTCCGGAAATTTTGCCGATTTCACCTATATAGCGGTTTTTCGATGCACGGAATCCGAATTTGAGGTCAGATTTTATGTGGTTCCGCCACGAAAATTGAGAAAAACGCTATTTTCTTCAAAAAATGGCCATTTTTGGTCAAAAATGGCCCAAAAATGGTCATTTTTGGCGCGATACGAAAATTAGATTCGGAATCAGCGCATCAAAATACCTCTAAAAACATGTTTTGCAGAAATGTTTTGTCGTTGTACAGCCGGAGACGGGAAAACGGGGACCCGGAATTGACCCTTTTTTGCAGCTTACTTGTGGAAATTGTTGCATATATCGGTTTTTAGCTGAAAAATGATATTATTAGCGCAATGTTTTAACTAATTTCAGCAGTATAATGAAAAATTGTCCTATATATAATGTGCAGGTGGACTGTGGAACGCTGAGATCTCGAGATCTGTCAAGCGGTGGAAAAAAGTGAAGACGGATTCGGATTCAGGGTGAAAAATTATCGGGAAAAAAAATTTAAAAAATTCATGGGGGGGCTTATTTCGATTTCCAGGGGGGGGGTCCGACCCCCGATCCCGGGGGGGGGGGTCCAAAACCAAAAACGCTCGGAATGCAAGAAAAAGTGATCCTAAGACGTTTTGAAGGTCAGATTCGGGATTTTTGACCCAAAAAGTGGCTTTATCCAGAAAAATCCATTTTTTGAAAATTTGACTCTTGAAGGCCGAAAAAGCTGAAAATTGCAGGAATGGGGTATTTCGATACGCTGAATCCGGAAATGGAATCGGTTTTTGGATTTTTGACCCAAAAAGTGGCTTTATCCAGAAAATCCATTTTTTGAAAATTTGACTCTTGAACGCCGAAAAGGCTGAAAATTGCAGGAATGGGGTATTTCGATACGCTGAATCCGAAAATGGGTTCAGATTCGGGATTTTTGACCCAAAAAGTGGCTTTATCCAGAAAAATCCATTTTTTGAAAATTTGACTCTTGAACGCCGAAAAGGCTGAAAATTGCAGGAATGGGGTATTTCGATACGCTGAATCCGAAAATGGGTTCAGATTCGGATTTTTGACCCAAAAGGTGGCTTTATCCAGAAAAATCCATTTTTTTTAAATTTGACTTTGAAAATTTGACTTGATTTGTGACTGAAGTTGACAGAGCCCCGATTAGAGATTTAAGTTACCAAACCCATGATTCGAGATTTAAGTTACCAAACCCATGATTTGTGATTGAAGTTGACAGAGCCCCGATTCGAGATTTAAGTTACCAAATCCCTGATTCGAGATTTAAGTTACCAAATCCCTGATGTGTGACTGAAGTTGACAGAGCCCTGATTTGCGACTGAAGTTCCTGATTCGAGATAAGACCCCGATTCGAGATTTAAGTAACCAAACCCATGATTCGAGATTTAAGTTACCAAATCCATGATTTGGATTAAGTTACCAAATCCATGATTTGTGATTGAAGTTGACAGAGACCGATTCGAGATTTAAGTTACAAAACCCATGATTCGAGATTTAAGTTACCAAATCCATGATTTGTGATTGAAGTTGACAGAGACCGATTCGAGATTTAAGTTACCAAACCCATGATTCGAGATTTAAGTTACCAAACCCATGATTCGAGATTTAAGTTACCAAACCCATGATTCGAGACAGAACAACTGGCCAACCCGGGGAGGACAACTGGCCAACCCGGGGAGGACAACTGGCCAACCCGGGGAGGACAACTGGCCAACCCGGGGAGGACAACCGGCCAACCCTGGGGTGGACAACCGGCCAACCCTGGGGAGGACAACTGACAAAAATATGATAACTAATACCAAACCACCAGAGATTCTAACGGAAAAAACCGAAAGAATCCCGAAGAATCCTGAAGAATACTGAAAAATTCTAAAAATGGAAAAAATAAAACTGAAAAATCGAAAATTTGAAAAATGGAAAAATATGATAACTAATACCAAACACAAGAGAATTCGACGGGCGCGGCTTTGCCGCGCCCTTTCAACTTGACTAGTAACATTTTATATTATATACACCTTTGCATTACTCCACTATATTCTTCGCATTATGAAACCCTTTTTCGACGATGAGCGATAATACTCTGTGTCGGTACACGGCGTTTGATCCCCGGGTGCGTTTGATCCCCGTGACTTTAAACCTTGGTAACTTAGGTATATTATCACCATTTCGGATTCTGTAAAAAGTATGTTGTAGCCCCTTAAGGGGTATATAGTACCACAAAAAAAATTTCCAAACATCGGGCAAATTTGGCCACGAAATTGCCTCGGGGATCAATCGCGCTACTCTCAAGGGGGCGATTGATCCCCGAGGCAATTTCGTGGCCAAATTTGCCCGATGTTGGAAAAAATTTTTTGTGGTACTATATACCCCTTAGGGGAGCTACAACATACTTTTTACAGAATCCGAAATGGTGATAATATACCTAAGTTACCAAGGTTTAAAGTCACGGGGATCAAACGCACCCGGGGATCAAACGCCGTGTACCGCTCTGTGTTAGGTGTTACCCAAATAGACATTTTGCGTCATGAGTTCTTTTTCATACAAATCTCCTGTGCAGATTTCATATGTCTGCCACAGATAGAAATAAGACGTAAATGAATCTGAGTATCAGGTTTTGATCATTCACAGCAAAAATAAAACAATTTTTTAGTACTTCCGCAATGTTTCTATTCCCTTTTATATTTTGTCGAAACAGGGTAATAACAAGAATACAAAATTATCGATTTGTAAATCAATTCAAACATACCCTACAAAGTAATGACGTAAAAATACACAAATGCCACCTCTAATTTTAATATTTAGTACGCCAAATGATTGCATTTTATTATTATTTTGCTAAAGTACTTTATGCTAAAATTTATTCTTAATAAAAGGTCTACGATTCTTGAAGCTCTTGTTATTGGAAATTGAAATAGTATTTAATGCGTTTTTTAGGACGATCCTTCTGTTGAGCGGTTGCCGGAGGTGATGGGAGTACCTGAAAAGCAACGCCTTCTTTTTATCAACCACTCTCATCCTGAAGAAAGTCCTTCCGAAATTAAATCTCACAGCAATATATTCGAGGTTATATATAGCGTTCGATTGGCTTTTTATTTTATTCAACAAGGCTACAAGCCCGATCAAGTCACCATTCTGTGCACTTATTTGGATCAATTGCTGGAATTGAGAAAGCGAGCTAAAATTGTGCTTGGACAAGAGCACAAAGTTCGAATCGAGAACGTGGACAATTACCAAGGCGAAGAATGCGACATCATCATTCTCTCTTTGGTGCGCAGCAATAATCCGGACAACAAAATTGGATACTTAAAAGTAATTTCTTTTTTAACCTTTTAGTCATCACGTTCTGATCCTTTGTAAACACTTTTATTTTCAATATTTCACTTGACGAATCTGATAACCACATTCTAATTGCTTTTTCTGCAAATATAACGCAGCATTGCTCATTGATGTTTTTCGAGATAACAAGCGCTTGATCCAGTCAAATTTCAAGGGGATATTTGCCATAAAACTCCTCCTTAGAATATGGATATATAATGTATGCTACACAATACAACCGCAAGGCTTAAGTATGGCATACTAATTTGAGAGCATAAATTTTGAGCTCAATTATTAGCTACACCCCAGGCTAAGCTTGAGTTAAAGTACGTCCACAAGATGCAAATTGGTGATTTTAACCGGTAGCATTTTGACCTACTCTCTATTAACCATGGTTTTAGTTTCAATGCGTTATGTATGGTCTACATTTTTATTTTAGACACCCAACCGTGTTTGTGTTGCACTATCAAGAGCAAAGATTGGCCTTTACGTGCTTGGAAACATCGATTTTCTCTCAAAGCGCAGCGATTTATGGATGGAGATTCGAAAGAGCGTTGAAGAAGCAGGTGCATTGAGCAAAGGAACTTTTCCAGTAAAGTGTCAAATGCATGGAGTGGAGCAGGTAAAGCTTATTTTAAGCAATCAGTGACTAACTTATATTGTACGAGACAAATTTTCCGACAGTGAGAAAAATTAAAGTTTCTTCATTAGCAAAATGAAGGAAATTTGAACTTCCTTCCTTTGTTAGAAAATGTATTCCTATATTTCTAATGCGTTCAGAGACTAGCTTAGGATTAGGAACCTATTCTTGGCTAAAAGCCTTTTTACAATTTTTCGAATAATACAATTTTTCAATACTGTATATAGGTCTCACAGAAACGTATGAGGACTAGAAACAAAAACAAACAGCAACAACGAAACAATAACTTGGAAACAGATACAACAGAGCCAATATGCTTTGCAAATTTTTACTATATCAAATATTTCGGGTCACATTTCTAAAACAGATAGGCCTTACACTTTTATCAGCTGGAAAATATTTGTATAAGAATATGTTTTTGATTCAAATATTGCATTAAGGTGATCGAAAGTTTCGGATTGGAAGAATTATGTCAAATGCATGGAGTGGAGCAGGTAAAACTTAACTATATTCAGTGACTAACTTTTATATTGTATGAGACAAATTTTCCGACAGTGAGAAACATTAAAGTTTCTTCAAAATCAAAGAAATACAGGTCTCACAAAATACACCGTTTTTATAAACTGCGTAAAAAATGACCTCACAGATCAAAACTTACAGCTCGATAGTCGGCGCGAGATATGACAAAATCCATTCAGCTATCTGAAAGGATTTTGTCAGCCTACGAGCTCAGTTCGGAAGTATTTTAATAGAAACTGGTTTTCATTTGTAAATGTATGCGTTAAGGCTATCGAAAAGTGGAAAGAATTCGACAAGAAATGTCCGGAAGGAGGCTGCGATCAACCATGCAATGTTCGTCGTGACTGTGGGCACACTTGCAACAAAATGTGTCATGCCTACGATTTAGACCACGAAGAACCTTGTCGCAGACCATGCCAAAAAGCATGCAACTCAGAATTCCAGCATCCCTGCAAGAAACTATGTTATGAGGTGAGAAATTTTGAACAATTCTATATTTGCACGTGCTTGTGTGAAATTTAGAGAATTTTGATCATTTATTGCACAAGCGAACACTATTTGAATGAAATTATTTATACGTTTTTAGGAATGTGGCGCCTGCGAAGAAAAAGTTGTCAAGCAGCTTCCTTGCAGACATTCGAAACTTGTAGAATGTGCTTTGCCAGCAAGCTTGATACTTTGCCACGCAAAATGCACACGACTCCTCTCTTGCACACACCCGTGCCAGCTGAAATGCAGCGATAAATGCGATTCGCAAAAATGCAGTTTTGAAGTGGAGCGAATGTTGCCTGGTTGTAATCATAGGATCAAAATGAAATGCTCTGATGACCCCGAGATCTTTAAGTGTAACGCAAATGTGCTCAAACGATGGCCGATATGTGGCCATGAAGTGGAAACGAACTGCTCGACTGATGTCAATACAACTTTATGTCCGAAACCATGCTCTACGCCCTTGGCAGAATGCGAACATTTGTGTCTGGGAACATGTGGAAAGTGCAGGAATGGTAGCGTTTGAGATTTGATATTTATTAGTCTTTTTGGTATTTTTAAATAACTTTTATAATATCATATAGTATCATAGTTAACGTTTAGGTCGGATTCACGTGGCTTGCAAAGAGGATTGTAAACGGTATGATTTTCTATAACTTTTATATAAATAATTTATTTTATTTCAGGATTCTCATATGTGGACATGAATGCAAATCAAAATGTTCCAAGATTTGTCCGCCTTGCGACCTTCCTTGCGAAACAGCTTGTGGCCATAGCCAATGCGGACAAGTGGCCGTTTGTGGAGAGAAAGGAAAGAAAATTCGTAAATCCGCTTTGAGTAAATCGCGAAAGAATAAGGGTCGCACTTGCGGAGAATTATGTCCGAAATGTGTCGAGAAATGCCATAATCAATGCGAACATCGCCAATGTGATTTGCCTTGTTGGATGCCATGCAAAGTGCCACCGTGCCAAGAACCGTGCAACAAAATTCTGCCATGCTCTCCTGAAGTAGATGAGGAGAACGTAAACTTGCATAAGTGCATCGGCGTATGCGGCGAGGAATGTCTCAGTATATGCAAAATTTGCCATCCCAAGGAATTTGAGGAGATCAAAACCCTTTTATTTGGAACAGAAGACGATGACGATGCTCGATTTGTGCGGCTCAAGGATTGTGGACATATTTTCGAAGTTACTGTATGTCTTTTTAATCTCAGGAGATATTTTATAAAAAGACTGGTAGTCAATTTTTTAAAATTACAATTTCTGACTTCTTGATTACTACAATCAGTAATATTGAAAAATTTAAGGGTCTTGACCGCTGGATTCAAATAGAAACCGCTGCTCCTGAAGCTTCTGATCGAGAAAATAGCTCCGAATCAGCCTCAACCGCTGTATCAATTGTGCCAATCGTATGCCCCCAATGTAAGACTCCCATAAAGCGATCGAGCCGTTACATTAGTGCGTTGAACAAAAGGGCTTGTGATATCGATCAGGTAATTTAGAAAGCTATTTCCATTCGGGCTCTATCCAAATAAACAAATTAGATTCTTACCACCAAAAATAGTCGCAAACCATGGCAACCGGACCGGAGGAAAATGCAAAATTGAGTTCAAATGTGAAAAAACAGGAATATATTTGAATCATTTTTCTACTCTATTTCGCAGGATTGATGTCGGTTCCTGGTGCCCCCGAATCCGCACCGAGTTCCCTCAATACAGGGCTGAGTGATAGCGCATTTTGTAGATCTCAGAAAGTTGACTAGGGAATCTGCCAAAATCCGTAATCGTTCTCAGAGTGTAAATATACTCCAAACCCATATACTTCAATAATCTCCACAGAATAAAATGTTAAATAACATAACTTTTAGATCAAATACTTCAATCGCGGTAAAACGAAGGAGGAGCTGAAGGCAGATTTGAAGACTTTCAATGAAAATAAACTTGAACCGTTCATTAAAGAAGTTCAGAATTTGATCAGCCATTCAGCAGAGCACTATGACGTATATACATCTTTTGAATCTCTTTTCACTCAACTGAAGTCTGTGAACGTACAAAATATAACAGTTCATTGGATCAATACAGCTCGCAATGTGCTCAGGTATAATTGGATTAAAATTTTAGTCAGTGATCCCGTAGAAGATTGAGAATAACAAAGGACTCTTCCCAGCGGACATTACTTATTTTTCGGTAATCTTGTGCACTATAACCCGGTAATAAATTATCGTTCAACTTCATACTTTTAATAGACTACGGTACTTGAAAAATGGAAAACAAATTGTTGAATCCTTTGTATATGTTTACTAATTACTACAATTTTCATAAATGTTTGTAACAATATTTTCTATATTGGAAAAACTTCAGGATCGCAGAACAACTCCAGAATCTCTTGAAAACTGTTCATAAAGAAAAAATGGTCTTTTCATTTGACACATCGTCTCCGGAAATAGCAAATGCGACAAATGAACTTCGACTGTTCCACATGGTATCTCTGCCGGCCAACAAATACCTTTATGCCGAAATCGATTACCTGCTGAGAAGGCTTGGAAACGACAATGATGTAAAGAATATTGCGGAGATGACACTTGCGCAGATTGCTCAAGAGGCGGATCGACTTTCTCTTTTGAAAGACGTAAGTATCAATCATCTAATCAAAAGTTCAATCTATTCAAAAGTTAAAATTTATCCCAACAACGAACTATCAAGTGCCAAAAGCTGAACTCATTAAGTATAGTTGGTGGCTTGGTTACATAATATATTAATGCATTCATGTTCTCTGGCAATCCAATCACACAATATTTACCACAGATTTACTTAAATTGTGATTTAATAGTTTTGAAACAAAAATTTTGATTTCAAAGCAGAATCAAGCTGCGGACCAATGAAATACCGGTTCGCTTCTTTGCTATTCTAAATAAATATAATTATTTATATTCAAAGAATACTTAGATACCTAAGTACGTAGATTTTAGCAGCCAACTAAGCTTATAGGCAAGATCTTGGGTATCTTTACACTTCAATAACCGTTGGTAGAAAGAAATAGAGTTACGAAACTAAAATTTTTTATGCGGGTAATTTCAGCATAATCCTATTTATTTAGAGGTTTCACGCTGTAAAATATCGGACCAATTTTTGTCATTATTCCATTTCTGCACTTGTAATTTCAGCTCATGAACTACCTGGGAGAAGTTTACAAAATAAAAAATGATTTCGTCTCAGAAAACAAGAATCGTCTCCACAGACTTCTCGAAGGCCTTCATGGAAATAAGGAGTTTGTCGGAGAACATCGAGGTAATTTTCAACATTAGAAAAAAATAAATAATGCATTTGTTTAAGATGCACTGAAGCAACAATTCAAGGAATTGGTGGAAAGCCACCAAGTGCAGAACTTCGGAATCTCGGAAGCCGAAAGAATCCAAATTGTAAAGGCCGTGGGTTATGACGTGAGAAAATGGTACAAGTGCAGCAAAGGTATGTGATAAAGTTCATCTTCTACCTAGTATTGTAGTGATGCGTGTTCGTACCGTCAAATTTAGGGGTAATCCTTACCAGTGCTTATTCCATTTTTCAGAGGTGCATTCTTAGGGGTGTTAGTTTTGAAATGCATCTTTTTAGAGTAATTTTTTGCGGGGAATCCGAATTTAAGGTCTAAATTTAGCCCAACTTTAGACAAAATTTTTGTTTTGAGGGCATTCTTAGGGGTGCATTTTCTCGGTGACGGTGTTTTGAGAGCATTCTTAGGGGTGCTTATTTCTCCGGGATGAGGCCGAAGGCCCTCATCCCGGACTAGCCCAAAAAGTTACTCCCGAACAACCCTTTGAGGGAAGAGAGTTGGGAGGAAGGTGAACTCTGCTACTGGCGTAGCCAGTACTGGACCCCTAGTTTTGATTATCCGTACAGGGTGTCTGAAAATAACTGCCGCATGATTTCGTGATGCTTCTGTGCTTATTTTTTCTTTTTTTGACGCCAAAATATAAATCTTCTGAAGGAAATATATATACCAAAACAAAGAAGGGAATCTAAACTTTGATCTGGTATGAAACTTTCTATCCATTTGAAAGGCAAAAATGGCAAAAATAAACATAGCGTTATTACGAAATCGGTACCCTGTATATATCGATGTTCTTTCAGGCCACCTTTACGGCATTGGAGACTGCGGCATGGCGATGGTTCAGAGCCAGTGCCCCGTATGCAAAGAAGTTATTGGCGGCAGTGACCACAGATTGGTTTCCACAAGTCGAGATGCAACTGATGAATTCCGGGACGGTGTAGCGCCACTTCGACCGGTCATTCCGCCTGAATTTCTTAGATAGAATTTTAAACACTTTTTCACTGCTCATTTTGTAATTTTTCATTTTATTAATGTTATCGAAAGTATTAATAAATTGTTACCTTAATTTGCAGTTGTGCAATTTCTTATATTTTTTGTGTTTGTTACGTATACCATGAAGTTATTATTAAAATTGCAAACCTAAACATAACTAATTTAATTTTGCAAAATAGCGTTGAATTTTTGTTCCGTGTTTTATAATTATTTTTTTCCAAATGTGACAAGAGAAGGGCTTGATCTATGGGTTATGAATTTTGGAATTACATAGTTTAGATAAATTTTTCGTTTAAAAGCCGCAGCGAAATATTGCAAGTAACATCTCTAAAGTGTCTTTTAATCAATTGTCTATATTAGCGAATAAGCCAATTATATATATTTCTATATTTTCGAAAAACCAACAGAGTACACGAATTTTCACTCGAATGCCGATCGGTCTCCCAATCGATCTACTATCTGAATATTGTTTTGGAAATACATTAAAAATTAATTAAGCGGAATTATTTCACCCTGAAATAAACTGGCATAAACAAATGCGTGTATTTTGGACAAAAAAATCATAATCGGCCTAAGAGGTATCGAATAACTGGGCAGCGAAACATCACTAGGCTCTAACGGCCATTGGGGCAGAAAATCACAACTGACCAGTCAAGGCATAGAGGACAAATTTTCCGTCTGAAATGGGGAATGTAAAAACAACTGCATAAGCACAAAAATACCTCACTTTTTTTACTGTTTCGATTGACGCAGCTAGAAAACGGTCTTCTCACAGACATTTTTGCTCAGCCTTTTATTGTATTGTAATTTTACGCGTGTGCCAATTTACAGTGAATAAATGTTATCTTTTCGCCCTGAAAGACCATTCTACCGGAGGGGGACATTTCGCCAAAAGGATTTTTCGCCAAAGCCCTATAAAATGTATATAATATCCTTTTGGCGAGATGTCCTATTTCCCCATTCTACAGCAGTCCAAAAAGGCAACAGAGCTCTATTTTGACAAAAACTAAGTTGGGTGTGAACCTAACCAGCTAAATTTTAGTCGCTTAGAGTTGAGAATAATTGAGAAAGGGTTTATCCCCGACTGTTTATTTTCTGTGGGCCTCCAAAAGTAGTTCTAAACCGCGACATTAGTGTCCATTTATGGGATTCTGTCAAAACCGGTAAAATGAATGCCGATTTGTTGATTTTTTAATAAGAGAGATAACGAAAATTGGGTCTCTGAAATTAACTATATATTGAAGCGTATAAAACGCAAGAGTTTGTTTTAAACAAATATTTTTCTATGGGTGAAATGCAAACATTGTTTCGCCCATAATCTGAGACAATGTTTGGGATTTGCCGTAAAGTTAGGGCTCGTCAATCAGACCTTTACGACATGGTGAAAAAATAATAAGATGAAATTTTGTGGGGAGAATAAAACGAGTGTGAATTACTAATAAGATAAAATTGAAAAGGTGAAATATAAGCGCGAGTTGGATAACAAAATAGAAAAGACGAATAGAATAATCGCGAGTGGAATAACAGATAGAAAGATAATTTCAAACATTGCTATCTTTTTATGTTTTACTTTTCGTCGTGAGACAAACAATGTTTATGAGTAATTCAAAAAGTGTTTAATTTTATCAAGAGATTTGTTTTAGTCTCTTATAAAAATTGCCCTGAGTAGAAAAACATTTTATGTTATAGTTAAATTGTAAAATTTTTCTCAGGGCTACTATGGTGATGTAAAATGCAAAGTGTAAAAAAGAAATATTTTAAACATCGTTGAATTGATGTGGCTATAGGAGACTTCTAGGGTGACAAGTCCAATAGCAAAGTTTCCTATAACCTATGATACAGTTAGATAGATAGAATGTGTGAGGTTAGAGGAAAATTCAAGGGAGTCGCTATACCATTTGACCTCCCAACAGAAAGTTCCTTTTTCTAACCTAGAAACTGCACGTAAATTTATGGAGAATGTGCGAGGTTAGAGGAGACTTTTAGGGAGGAGAAGAACCAAAGACTCCCATGGCAAAGTTCCTTTTTCTAACCTAGAAACTGCACATAAATAAGTGAAAATATTCCGTATAGGTTCTGTTAAATAGATACGGAATAAGGTTATCAGAAAATTTTCAACGATATCGTTTTTGATAAAAAATTTTTACACTTTATAATAAAGAATAAGAGACTTATAGTAAACTAGCCTCACCGATTGCTCGGTTAACGCTAGTGGGTCCCCAGAAGGGCTCGTGATAAACCAGCCTCACCGATTTCTCGGCTAACGCTGGGGCGCCCCTTTCGGGGTCAGTCATAAACTAGCCTCACCGATTGCTCGGCTAACGCTAGGGCGCCCCTTTCGGGGTCAGTCATAAACTAGCCTCACCGATTGCTCGGCTAACGCTAGCGTCTTATCCCATAAGGGTAAGATCTGGTGAAATAGTATTTCTAATAGTTGTTTTATAGAAAAACGGGTTTAAAATATGGTAATTTCAAGCCTAATACATCTAATGGTCGTGAGCCCAGAAGGCTCTCCCTATACCTTTAGTGATTAGGAGAAATGTAATATTGAAGCGTATAAAACGCAAGAGTTTGTTTTAAACAAATATTTTTCTATGGGTGAAATGCAAACATTGTTTCGCCCATAATCTGAGACAATGTTTGGGATTTGCCGTAAAGTTAGGGCTCGTCAATCAGACCTTTACGACATGGTGAAAAAATAATAAGATGAAATTTTGTGGGGAGAATAAAACGAGTGTGAATTACTAATAAGATAAAATTGAAAAGGTGAAATATAAGCGCGAGTTGGATAACAAAATAGAAAAGACGAATAGAATAATCGCGAGTGGAATAACAGATAGAAAGATAATTTCAAACATTGCTATCTTTTTATGTTTTACTTTTCGTCGTGAGACAAACAATGTTTATGAGTAATTCAAAAAGTGTTTAATTTTATCAAGAGATTTGTTTTAGTCTCTTATAAAAATTATTAATAATTAATAATAATATATTAATAAATATGCCTCATCATTCATCTAAGAATTCCTATCCCGACACTCAAGTTATTTTCAATGATAGTTCAGCTTACGAGAATTCTACATTTACCGTAAATCATCTAATAAGTCCCCCGGGGGACTTATTTTTCAGATGCTCTAACATTTGCTGCAGTAGACAGAATTGATATCTTTATGCGTTGAAGAGAAAATTGGCTACGGTTCGGTTTAGGAGCCGCGCCGTAGATGCCCGAAACCGGTGTCAATCGCCTCCATTTCATGAGAGAAGTCCGAAAAACACAAAATTAGGATGTAGAAATGCAACTAGAGCTTTTTTTGCCCTGGGGCGTTTTTCGAAATCCATGATACCCCCCCTATGGTTCCAAAAAAATCCAAAAAATTTTTTTTTCGAAATTTTGCCTGAAAACGTCTAATTAGGGGTTTTCGACCATGCTGATCACGAATCCGAAGGAATTTTCAAGATTGGACCACACCATTCCGAGATATGGCCTCAGGGCATATATCCAAGCCTAAGCCTGCACAGCAGCCTAAGCCTAAGTTCGGGAGTCTGTACAGCAGCCTAAGGGCCTGTTCGCCTAAAGGGGGGCCTAGACTAAGTCCGATTGGTGCGTGCACAGCGCCTAAGGGGCCACAGCGCCTAAAGCCCCAAGCCTAAGTTCGGGAGTCTGTACAGCAGCCTAAGGCCATATCTCGAAATGGTGACATCGGATCTTGAAAATTCCTTCGGATTCGTGATCAGCATGGTCGAAAACCCCTAATTAGACGTTTTCAGGCAAAATTTCGAAAAAAAAATTTTTTGGATTTTTTTGGAACCATAGGGGGGGTATCATGGATTTCGAGAATTGCCCCAGGGCAAAAAAAGCTCTAGTTGCATTTCTACATCCTAATTTTGTGTTTTTCGGACTTCTCTCATGAAATGGAGGCGATTGACACCGGTTTCGGGCATTTTTGGCACGGCTCCTAAACCGAAATAACCCCAGAAAATTGAATCAAACGCACAAAGCGTTGTTGTTTGTTAAAGATAAATTTGCATTGTCTATTGTGCTCTTTCTGGTCAGTCGACAGTCGTCATGTTTACAACTTTGAAATGATGAAATAGTCATGAAATGGCCATTGTGTACTTCAACTTTGCAGACGAATGACGCTTTTCTGTCTTTTACTACAGAGGGGGGAGTTATTGGAGGATTTACGGTATACTATTGGGACGTTTCAAAAGAAACCGGACTGCCTAGTCAGACACAGCCCTATTAATCGATTGAGCTAACCCACGTTTCACGTGGGTAAACCCCAAATCTGATATTGCTAACCCCCTCTAAAATACGATTCTAGAGGGGGTTACCAATATTATATTTGCGCTATCCCCCTCCCCAAGCCTCCTTCTGAATAAATAATTTTCAAATTTCGCACCATTTTGCTGCTTGTGTCTGACTTGGCAGTCCGGTTTCTTTTGAAACGCACCAATATGGGTGAGATTGCCGAATGGGGAGCAGTACTTTAATACAGTACACCAATGCTGCGCATCAAATTTGGCGGGAAATTTGAAAATTAGTTATACATAACTCACGTTTCACGTAAGTAAACACCAATTCTGATATTGCTAACCCCCTCTAGAATCGTATTTTAGAGGGGGTTAGCAATATCAGAATTGGTGTTTACTTACGTGAAACGTGAGTTATGAATAACTTATTTTCAAATTTCCCGCCAAATTTGATGCGCAGCATTGCTGCACTGTATTAAAGTACTGCTCCCCATTCGGCAATTTCACCCATACAAATATTTTGAACGTTTAGATAACTTCTGAATAAAAATTGTCTCGAACGGAATTTCAAACTCTTGCTTTCCGTCAATTGCTATTTTCCTCTAGTGTCTCTCGATCTTTCACTGTTTATTATCTATCATTGACTCTCTAGCTTCCCGGATAAAATGATTCATTCGCATATTTTCTAGAAATTTTGTATCTGTGTATGGTCTGCCCTTGTGACCCACAACAGATGACTTGTCGTCTAGGATAAGGGTCGAAACGGACAAGAGTCGACCTCTCCTCCCTTCTCAAATCATCTTGTCGTTATTTGCTATACTTTTGAAACTGCATTCTTCGCTATCTGATTAATGTCTTCATCCGGGATTTAACTAAAAAATTTTGCTAACTTTTTAGCCTTATACAAAAAGTGGTAACCCTTGTTGGCAATTCTGACCAGAATTTCACACCGTTACAGGTTTTCAGGTATGGCAAAGCCTTTATTTTAGTTAGCATTCGATTTTATTTCTTTCCTTAGAATTTATTTCTCTAATTGGCTGTCTCCAATTATTTGGTGGTTTAGTATTTCAAAATCAAAATGATGAGCTTAATAGACAAAATGGACAGAGCCTTTCTTTCATTCCTTTTCTCTGTTCTATTGATTTTAATTAAGCGGTTCTGTAAGCGCTGTCGACTTTACATTAGCACAGTGCATGCATGAGCAGCAACGGCCCTGCTAATACTATTCATCGAAACCTTCAATTACACTGATTTTTCGCTTTTATCTTGGCGCCTGACGGATGATGTGCAGTGCTTTAATGTATTTCTAGCTTTACAGTATATCTATTAGAATGAACCAGAATCATATCCAAATTTATTATTCCCTCTCTCAAAAGTTCTGAACTTGTCCGAATCATGCCACATTTGCATATACTGTATACCTAAAGCCAATATTTAGAGCCGCGTGTGTATTTTTGTCGTGAATCTAGTCAAAATTTATCGTATAACTTTGTCAGACTTGGAAATAAATTTTAATTTTATGCCAATTTTTTTCCATTATATATTGACGACTTGTGCGATAGAACATACATTAAATGTAGAAATTCCAGATGTCATCATCTCACAGAAAGGAATATTGGAACGCCAGGTACCAGCCGAACACATCATCGGGACGCGGATCGGGATTTCGCGGAAGAGAGAATTCTCAGCACACTTCTTATCCAGGAAAACCTCATGGAAAAGAGGCCGGCAAGTACGAAATTGCTTTCGCGAAAGTTGAGCAGATTTGTTCTGATTTGGATTCAGGAAAAATGTTTGAAGGTTCAAGCGATCTACTCAAGGAGGTTCAGGTGAGATATATTTTGTATCATGAGAAAATGTTGAGGTCCATATTCGGTCTCTTGTTTTTTTCACTGCGCTATGGTGTAAATATGAGTGCAAAACTAATTTTATGGTTTATTTTACATCCTGAAATAAATATTGATTAATACTCATTTGTGTAATACCTAATAATTCTAAGTTCTGAATTCTTTCGTTCAAACTTAGCAAATTTAAACTTGGAAGTATTGGTTTTTACACGATCGGGATAGTGAACATTTAAGCAGAATATTATAGCACAATTGTTTTCAATAAATCTGTAAACAAATCCGAAAAAACTAGAATTACAAAAATTTTTCCATATAATATAACTAATTAAGTTAATAATTATTTATTTGTTATGTAAAACTTTGTTTTGTCTAGTCAACCGCATTTACCAAACATCTCGACGACCTATGGCCAGACGTGTGCAAGCAAACGAAATTTCTGCGAGTCATTGTGGCGGCCGTTTCAAATAATCATCACGAACTCAGAAATCTCACTTATGATTTTACGGTCAAAGTCATAAAGAGCAGTCTAATCGATAAATTAATTTCGCAACACATTTGCGGCTATCAAGCACATGTCATGGTCAATCCCAGTAAACGAACTCCCGAACATGCTGAGCTGATCGACCAGTTACTGACACTACTAATGATTGGACTCGAGATGACACCAACATGGATCGATCGACTACTAGTCACAGTGGACGGCAAAATGATCACTTATTTGAAGAAAGCCTGCGCCTCATATCCCGAGTTTTTGAATGCAAAGACACAGAAAAGTTGAATCATTTGGAAGTCGCTATTCAGGTTAGTTATTAGGACTTAAATTATCATAAAGCTCCTATAGCTTAACTCCTAACGTAAATTGCTATAGTAAAAAAGGTTGAAAATTCATATGACCTTGTATTCCACAATATGATTAAGCTTACAATTACATTACCCTATTTTATATTAATATGCGTAAAGATGCAGATTACACGCACCAATTTTAGTTTGTAGTACTTATTGCACCCAACTTTAGGCCCGTTATGCAGCACAAAATGAGCAACAGGATAGGGAAAACAAGACGGCAATCGAACGAATGCGAAAAAGAACGTTTATGGGCAGCCCAGGATTACCACCGGAGAACTTTCGCAGCATGTCAGTTATTCCTGTACATGAAGATTTTGAAGAGGGAGGCAAGGCAGTTTATCTTCGACCGAGCAAAGAACACGGCAATTATGACGACGGAGAACACTATCTGGATGTTCAGTTCCGACTCCTTCGAGAAGATTTGATTAGGTTTGACTATACAAAACAATAATAAGAACAAAAATGTTTAGTATTTTTTATATTTAGTAAATGTTATATTTTGCTGGGGTTTCATTTTATTTTTCTGAGAGTTTGTTGTCATGAACGAAATATCACGAATACGATACGTTCTATTTAGACCATTGCGAGAAGGTATCCGTGAATACAGGCAGCAAATTCAGGCTCGTTTCAAGCCTGAAAAGAAGCCCGATTTGTATATCTATCGAGATGTACAAGTATTTGATGTCGAACTGCATATGCAAACTGGACAACTGTTGAATTACCTCCAGTTAACGGTAAACAAACAGATTTTCACAGTTCAAATTGGACATTCACGTTGAATATACTACATTAAAACATCAATTACCCTAGTATTTAGCCACTTGATCAATCCAGAATAAATTTTCTTACTGCGCTAATACATTAGATTAATATATTTAATAACATATGAACAATTCTGGCAATTTTTTAGACACACAAAAATATGCGTTGGAACAAAAAGCTCATTTATGGCAGTTTGGTGTGCCTTTCCTTTGATGATTTTAACAGAAACCTTATATTCGGTGTGGTCCAAGACCGAAATGAGAACATGCTATGGAATGGGCAAGTGGGACTAAAACTGGAGAATCCTGCTCAACTTGACACGAACGCCCGATACTGCATGGTCGAATCGCCAGCGTTCTTTGAAGCTTATAAGCATGTTATGCTCAGTATGCAGGTATTATCTTCAATTTCGCATATTTTGTAACGCTTCGTACTTTCAGAATATTCGATTGAACGGTCCAATTCCCTATGCACGTTATTTGGTTCATGCGCGAACTGAAACTGAGATGCCGGAATATATCCGAAATAGCAACGGTTCAATTAATTTCGACGTCATGTTGAAGGTAAATTGTTGTCCATTTTTTATATTCTATCTTGAATTAATGTCACTGTTTCTGAAAAGAATTATTAGGCAAAGTACTTTTCTATTTGGCAAGATGACGTGTATAACAAATTTTAAATTTTCGCCTTTCACAGCACTTTTTCGCGAGGATTCCGTATTTTTTACATATTCGTAAATATTTTATGCTCATTTTAAAACACTTTTGTTCGAATTCTCTCCAAAATATCTGAATTGACAAACTGTGTTTTGGCTCAATTTCATTTCTTTTGAAATCGAGGGTGCTTTCCGATTCTGACAGAGAATGGATTTTATTGAAAATATTTCCCTTAGAAACGATTTTGGCGAAAGTAATGAAGATCCCCATCAGTGCCCCAGTTTCAGGTTTTTTGAACCCCGGGTACTTTTCAAAAACAAAAGGGGGGACCCTTTTGTTTTTTTGTCATTCTTAGGGGTGCTTATTCCAAAAGCTGGACCCCGGGTAAGTACCCTATTTACCCCTATGAAACTGGGGCCCTTATCCCCATAGTTTTCCGCGAAAACATTAATCTTCGGAGGAATAAAAGTTTGGAATAAAAATTAGATAACCTTGGCTAGTTGAGTTCCTATAATAAAGTAAACTTTCACTCCAAAAATTCGTCCATCCGATACATAGAACTTTTGCTACCAACTTACATCACGATTTAAATGGTCAAATTACACCATTAATTAAATATTCTAAGACATTTGAATTGGCATCACAACTTGGAGGAGCACGATGGAGTTCCGCACGATGAAGGTAGACCCATGCAGCGGTTTGCTTAGTATCGCAAACATTTGTTTGCTATATGAAAAATCACAATACTTTCTACATAATTTTATTTGTGAATTTTCAAATACATTTATCTATATTATTCAGAAAAATCGGCCAATTGAAACTGCACGCGCATTGTCTAGCAACATTGCTCTGTTGGGAGAATCGATCAAAGCAGAAGACTGGGGAATGGATCAAAGTCAATTTGAAGCACTGAAGTACGCGTTGAATAATGAATTGGTAGTAATGCAAGGACCACCAGGAACTGGGAAGACGTTCTTAGGTTAGTCTTATAAAATTAGTTGGTAAATTTCGTAGTAGACTGACCAAAATTAGGCACTTGTACAGTTTGTTCCACACCTCCGATTTTTTTCTTAAATGCTTTATTTCACATAAAATGAAGTACCAAAAAGATTCTTAAATATCTCCATAATTCCTGATATAAAAATTTTGAAAAATTTTTGGCGGTAATTCAAAATTTAAGTTAAAAATTTGCAGCAAAAATGACCTGAAATCAGCTGTTTTTTTACCAAAAATCACCATTTTTATGCGCAAAGTGTCAAAATAAATGTCAGAAATGGATACAAGATAAATTTTGTCAAAAATATGTATTACGATCAAAAATTTTTTAGGAACTCATTTTTGACATTTATTTTGACACATTCCTCATACAAATAACGATTTTTGGTCAAAATAGCTGATTTTTGGCCATTTTTCATGCAAATTTTTAACTCGAAATTTGAATTTTCCTCCAAAAATGTTTCAAATTTTTTGATAATAATGCATCATTATAATATGCATCATTATAGCCCTAGTATACTAAAGTCCAATATATCCTAAATCCAACATATAGTAAAATGGGCAAATCAATACTTTTCATTGCCCATTATTCTTTTTATCTATTTATGCAAAGCCACTAAGCTTTCTACTATTTTAGTGCAAAATTTTACCAATTTTAAGTTCAATTTTTACGTTTTGGTATCATTTAAACTTCCTCCAAGTACAATTTTCATTAATATTTAAACCAAAACAATACTTTTTAAATTTCCGCAAATTTGTTATCATCAAAATTTTTTCAGATAGACTCAAAATACTTTTCTTTCGTCAATTCAATTTTCTCATTTCTCCTTCCTCATCCCCAAATATTACATTACTTTTGATCATTCTATGTAGTGTCTAACTGACGAGCCTAGCTACATAGTTCAATATAGCTTACACTGTCTTAGACTAAGGCGAAACAGTGTAAGTAAAATCAACTTTTATCATCTATGTAATATTCCCCTCCCTTCTCTTAGCGTAACCATTGCTTGGTTCTATTATAATCTTTGGCCAATCATATTAATGATCTATATAATGCGAAATAAAATTTTTATGAAAAATTGGGAGGTGTGGAACAAACTGTACAAGTGCCCAAAATTATTGTGCAATTCAATTAGAATTATTTTTACAGGGCTCCAATTAACTCGCATTCTTCTTGCAAACCAACAAATGTGGAATGCACTGGGCAACGGAGCCGCTATTCCTGACAATATCGACGATGATGGCTTTTATATTCCTTCTCCGCAAAGTGACCATCGCCCGATTTTGGTGGTGTGCTACACGAATCACGCTCTTGACCAGTTCTTGGACGGAATCTCTCAATCACTCAAAAATGGAATTGTTCGCATTGGAGGAAAATGCAAAAATGCAGCACTTGAAAGGTATGTCTGAATAATTAAAAGTTATACCTTATTTACATTGACCGTTTGACGCGATCAAACTGTTTTCGGGTTTGACTTTCATTTTGTTATTTAAGGTTGATACCAAATTACACGCCCTTAATTTTCAGTAGATTCAAATGTTACGTAAAAAATATTACGTAAAAATTTGAAAAAAGCACTTGAAAGGTATGTGCGAATAATATAAAAATGTTGATTCTGATCAATATAAACAAATACCTCACTTTCAACTTTAGCAACTTTTCATCAAAGTGATAACACTATCTTTGGTGATCAAACAAAAAACTGAATTGATACAGCGAATTTATTTAACGTTATGAAGAATAAAGAAAACTCTGAAAATAAAGAAACGTAGAATAATGAGTCCACCTATGTTTTATATCGCGAATGATTATCACTTTTAGAATCATTGATTAAAACATTATATTAAAATATTAGCCAAATTCGCTAAATCCTATGCCTTTATAGGGAAAACATCCACTTAGGGGTTTTGCATGCTTAAAGTACATATTCGGAAGCCATCGCTTGGACTAATATCACTTAGTGTAGCACAAGGACGCGATTAGGACGTTAGGGATGTGAGCCCTGAAAATGGAAAGAGCCCATGTCAGTTATTGTCCTCAGACCATCTTCGCTTATTGAAAAATATTTAAGGTTCACGCTCAACAAAGTGCGATGGGAGTTTTATGAAGCACGCAAACAAGGTCCTCCCGATTATGTTTGCTTGAGGCTTATGCGCACTAAGGAAATATTGAAAGATCTACAACAACAAATAATAAACGTAACAGGAATTTTGTCACAACTTGAAACACGATTGGTCTCACCATATGCTCTGACAAACATTTTTTACGAACTTGACGGCTTGGAACTGCACAGGTTTGTATTTTAGTCCGGTCCCTTGAGAAGCATTATTCGGAGATTCGACTATTTCTTTTATCAAACTTCGAAAATGACAATGCAAACTTTGACATTTACTTTTTTATTGATTTGTACTAAAATTATAAGGGAATGGGTAAAACCCCCGCGGCCAATTTTTGGCATAACTTTACTGGAACCTTCTAGAAGGATGAGTAATAGCTTAAATGATAGCTAAGACTCTGGGCTACAAATCGGTATATTACTCGCCGCATCTCAATTCATGATTCTCGAGATTTAATTATTTTTGTCTCAAATTCTCAAATTTGCAAAAAAAGTTGAAATTTTGAGACAAAAATAATTAAATCTCGAGAATCTTGAATCGAGATGTGGCAAGTAATATACCGATTTGTAGTCCAGAGTCTTAGCTTTCATTTAAGCTATTACTCATCCTTCTAGGTTCCAGTAAAAAGTCATGCCAAAAATTGGCCGCGGGGGGGGGTTTTACCTAGACTCAAATTATAATTAATTAATTATTATTATATTATTTAATATGCAAAATAGTATATAAAGTAAAATAATAAAGCTATCTTGGAAATGATAATTATAACTAAACTGATCAAATATTACGATATAAATGTAAAATTCCTGAAACACATGTTTGTAGTGAAGAAAGTAGAATATATCCTATTTAGTGATCAATTGTTCAACTGGTTAACCCAATCAAGAAAGCTGACTGAAATGGATATGAGCACACTATTAGTACTCGACGAATGGGGATTTCCGGAAATAACAGCCAAAAATGCAGCTTATGCTGCGTCAAAATATTATGGCGTTAATTCTGCAGAACAAATTGCCAGCTGGATAATGTCGCAAGAAAAAAGAGGCCATCTTAATTCAAACACGCTCCTTCACCCGGACATAAGACATTGGCCGAAATTTGCAGACATCGACAGGATCTATCGCGAATGTGGCAAGAAATTTTTATTATAAAAATACAGATCCTAATTACACTCTTTAGATATTCATCCAATTGTCGCAGCGGAAATGTTGTCTTCCGCTAATAACGATATTAACGCTGTATTGACTGCTCATCGACGACATAGAAACATCCCAGAAACAAATGAAGGAGACCGTGAAAATGACACGGAAACGTCAAATGATATCAACGAAGATGAAATGGACGAAGAATTTTTATTGAGTGCACGTGATGAAACAGCTGATAACCGTATGCTATACGATCCTGCTGAACTCGACGACGTTTCCGAAGTGGAATCAAATGTGGATAACGAGGCGGTAAGCAATAACAATTCAAATTTATGAAACTGCGAAACTAGACTAACCTAACTTTGTCAAAGATGGATACTGGTTCGACTTTTGTGGAGAACTGGATAGGATTTAGTTTTGCTATGTTGATCGATGCGTGTTATATAATTTCAGCTTTTTTGTCTAAGGAAATTTTTTTGAAATAACATTTGAAAAAAATATTACTTTACATATGATCTGGGTGTCCTTACGGTACCACGTTAGAAGTCGCTTGCTCCAATATGGATGAATGAAATGGAACTTTCCTCTTTAAAATCCGGGTTTTTGGAGTTATTGACCATCTGGCTCTAATTTTTCCCTTGCAAATATCTAACAGAATGGCACCTCTCGTCCTAGAACTTACCGACAAAGAGTACTTCCGCCTGAGCGTTATGACTTACAACATTACTTTCTCTTTTATATCTTCGTTCTTTAGAACAAAAACTGGTTTGATCCCGAACTGATGAAATTATACGCACCACTTATCAGAACTGCCCCGGCCATGTCTGACGAAGAGGCGCAAATTGTCGAACCTGATATATGGAACCTATCACTTCAAGACCGCTGACGACTTTATCAAAATTGGATTAACATAGAATTTGACAGCAACATTAGGAAACGTAAGCAACTTGAAGAAGAGCATGCAGACAATACTCGGAAGTATCTTGAGCTACAATCATTGGCTGACGTTGAGGTACTGTCGTGTCCGACCCTATTTAATTGCCATTTTTTGTAATGTTTTGTGAGGCTGGCCAAAAATAGTTTTCTAAGGCAAAAATCTCCAAAAGGGTGATTTGTGGACCCTTATCGCTCAAGATCTCGGAATTTCCATTCCCAAATTCCCAAAATAGTTCCCGAATCGGACTCTCTGCTCATCCTATCCACTCCCCCGCTTGGCCATAGACCCTATAAAAGCCCATGACCACCCGCTAAAAACAGTCCTGTTCTGTGCAGTTCTGTTCTGCTTTTCTCATTCAGCGCAGGCTCCGGGCTGTGGAGTTTTCCCAAACTTTCTGCAGTTACGATTTGCCAGTGTCCCATTCCTGGCCCCTACCTTTAGCCTTATCTAAACTACCCGACCCAAACTTGATCACCTCTCTTTTCATTATCGCCCAAACATATCCGGGCTTTACAATCACCTCCGAAAGTCGTTTTCGCAGTCACTGCAATCTTCCAATCACCCTACGTTGACTTTCTTTCGAGCTTCCCAAGCTCAAAACCTTTTACCCCAAATTATATCCGGGCTTTCCAACCACCTTTTGCGCTCATTACCACAAACAGATTTTGAGCCTTGAGTTCGATACCCTGAACCTCAAACTTCCCTCTCATCTATTCCGAGATCACCCACCCTTGAAATCTCTAAAATCAGCCTTTTGCCTCAAAAGCTTTTCTCCTATCCAAATCAAAAATTGAGCCAGCCTCGCCTCAATAATATTTGGTTTCCTAAAATACAATTATCAACTAATAATTTGTGTTTTGCCTTATAACCACACTAATTACACCCACACTTAAAACCACATCGACATTTTACGTTTGTTCTTCCAATTTGGCGGCCTACCGTAATTAAGGAAAAGCCTAAGCGAGAAATTCTGAAACAATCAAAAGATTAAGCCCGGCCCAAAAGAAAAGCATTACACAAAAAGGGGCGAAAAGAGAGCCGTAACCAAGAGAAAATTCATCCTTGGAAAGTAAATTAGGAGAAAATATTAACACTCCTAAACGAATTCGTAAGGCTCCCTTCCTTTATTTACGGTAGTGAGTGAGGTAAAAAGGACCGAAAGTTGTGTTTTCTCATCACATCCGGCCAAGTTTTCCCCTTCAGAACTTCGAACTGTTTGGAATATTCCCCCAGCTTCCCTTACAACACTTGGCCGGCCTCCTTTTGTTCTTCCGCCCAGCAATCAATCGATTAGCTGGCTTGTCTGTACTTCTCAAACGTGGTCTGTAAAGGGGTTTCCCAGACCCAGCAGTCTACAACTTCTCCACCCACAAAACGCCCCATTGGTTTCAATCCTCTGGGTTTTGCAGACGAAGTCCCCCTTTGGCCAATACCCCCTAAACTCCCCGGGCCTAAGGCGATTACGTCAGGTACTACGATGTGCCAAGGTAGGAATTTATTTGGCTCTAATGATAGATATAATTACTTTTGCCACTATTTATCGGGGATAACGGGGTCACTTTAGGATGTGCCTCCCTCGAAGTTGGCCCGAAACCGGTGTCATTCTACTCCACTCGGTCTGCTAATACCGAAAAAATACTCCCGACCGGCGGAGATCGTCTTATGCTTGATCTTTAAGCTTGAACTTAAGCACCGGATACCTGTCTGGTAGGTACCAGAAACCTAACTAACATGTTATTTTAAAGCGTTATACCTACTGTACAGGTATGTGGTCCTTAGCAGGTACATGCCCCAGCCTTGTTTGGCGCCTTATAAGGGTAGTTCGGGCGCTTCATATATAAGTCTGATGTTTAGGTGATCGGAATGACAACGACTGGAGCAGCCAAACACCAAGCCGCATTGCTTTCGTTGAAACCGCGCATTGTGATCGTTGAAGAGGCAGCTGAGATCCTTGAGGCTCATTTGTTAGCCTGCCTTACTCTTGCCTGTGAGCATTTCATCTTGATTGGTGATCACCAGCAACTACGCCCGAACCCAGCCGTGTATGAATTAGCCAAGGATTACAAATTGGATCTCAGTCTGTTTGAGCGCCTTATCAATAACGGTTATCCATACAGAGCACTTGAGAGGCAGCACAGAATGCATCCAGATATTTCGCGCGTGCTCATGCCACACTTCTATCCCGATCTCGAGGTATAAATTCCAAGCATGGCAGCGGACCGACCTTTTGCCCGGTCCGGTCCGGTCCGGTCCGCTCGACCCCCCGGTCCGGTCCGGTCCGGTCCGGTCCGGTTTGGTCCGGTTCGGTCCGGTCTCTAAAAGGTCAAAAATTTTTCGCGGCGCTACCTTCGGTAGCGCCGAGAATTTTTTGCAATTTTTTTGTAAAGGTGTTTTTAGGGTATTTCGATGCGCTGATTACGAATCTGCAACCATTTTTTGCGTATCGCATCAAGAATTTTAATTTTTGGTCTAAAATTTTGGCCAAATTTTCGCGAAAATTGGTCAATATTTTGTGAAATTTTGTGAACCAATTGCGGATTTGTGATTAGTGCATCGAAGTAACCCCAAAAACACTTAGACGCGGAAAATATTTGCGACTTAGAAATGGCCGAAACCGAGACCGAGTTTTATAAGAGAAAAAAATACAAACAGCAAAAAAGCGCCGCAGGCGAATATTTTGGAAAAATAGCAATGTACAATAGAAAATGGAAGGAAAAATAGCGCCGCAGGCAAAAATTTTTTTAAAAATTGAATTGTTTGCCAAAAACTTACATTGAAAATTTTTAATATTTCAAAAATTTTTAAATTTTTTGCCGCCGAAGGCATTCTTAGGGGTGCTTGTCCAGTTTTGGTCGGTCCGGTTTGGTCCGCCGGACCGGCCACCCCCCGGTCCGGTCCGGTCCGGTCCGGTCCGGTCCGGTCCGGTCCGGTGCCCGGTCCGGTCCGGTTGCCATGCTTGATAAATTCACAAATAATTTACCTGCATTCTGAAAATAATGTGTTCCAATTTTACTATCAACGATTAGTTATCACTACAAATTTTAATTGTTAAGGTAGCAATTATGTTAGTATATATGAATACTAGTATATGTGTTACTTTATATATTGTTGAAACATTTTTACGTATTGATCTTTTTAAGGAAAATGAGTGATAATATCGTGTTAGGTGTTTACTTAATTAACTGATTGCCATATAAATTAATCGTCTGCTTTGATATATGATTTAAAAATAGAATAATTGACCATATTTTTATTTGAGTTAATTTATTCTTATTCTGAGCTAAAGTTCATTCTAGCAAATGTGAAACTATTTTTAATAAACAATTACAATATTTTTTCAGGACGATCCTTCTGTTGAGCGGTTGCCGGAGGTGATGGGAGTACCTGAAAAACAACGCCTTCTTTTTATCAATCACTCTCATCCTGAAGAAAGTCCCTCCGAAATCAAATCACACAGCAACATATTTGAGGCTGACTATAGCGTTCGATTGGCTTTTTATTTTATTCAACAAGGCTACAAGCCCGATCAAGTCACCATTCTGTGCACTTATTTGGATCAATTGCTGGAAGTGCGAAAGCGAGCTAAAAAAATGTTTGGGCCAGATCACAAAATTCGTATCGCGAACGTGGACAATTACCAAGGCGAAGAATGCGACATCATCATTCTCTCTTTGGTGCGCAGCAATAATCCGGACAACAAAATTGGATACTTAAAAGTAATTTTATATGAGTTCTGATAGTATCGTGACCACGAAAATAGCATAAATGTTTGAAGGTATTATGTCCCAAAGAGAGCACTCATTGTTTAGAGATAAAGGACAAAGGACCCCCGTTATCAACGGTAACCCCCTGGTGGGTGGCTTCCCGTGCGGGGTGCTCCCCTAACAGCCAGCAAGCTGGAAACACGGACAAGTCGACGTGTCTGTTAGGTTCATCGCAGACAGCTTGTGCGGCGGCCTTTTGTGTGGGGCGGGTTGCTTAGGCCCCGGCCTGATGCCGTCTTTGTCTTCGCAGACTGTCAGACAGTCTGCTTCCCATTTGACCGACCCACGGAGGGATGGAGCAGCTGGGTTTGCTGTGTGACGCACCGGGGGATCGAACCCCAGTGGGTTGGTGTGGAAAGCCGATGCTTTACCACTCGCTCACCTCTCTCAACACTTTTTGGACGATGCACACGAATTTTTCTAGGAAGATTTGCTATAACAACTGAAGAAGCTGTGCAATCACAGTCTAGCTTTAGTGAGTTGTATATAGACTACATATTAATTTTAGTCAATACAACTTTATGTCCAAAACCATGCTCTACGCCTTTGGCAGAATGCGAACATTTGTGTCTGGGAACATGTGGAAAGTGCAGGAATGGTAGCGTTTGAGATTTGATATTTATTAGTCTTTTTGGTATTTTTAAATAACTTTTATAATCTACGTTTTCTTTGATATACGGAGTAGCCAGATATTCTAATTTATCTGAAATCTTATTTTAACCCTTCATTGCCAAGTATATCCGATCGGATACGATGTTAATTTGCTAGACTGATCATGATTTTGATAAAGACAGCTCACCAAAAGGAAAGCTAATGGTAATGCAGACATTCTGTCTTTTGTCTATGGCTCCGGCAATGAAGGGTTAAAATTTCTTTTCTGATTGTTATAAGTTTCGAATACTTACTTACTTACTTGTCACTTGTTCTCCGTGATCAATCATCCACTGGCTCTGGTAGCGAGTATCTGATGCGGAGGTTGTCCATTTACGATGCGTTTCCATCTTTCTCTGTCCTGCGCGACTTCCATCCATTCTTTTCCTGCTGCTTCGATGATTTGTTGCTTCCAGCTCAGAGGTTTCCCCCAGTTCTTTGGTGCTTTGAATTCTGGTTTCCAGATTGTGGCTATTTTGGTCCAACGGTTATCCTCGGGTCTTGCTATGTGTTCAGCCCAGCGAAGCTTTCTTTGCTTCTTCTATGGCGTCTTGGAATTGCGTTTGCTGACGGATTGATCTGCTTGTTATTTTGTGATTCCGAGGATTCATCGTTCCATCGCTCTTTGAGTTGTTGTGAGGCGGTTTTCCTGTGTTTTTGTGAGGCTCCATGTTTCGCATCCATAAAGCATTGCTGCGAGGATTGTTGTGTTGAATATGTTGGCCCGTATTTTCGCCTATTTAAGTTTCTTGAGAACTTCACTTGTGTTGCTGTAGGCATACCATGCGGCCTTGATTCGTCTTTCTATTTCGCCACTCATTCTTTCTTTATTGTCTTGGTTCTGTCCTTGGCCCAGGTAGTTTCGAATAGTGTAAAGTGCAATTTAATAATTTGCAGAAGTCTTACCTTTATAGCCTGATCACAAACACTGTGAAAATAATAAAAACATTTATTTAGGTCGGATTCACGTGGCTTGCAAAGAGAATTGTAAACGGTATGATTTTCTATAACTTTTTCGATAAATATTTTATTTTATTTCAGAATTCTCGTATGTGGACATGAATGCAAATCAAAATGTTCCAAAATTTGCCCACCTTGCGACCGTCCTTGCGAAACAATTTGTGGGCATAGTCAATGCGGACAAGTGGCCATTTGTGGAGAGCAAAAAAAGAAAACTCGAAAATCCAACTGGACAATATCAGGAAAGAACAAGGGTCGCACCTGCGAAGAACCATGTCCGAAATGTGTTGAGGAGTGTCATAATCAATGCGAACATCGCAAATGTGATTTGCCCTGCTGGCGCCCATGCAACGTTGCTCCATGTCAAGAACCGTGCAATAAAATTTTGCCATGCTCTCCTACAGTAACTAATGGATTATGTGATGGATTACAAATTAATGGACCAATCATTCCGCATAAGTGCATCGGTGTGTGTGGCGAGGAATGTCTCAGTATATGCAAAATTTGCCATCCCAAGGAATTTGAGAAGATTCAAACCATTTTCCTCGGAGGAGAAGACGAGGAAAACGCTCGCTTTGTGCAGCTCAAGGATTGTGGACATATTTTCGCAGTTTCGGTAAGTCATTAAATGAAGAGAGGAGGGTAGTTTCCACATTTTAGAAAGATGCTTAGCCTTATAATAATTAACTAGGGAAAGCGACGCGGCCTAAGCCGTGCTAGGGTTAAAACTGGGATAGGGGGGCCTATTTCGAGTCAGAAAAACTGTTTTGTACCAAGCAACATCCCGCCCGTAAGTAACATCCCGCCCGGGAAAGTTCTGACCTCGTGAGAGACCTGGTGTGAATAACACGACCTCGTGAGAACAAACCTCGAATCTGACGTCTAATTCGTGATCAGCGCATCCGAAACCCCCGGGTACCAAAAATCAGCCCTTTTACAAATTTGGATAAAAATGGACTGTTTGACCAATTGGGATATAAATCTGGAATGCATAATAAAAGCATTGCTAATTAGTGCGTCTTAATTGTTGTATAATAATTTCCAGGATATTGACCGCTGGGTTCAAACAAAAATCGCTGCTCCTGAATCTTCTGATCAAGGAAACAACTCCGAGTCCACCTCTACCGCCGTATCAATTGTGCCAATTGTATGCCCCAAATGCAATACTCCGATAAAAAGATCGAAACGTTACATTAGTGCGCTGAATAAAAGGGCTTGTGATATCGATCAGGTAATTTAGAAGGCTATCTCCATTCGAGCTCTATCCAAATAAATAATTAGATTCTCACCACCAAAAATTGTCGCAAAACATTGCTTCGCCGATTTTTCTGTAAATTTGAATTGGTGGCCTTACATATAATTACCTAAAAGGTTCGCTTTACATTTCTTATGTGAAACATTGTAACTTTTATTTACTAGAAAACATTTTTTCATGATTTCGGAACTAATTTCTCTTTTGAGAAAACATTTTCATTTACAATGCGATTTCGCAATTAACGTAATTTATGTAAAATATCAAATCAGCGATTTGCATTGCGATGTCACCGGATAGGTATGAGATCGTTGGAGTAGTCAAGAATTTATTTGAATGATTTCAAAGCCACTCATCCCTCAGAGCAAATATGCAAACCCATATACTTCAATAATCTCCACAGAAATGTGTTAAATAACATAAACTTTTAGATCAAATACTTCAATCGCGGTAAAACGAAGGAGGAGCTGAAGGCAGATTTGAAGACTTTCAATGAAAATAAGCTTGAACCGTTCATTAAAGAAGTTCGGGATTTGACCAATTTTCGCTTTCCGACAGCCCACTATGACACATATACATCCTTTGAATCTCTTTTCACTCAACTGAAGACTGTGAACGCTCAAAATATAACAGTTCATTGGATCAATACAGCTCGCAATGTGCTCAGGTATAATTTAGACCAGAATTGGATAAAATTTTAGTCAGTGATCGCGAAGATGATTGAGAATTACTAAAATAATTGCCCATAATAATTAAGTTATTTTAAGTCTTCTTCGTTTTGGGCTGGCTAACTTTAATGTGAATTTATCCTTTACTCACAAATCCAAAATATGCAAAACTGATTGTTGATTATATTATTTTAATAAATAATAAAGATGGGTAACATTTTCCTATTATACTGAAAATGCATAAATATATAATATAAATGCATAATATAATAAGAAATTTTTCAGGATCGCAGAGCAGCTCTGGAAGATGTTTCAGACAATTTTTGAAGGAAATTTCTTGTTTTCGTTTTACCCATTGTCTCAGGGTATGGCAAATGCGACAAACGAACTTCGGCTTTACAACATGGCTTCTCTACCGGCCAACTTACTTGTTACTTGTTCTCCGTGATCAATCATCCACTTGCTCGGGTAGCGAGTTTCTGATGCGGAGGTTGCCCATTTACGATGCTTCTCCATTTTTCTCTGTCTTGCGCGGTTTCCATCCATTCTTTTCCTGCTATTTCGGTGATTTGTTGCTTCCAGCTTAGAGGTTTGCCCCAGCCTTTTGGTGCTTTGACTTTTGGTTCCCATGTGGTGGCAATTTTTGTCCAACGGTTGTCCTCGCGTCTTGCTATGTGTCCTGCCCAGCGAAGTTTTCGTTTCTTTGCTTCATCTATGGCGTCCTGGAATTGTGTTTGCTGGCGGATTGAACTGCTTGTTGTTTTGTCTCGCAACGAGATTCCGAGGATTCGTCGTTCCATTGCTCTCTGTGTTGTCCTGAGACGATTTTCTTGTTCCTCATCGTTCTCGTTCCGGGTTGACTCTGCATCGTATGTGAGCTTTTTGCTTTTGTGGTCAGAACCTCGTTGCTGGGCTTGCAGGGCCTGGGCTGAGGGTGGGCTTTTTACACCCTTTCTTAGGCACCTCCGCTGATCCACCGGAGATGTTGCATCCCAGGTCGCTTCGCTTGATGCGTTTGCGGAGACCTCTTTTGGAGTTGGTTTCGCTTTTTCGAGTCGACGCTTTGTGTGCTGGTTGGCTGCATCTACCTTCCAGATTCTGTCTACCTTTCTATTTACCAGTCCCTTTGGGTTTCAAACCGGTTTAGCTGGGGACTCCGCTGGCGCCTTGCCTACTTTGTCCATCCGGTTATCCACCCTCGGGGTAAACTCAGGTCCTCTTAGCCGAAGCTCTTACCTGAGACCTGGAATCAGTAGACAAGATCAAGGTGTCAGGGGCTCGGTTTGCGATCTTGAGCTGGATGTGAGGCTGCTTCGCTCTTGACGGACTTTGCGGCGCCTTCTCATGTTCGTGCTGTGTTGAGATGTTGGTAGTCCGGTCGGTCGCCGTCGTCGATCGCCTTCATTCCAGAGCCAGTCGCGCCACGTGGAGGCCATCTCGGGGCGACCTGCCATTACCGGCCAACCATTACATTTGTACTGAGATCGATTATCTACTGGAAAGACTTGGAAACAACAATGATATAAAGAACATTGCGGAGTTGACACTTGCGCAGATTGCTCTAGAAGCGGATCGACTTTCTCTTTTGAAAGACGTAAGTATCCGTTATTACTGTTTAGTATACTACTACTAGTAAGCGTTTGTATAATATTTGTAATCACATGTAGCTATTTTCATCATTTTATTTGCAATGGCAGGGATACGATGGTAAGCTGGTGCGATATTTGTTTTGTGACCTTTGTCTCTGCTTAGGGACCTGCAACAAAATATTCAGGCTCTCCGCCATATTAATGCATTCATGATCTATGATCTATGACTCTGATCACACAATATTAAATAGAAACACTCAAATTAACCAATAGATTTAATGTGGATAATTTCATACTACCCTATATATTTTTCTAGAAAATTCACATTGGAACCTATCGGACCAATTTTTGTCATTTCATTTTTGTTGTATGCATGTACAAGTGCTACATACTTGTAATTTCAGCTCATGAACTACCTGGGAGAAGTTTACAAAATAAAAAATGATTTCACCTCAGAAAACAAGAATCGTCTCCACAGGCTTCTCGAAGGTCTTCATGGAAATAAGGAGTTTGTCGGAGAACATCGAGGTAATTTTCAACATTAGAAAAAAATAAATAATGCAGTTGTTTAAGATGCACTGAAACAACAATTCAAGGAATTGGTGGAGAGCCACCAAGTGCAGAACTTCGGAATCTCGGAAGCCGAAAGAATCCAAATTGTAAAGGCCGTGGGTTATGACGTGAGAAAATGGTACAAGTGCAGCAAAGGTATGTGATAAAGTAAAATCAGAGATCTGATATATGGCTGGATGTTGGCCCGAATTTGGGAATTATTTAAAGCCTTCCAATTTCTATCCTCTAATCCATACTAAATGTGAAATTAATATTTCACTTTCAACCAATTTGGGTGGGGCGGAGTTAAAAATGAACGAAAATTATCTCTTTGCAAGGAGGACCTCATTTGCGCAAAATATTCCGCTGTCCCCACACAAAAATATCAGTGGTTGTAGATCCGTTGTATGGCCAAAATTATTTCAATAATAGAGAATCGTTGCTTCAAAGTGTAATTTTAAATAAGTGCCAAACAAGGGCGAACTACTCTTTATTAGGTCATAATCCTATGTACTTCATATATATCCAATTAGGTCATCTTTATGGCATTGGAGACTGTGGCCGAGCAGTGGTTCAGAGTCAATGTCCCGAATGCAATGAAGAAATTGGCGGCCTCGAGCACAGATTGATTTCCACGAGTCAGGAAACAACTGCTGAATTCCGGCGCGGTGTAGCGCCCCTTCGACCGGTCATTCCACCTGAATTTAACCATCTTCTCAATATGCAAGAATTTTTGCCATTATGAATGTAAAATTGTCTTTATGTATTTTCAATTTTATTATTCCACTCACTTATTTTGAATTTTCTTTACAGTGTGAATAAATTTGCTGTTTATTAATGTTCTTCTTGTGCTAGCACAAGCAAGATATACCAATTACGCAATTTATTATGTTCCTGGAACATTGTTCGAGCAATCTGCATTGTTTAGGCGATACGGAAATCCGTTATTGTGATAATGATAACTTTTTTGAGGCCAATATCATGATAATCCGCAATACATTTAGCATTGACATTTGGCAGTTTTAAACAATACATCAACATGTATGGAAAATTAATTTATATAGGGTTATACAGAAAAAAAGAAATCTGAGCTATACAAAACTTACCATGTAAAAAATATACCTTTTGAGTACAAAGAAAAAGAAACCCGTTATATGTTATGGAGCTATACGTTATACTTTGGAGCTAATTCCAATCTCAATTCTATTTTCAAAATTGAATCCAAATCTCGAACTCGGAAATAGATGCCCACTTCCTCGCATTTGTTTATATAGCAATAACGTCACTTGAAAATCGATCTGAATCAATAAACAACTGTCCGTCTGTCGTGTCTCGCGCACGCAAAATCAAAATGTTCATAAACGAATAATGTGTCCTTCTTCTCTAATTAAGCCGACCTGCACTTGTTCCAATTTGCAGAAAGAGATCAATATTTTTTATTTTACAGTTGATCGTTGTTTCCTTATCTCATTACTTCCCTTGACAAACAGAAATAGTCCATTAAGTGTCTCGCGAGAATCACTGTTTGGAATTGATAAAGAAATGAGACAGAATTCTTTTGACATTTTTAGAAGTAATTCCGGTTAACGGAACTGATTTATTTGCATTTTTCGATCTCTGTCTTTATTTTACTGTTAATTGCCACGAAATGTTTTACCTAAGCATTTTATATTTCGGGAATATTCCTCCATTTTCATCTTACCATAATTGGACTACAAAAAATAGACCTCGTTTCTAAAAATTTCACTTGCTTTACTTTGGAAAAGGATTTTTTGTAGAACTGCCGAAATTTTTGCAAACAGAGACATTTTTATCTCTTAGATAATCAACCGTGTTTCCAGATTGACTAAACCAAAAAACTTTAACTATGGGAAATTCGATAATGGAAATGTTGCTTTATTTGTTTGAGAATAATTATCATAATTTCACGTTGTATTTTAGCGAAAATGCATTCGCTAAAAAGTTTGAGTCTCTCCAACAAAAAAGCGCTCAAGAATTTGGTTTCGCGCAACTTGAGCAACTCTGTCTCGAAGAATGCTTCAACTTCGTCTCTTCCCAACATTCTCATCATAATGGCCGACCAATTAAACGGGACATTCTTCCCCGAAGGAGGACCGGCAGAATGGCTCCATGCCCCACACCTCAAGGCACTGGCAGAGCGATCCGTTCGGTTCTCCAACGCATACACCGCTTCGCCGTTATGTGCCCCAGGCAGGGCTTCTTTCATGTCGGGACAGCTGCCGAAAAGGACTCGGGTCTACGACAATGCGGCGGAATTTGCGTCGGGTAGGCTTTTTTATTACTGAGAAAAGTTATGCGATGAAACTTTTGAAAGTGAAATAACTTTGACATCGATAATTTAATCGGAGGGAAGAAAAAATGCACTTCTGTTCCATACAGTCCTGTCAAACTGATGGATGTCAACACCATGACTGATCGACTCATTGCATGCATGAATCGTCAGTGCGCGATGTCACTGAAGATTAAATTAAAAAAAGACGATTTATGTATGAAACGAATTGGTCAGCATTGGCATCCTATCCATCGACAGAAATGGCGAAAAATAAAGAAAACATGATAACCGTCAACTCATTTTTTCGGATTTTGCAATTTAAAGCATTTCTTCGATTTTCAATTGTTACTTTAAGACGTTTTAGAAATCGTCATTTATCCAGAAAATTTTTAACTATTGGTAATATTGTCCATTTTTATATTTTTAGTCTAAATTCTTACCTCATTCCGAGTCCTGAAAGGAAGCTGAAAGAAAAAAGAACAAATTCAAATGTATTTCAGACATTCCCACATACGCCCATCATTTGCGACGAGCTGGCTACTATGTTGCTTTATCGGGAAAAATGCACTTTGTGGGACCGGACCAACTCCATGGATTTGAGGTTTGGCATCTTTATTATGATACAAATATGTTTGATTTACTTCCAGGAACGTCTAACCACTGACATTTATCCAGCTGATTTTGGCTGGACGCCCGATTATCGGAAACCTGATGAACGCATTGACTGGTGGTACCACAATCTTTGCTCTGTCACAAGTAAGACTTTATTCTTTGCTGCTATGTTTTTCATGGATCTAGAATGCTCCGGGTACTAAAATTTTCTGGAACACATTCTATACATATTTTCCGGAACATACTGGTAAAATATGAACTTTTATATGATACCGTAAATCCTCTAATAAGTCCCCCGGGGGACTTATTGTTTCGTAGGGGGTCTAGGGGGGGACTTATTTGAGGGGGGGACTTAATTGAGGGAGGGGACTTATTTTTTCGTGGCCGCGCCGAAGGCGCGGCGAAAATTTTTGGGACTATTTGGCAAAATTAGGGAAAATTTTTGAAAATTTAAACCAATTTTGAATTGGTTTGAACCAAATTGGTTTGAACCAAATTTTGGCCAAAAATTTGAATTTTTTGGATTTTTGATCGATTTTTCACCAATTTTTAGCAAATTTTTCAATTTTTTGACAAAATTTTGTAAAAAATAGCAAAATTTGCAATAAAAATTCAAATTTGCGCCAAAAAATTTGAAATTGCGCCAAAAATTTGAAATTTGGAAAAATTTGGAAAAATACCCATTTTAGGGGGGGACTTAATTGAGGGGGGGGACTTATTGGAGGATTTACGGTATATCATATAATTTTGTGTAATTGACAATGACCGGACGTGTGTTATAATAATATAAATTCTTTGAGTAGGCACTGGCTTGCTAAAGTACGAGAAGAACAAATATATTAGTGAGAAATGCCCTGAAGGCTTGCTTATTATCACTTCTCTTATTCAAATTGAACATTTGACAAGATTTCAGAAAATTCTGTTATTTTTTCTATATATGGTAGAAGAAAGATATCAATCAAGTAGTTTCAATTTAGAAGCCGAAATTTCAAATTATAAATTGAAGGAAAATTAAAAATTCGCGGAAATGTCTGAAATGTGAATAATATTTCGAAAAAGCAGTACAAATGTATAAAAAATATAAAATGTTATGGAAAAAATCGGAATATTCAGACATTTGCGGGATATGGCAGGAATTTGAGTATTGCGTCATACAATCCTGCCCTTGTTTCAGCTTGTTGCTTGGTCAACTTATAGATTGTACAAATTTTCTGTTTTCAGATGCTGGCACCGGAGAAATCACAAATCAACTTGAATACGACGAGGAAGTTGCATTTTTGGCTACCCAAAAGCTCTACCAATTATGCCGTAAGACCACAGAACGACGGCCCTGGTGTCTAACTGTCTCTTTCACCCATCCACACGATCCCTATGTGACCAGACCGCCATTCTGGGACTTGTATAAAGACTGCGAACACTTACTCCCGTCAGTTGAGTCCATTCCTTTTGCGCAGCAAGATCCGCACTCCGAACGATTGCTGAATGCGTGCGATTATCAGAACTTTAATATAACTCAGGATGATATAATGCGGTCGAGAAGGGCATATTTTGGCAACATTTCATTTATCGATGAAAGGGTTTGTACTATTTTGAATACATTGAACGAATCAGCGAAGTTCCCTTTTTAGGATCTTTATCTGGACCACAAAAATTTAACTCCATTTCAAAAATCAAACTTTTGCCTTCAAGTTTTTATTGTCATAAACAACAAAAAACTTTCCAGGTAGGCGAGCTGATGGATGTCCTTGAACGCACAAGGATGCTCGACGACACGATTATTGTATTCTGTTCTGACCACGGCGATATGCTGGGCGAGCGTGGGCTATGGTTCAAAATGAGCTTCTTTGAGGGCTCTGCTCGAGTGCCGTTAATGATATCCAAGGCGGGCAGCAAATCAGCGTGCGACGGACATCTCGTGGACACTCCCGTCTCCACTATAGACATAGTATCGACATTAGCCGAAATGGTAGGATTGACGTCTCTGGATGAAGTGCAACAATGGACAGACGGAGAGAGTTTGGTGCCTTTTATGGATAAAGATAGGTAAATTTTTCATCTACCGTTGCAATGCTTTCGCCACAAGAGTTATTTTTGAGTGGATATTATTTAAAATTATCAGGATTACCGGGCCTGATAAAGAAAGAAGACAGCTTTGTCTTCGCTAAAATCGTCCAAAATTTTGGTGACCAGGCTGTATCGGCTCAATTTTTCTAAATTATATAAAATCGAAGGCCTTAAAATTCATGCCCTTCAGGAAAAAATTCAGCTGCTCGATATTTTCACTCCAAATTTAAATTTTCAGGCAAGACGAACTCCATCGAGGCCCCGTTCTCATGGAATATGCCGCAGAAGGAACGCACACTCCGATGGTGTGCATCCGGCGTGGGCGCTTCAAATACGTTCACTGCACTATTGACCCACCTCAACTTTTTGACCTCGAGGAAGACCCCCACGAAACAAAGAACTTGGCTTACGATCCAGCCCATCAGATGCTCGCCTCAAGCATGCTCGATGAGGTGAACTCTCGATGGAACTTACCTGCTTTTGACGCGGCAGTAAGAGAAAGTCAAGCCAGAAGGCGAGTTGTTTACGAGGCGCTCAGAAACGGGTCGTACTTCCCATGGGACTTCCAGCCTCTGCAGAAAGCCTCTGAGCGCTATATGCGCAACCATATGGACCTGAATGAGGTCGAAGCACAACAGCGGTTTCCCAAATTTGGGGAATAATTGGGAAAAATTGTAACAATCGCGATGTATACATTTTAGCCAATGGATAGAAAATTGTGAATATTTCACCAATATGTACAATAAAATCCTCTCCATATTTCAGTTGTGTATCATATTTATGCCGCACAGATCCCATAAATCTTTATCAATTATTCAAATTTCTTCTGAATTTTTGCATTTGATGCAGTAAAATTGCGAAACTGTAATATCTGGTGGCGAAATTGTCTGGTAGGGTGCCTTGGAGAAGCTTTTCACATCCAGTTTGAAGGGTTTTTGGCGCGCAAAACTTGGCATACATGGCATTGGGGTAAAAAGGGGTTATTGAAAATTTTTAATTTGGGGAATTACTCGATGCACCCCCTGGCTAGTAATCCCCCAAATTAAAAATTTTCGGTAACCCCTTTTTACCCCAATGCCATGTATGCCAAGTTTTGCGCGCCAAAAAACCCTTCAAACTGGATGTGCAAAGCTTCTCCAAGGCACTCTATCTCTAGAGAATTTCTAGTATTACATTTTGACGAGAGCACGGCCTTCGCCGCGGGATCTGGGGTTGCGCCAAAAACTATATTCGGACTCCGTATAACTCACTCTGGCTTTCCGGCTGAAATTGGTGGAGACAGCGTAAAAAACTGCTAATGATGCCCTCAGGCAACTTCGGGAGTCGATAACTCTCGATTCAAATTTGGTTTTCCGGCTGAAATTGGGGCCAATCGTTTTCCCATGAGCTTATCTATCGATTGACACCAAAATCAGACAAATCTAGCCACAGCGTAAAAAGTAGGTTGGGGAACGGACAGACACACGGGTGCGACTCAGGTAGAGTGATAGAATACGAAGTGTGTGCAAGGGCGTGAAGTAAGCGATCTTTCTTTTTGGGATCTGCTTGTTGGGAAGTGAGTGCACCAGGGCTGGGCGAGATTGGGATTTTCCCATTCGAGATTCAAGATTCGAGATTGCGAAAAAATTTCGAGAAACGAGATTCGAGACGCCAAAAACCTCGAGACTCGTCTCGAATTCGAGATTCGAGACGGAGGAATATTTTTCCAAAGCACTTTTTTCCAAATTTTTTTGTCATTTTTTTATTTTCTGCCAATTTTTCGCAAGTTTTGTATGCATTTTTTGTTTATGTATAATTTGTTTATTTTATTGGCATTTTTACCATTTTGGCTATTTTCTTATAAAATGGCGTAGAAAAGAGTTCCGACAGGGCAAATGGCGATTTGAATTTGCGCCAAAACATAATTGCATGCCAAAGGGGTTAAAAGGGGCCGCTGAAAATTTTTAATGAGGGGGATTACTCGGCAGAGGTCTCCTCAAGAGATTGGTAAAAAAATTTGAGTGGGGCCTTATCAGAGTAAAAATTTTCACAGTCAACACTTTTCCCTATTAGAGGAGGCTCTTTTCCTGATGCTGAACAGAGCCTCCTCTAATAGGGAAAAGTGTTCATTGTGAAAATTTTTACTCTAATAAGGCCCCACTCAAATTTTTTTTACCAATCTCTAGAGGAGACCTCTGCCGAGTAATCCCCTCATTAAAAATTTTCAGCGGCCCCTTTTAACCCCTTTGGAAAGCAATTATGTTTTGGCGCAAATTCAAATCGCCATTTGCCCTGTCGGAACTCTTTTCTACGCCATTTTAATATATCAGCAAATTTAATTAATTTTTAAAGATATTTTAATAATATTAAATAAAACTTTGCCTGTTTTCCAGAAATTTTTCGAATTTTTGTCCTTTTTCGGCTAATTTGCCAACTATGTCGTTTTTCTATAATTTAGTCAATTTTCAGCAAACGACCCAGTTTTTTCGAAATTTTCCTCCTGCGGCGCTATTTACTAGAAATGTTTGGAAATTAGTGATATATTTTAAAATTAAGGATAAAATTGCGCCGTAGGCGAAAAATTTTTGACAAATTTAGCTTGTTAGCTAAACATTTTGATCCAAAAACCGTTGGAGTTTTTGCACGGTCCATTTTTCCAAAATTTATATTTAAATTTATATGTTACGGCTAAAGCTGGAAATCGGCTAATGCTAGGATTAGCTAGTACACCCGGCTAATGTTAGGGAAATTGTGTTTAAAATGGAATGAAATCCATCAAATATAATTATTGCAGAACATATGGCAGATTTTCTTTCTTTTATTTCGGAGAAATGCTGGCAGGATCTTCATTATAGAAAAGACGCTCTTTTCATTGCAGAAATATGATTCATAGAGGCGCTAGGCTTTTTTACAGTTTGTTCACATTTGTTTTGTTCCATTTAATCTACGTTATTCCGCATTTATAATTTCATTAGACTTTATTTTTATGTATTATTTTTTAGCACATCGGTGAATTTTAAGTATCCCGATGTGCTGAATTCTCGTCACCATTCAGGTAAATTTTCATTATTTTATATCGATGCAGAATATAGCAAAAAGTTTGTAAAATAATTTTAAAATGAAAATCTCAATTTAGGTTAAAATAATTTTAAAACGGAGTTTTTACTATTTAGGCATCGGCCGCTCTCCTTACAAGGCCACATTTGGAACTGAACCACGATTGGGTCTCAGAGTGGGACTGAATATGCCTGATGAGGTCATCGACAAAATCAATACCGAACTAGATTTGGCCGATTTGGCATACAGCTTAAGCATTGGTACAGGCGTCGGATCGCCTAGCACATCTACTGAAAATGCTCAAAAAGAATGCGTATCATGCGGCAAGCCATATTCCGGTTCACACAAATGCCATAAATGCAACAAATTCTGCCACGCGATTGCACCATGCTCGACCCCACATTCCGAGGAAGGTGCAAGCAAAAATGCAACACGACGCGCTGCAAATGTTTCAAATCCAACTTGAAGTGCAATAGCAAGTGCCATAGCTCAATGCCATGTGATAATAAACATGAATGATTGTTAATTTGTCGAAGAAGCCAATAAATTTTGTGTTACATACTATTTCCCTAACATTAGCCGGGTGTACTAGCTAATCCTAGGATTAGCCGGCTAAAGCTGGGAATTACCAGCTTTAGCCGATTTCGGCGGGTAAAGCTAGAATTACCAGCTTTAGCCGCCGAAATTGGCTAAAGCTAGAATTACCAGCTTTAGCCGGCTAATCCTAGCATTAGCCGATTTCCAGCTTTAGCCGTAACATATATATCAAAAGGTAGGAAAACTAGCGCCGCAGGCGAAATTTTTGAAAAAACGGCTGTTTATTAAAAATTGGCTAAAATTCACGTCAAAAACAGAAATACAACGGGTAAATAAGGTGTCTAAAAGTGTTGAAAAAAATGGACAACAATAATGAAAAAACAGTGCCGCAGGAGGAAATTTTTCAATATAAATATTTTCAAAAATACAGTATTTTAAATACTTGGAGGAGAAAAGGTAACTAAATAGCGCCGCAGGCGAAAATTTTTAAAAAATTACGCTGTATGTAAAAAATTGACATTGAAAATTTTGTACATTCCACGAAATTTTCAAAAATTTTCGCCTGCGGCGCTGACTGCATTCTTAGGGGTGCCTGTCTCGAATCTCGACTTTTTTTGCCTCTTTTTCGAGATTCAAGATTCGAGACGCCAAAAATGTCGAGACTCGCGAGATTCGAGTCTCGCCCACCCCTGGAGTGCACCCTTGTCTGCCAGTGAGCTTTTTTATTTCCCACCGCCGTATAGGAATGAAGCTTCAAAGCTCTGTAGTTTCTAGTGCTAAGTTTGGGAAAACAGAATAACTATCCCAGCTGAGTTTTTCCCCTATTTTCATACTACCAGAAGGTACTGGAAAGTACTATTCTCACTCCTAGAGTCAGAATATAATCAGTAGAACGAAGGTTTTGATAATTTCATTCCAAATTTTCACCAAGTTTGGTCCGAAAGTGAAATTCGCGAGAAACTTCACAATTTGGGTCGCAAATGTTTTCAAAATGAAAATTCGGGAAAAATCAATAGACAAATCGGAAATAAGAACATACTTACTTGCATCATTCTTAGACAATAAAAATAAAATTTATTCACATTGTAAAGAAAATTCAAAATAAGTGAATGGAACATTAAAATTGAAAATACATAACGCAATTTTACATTCATAATGGCAAAAATTCTCGCATATTGAGAAATTGGTTAAATTCAGGTGGAATGATTGGGAGAAGTGGCGCGACACCGCGCCGGAATTCATTAGTTGTATCCCGACTCGTTGAAACCAATCTGTGCTGGCTGCCGCCAATTTCTTCATTGCATTCGGGACATTTGCTAGAAACCATCGCCATGCCGCAGTCTCCAATGCCGTAAAGGTGGCCTGAAAAACAAAATATATACCCTCATGCCAAAGTTACATGAATCAAACTTTTCTCTACTTTTCATAGACATGGAATTTAGGCTACGCTTTTTAATTAGACTAAAAATTCCTGCAAAAATAAGGCTATAGAAAATTAAATGCGAAATGCATACCTTTGCTACATTTGTACCAGTTTCTCACATCATAGCCCAAGGCCTTTACGATTTCGATTCTTTCGGCTTCCGAGATTCCAAAGTTCGGCACTTTGTGTCTTTCTGTCAATTCTTTGAATTGCTGCTTCAGTGCATCTTTAATGAAAATTATTAGTTAGTGTATGAGAAATAATACATTTCAGCTTTTAACTGGCCTCTGAAATAAAATGACAATATGCACAAAAGAGCTCTGACATTTATGTCTATGAAGATGAGATCCGAAGGATTATATTGATATGTTACTTGCGAATGTAAGCAGCGTATTGACGAAAAAGTTAAAAATATAAAATGCGCATGGTCGCAAATCGTGCGATTTCTCCAGACAGATGCTATTGTGCTCCTTCAACAACTCCGTAGTTTTTTTCTTCGCTTTCCTAACGTACCTCTATGCTCGCCAGTAAACTCCTTGTTTCCATAAAGACCGTCGAGAAGTGTGTGGAAACGTTTGTTGTTTTCCGTGTTGAAATCCGTTTTTGTATTGAAGACTTTCCCCAGATATGTCATCAGCTGAAATTACACACATATTGGGTATTTTCATAAGTCCTGACCCCCGCCCCCCATCAAACTCATATTTTTTACGTGATATTGCTTTTCTGAGCGCAGTTTTCTTAGGAAACCATATTGGAAATGTAGGGGTAGGAAAGGGACATTTTTTTCCAAAGTGTCATATTTCGGCCAAAAAATGACGTCTTTTGTCAAAAAAGTGCTTTTTTATGTTGCCGGGGTCAATTCTGTTTGATACGAATTCGTTTTTGTTATTGAATATATTTGTTATACATTATTTCACTTACGTCTTTCAAAAGAGAAAGGCGATCCATTTCGTGAGCAATCTGTACAAGTGTCAACTCCGCAATATTTCTCATGTCATTGTCATAAGCGAGTCTTTTAAGCAGATAGTCGATTTCGGCATAAAGAAACTGATTGACCGGAAGAGCGACAATGTTGTAGCGTTGCAGCACGCTTATCGCATTTGACATTTCCTGGGATAATGGATCAAACGAAAACGAGAAATTTTCTTTGCGAATAGACTGAAACATCTTCCAGATTTGATCTGCGATCCTGAAAATTTCAAATTAAACAGATATGTAATTATCTATCATCAACTTTGCAAATATGTCCGTCAATATTTCTTTTTTAGATTTTTAGATTTAAATATTTTTCCTAAGAGTATGAATTGCTTGTACACATAATTTCGAAAATAAAAGCATGGTTTAACTTTATTTCATGACACAATTTGTTTCTGACTCAGATTGGCTCAAAAATGTGTGTCCAAATTGTGTCCAGCATATTTCGCTGTCGCAATTTCTATCAAGTCGTACATGGTTGTCGACATTGAAACATATTAGCTCTAATTTTGTGACCTACCTAGTCACATATCGCAGTGGCGTATCTAGGATTTTTTTTTTGGAGGGGGGGTACGTTTTAGTGGAAATGGCCATTTTGGGTGGGGGGGTACCGCGTGGAGGGCGCGACCGACTTTTGGATTTTGGGGGTACCGGACCAAATTTTTGCCCAAATTTGCACTGATTTACACTCATTTTTTCAAATTTTCCCATTTGGGGGGGGGTACGTACCCCCGGTACCCCCCCCCTAGATACGCTAGTCACATATTGAGTCACAAGTCAAGACTTGTGTGTCAGTATGTCATCTTCGAGTCAGCAACACTGCTAATTTGAAAACAAATTGTGAACTATTTCAATTTCGAAAATTTTGATTGTCCATCAAAATTGTTCATTGCTCATGAATAATAAAATTCTTGAAATATCTCTAGACCAGGGATGGGCCCTCTGTACTCTGGTATGCTTAACTACAGCAAATTTGCTAAACGCACACTATTTCGTCGGAGCCGTTCCCTTCTTCGGTAAAATCAATAAAGCATACACAAAGAGTCTTTGTTCATTTGCTGCTGTGATGAAATATGAAAATCACCAAACGTTCAACGCACTCGGCCGGTGCGTTGAACGTTTGGTGATTTTCATATTTCATCACAGCAGCAAATGAACAATGACTCTTTGTGTATGCTTTATTGATTTTACCGAAGAAGGGAATGGCTCCGACGAAATAGTGTGCGTTTAGCAAATTTGCTGTAGTTAAACATATAAGAGTACAGAGGGCCCATCCCTGGTCTAGACTATAAAATGTTAGTTTTTTGCAGTTTTCTCTAAAAATTACCTGAGGACATTGCGCGCTGTGTTGATCCAATGTACCGTTAAATTATTATCCTTTACGGATCGAAGTTGGCCGAAAACAATCTGAAAGTCTCGGTAGATATCTCTGTGTTCTCCGTAAGAGTCGATCACATCCTGAACTTCTTTCATGAGCGGCTGAAGTTTTTTTGTATCGAATTTCGCGAAATCCATCATTAGGTCCCGGTTGCTTTTGCCACGATTAAAGCGCTTAATCTGAAATTTCTAATATCTTTCTGATATATATGTATATTTAAATACATGAAGACAAATCTGTAGATGAAGTTTACCATTATATAGTTTTTTCCAAAAACTGCTTTCTCATAAAAATTTTATTAATTGCAAAAATAAAACTTTAATTTCAATTACTGTTTCACAAATTTATAAAATTACCTGCTCAATATCAAAAGCCCGTTTGTTCAGCGCACTAATGTAGCGGCTGGATCGCTTTATGGGAGTCTTACATTTAGGGCATTCGATTGGCACAATTGATACCGCGGTGGACGTGGACTCGGAGTTGTTTCCTTGATCAGAAGCTTCAAGAGCAGCAACCTTTGATTCAACCCAATGGTCAAGACCCTTAAATATTCCAGTATTACTGATAGTACTAATCAAGTAGTCAAGAATTGTGATTTTGTTAAAAATTTTTGGCTGCCAGTCTCTTTTTATAAAATATCTCCTGAGAATAAAAAGACATACAGTGACTTCGAAAATATGTCCACAATCCTTGAGCCGCACAAATCGAGCATCGTCATCTTCTTCTGTTCCAAAGAAAATGGTTTGAATCTCTTCAAATTTCTTCGGATCGCAAATTTTGCAGATACTTAGACATTCCTCGCCGCACACACCGATGCACTTATGCGGATCTTCGGTCCTCTTCCCATCTTTTACTTTGAGAGGGCATGGCAGATTATTGTTGCACGGTTCTTGACACGGTGGCACTTTGCATGGCATCCAACATTTGGAATCACATTTTCGGTGTTCGCATTGATTATGACACTCTTCGACGCATTTCGGACATGGTTCTCCGCAAGTGCGACCCTTATTCTTCTTTCCCGATTTTTCCAAACTTTCATCCATATATCCTAGGCGAGTTTTCTTTTGTTGCTCTCCAAACACGGCCATTTTTCCGCATTGGCTATGCCCACAAATTGTTTCGCAAGGACGATCGCAAGGCGGGCAAATTTTGGAGCACTTTGATTTGCATTCATGTCCACATACGAGAATTCTGAAATATTTTTGTATGTCGTGTGTTTCTATCATCTTAAATCTGAATTACCTTTTACAGTTCTCTTTACACGCCACGTGAATCCGACCTAAATAAAATTTTCATTATTTTCGCATAGGTTTGTTTGTGGTCGGGCTATAAAAGCAAGACTTCTGCAATTTATTAAATTGCACTTTACAATATTCGAAACTTATATCCGTTTGTATCGAAAGTAATGCGAATGCGATTCAAATGATAGCTTGGTCCCGCAGCGAAACTGCTTTGTCTTCACCAAATTTTCTTTGTCTCTACCAAATTTTGTTAGAATCGCAGTCGCATTACTTACTCGCTACAAATAATCAGATGTGAACCCTTAAAATAAAATTTCAGATAAATTAGATGATCTGACTACTTCGTATATCAAAGACGAAAGTGATAATAGTAGATAATGTAAAGTGATAATAGAGGGGACATTGTAAATGAATGGTATATTTTACGAAATAAAGTGAGAAAAGGGGGGAAGTGATATTTGACGAATAAAATTGTTTATAAAATCCATTTTGAAAACTCGTCAAAAACTAAATAAATATCAATCTCAAACGCTTACCATTCCTGCACTTTCCACATGTTCCCAGACACAAATGGCCGCATTCTGCCAAAGGCGTGGCACATGGTTTGGGACACAAAGTCAAATTAACGTCAGTCGAACACTTCGTTTCCACTTCATGGCCACATATCGGCCATCGTTTAAGCACGTTTGCGGTACATTTGAAGGTGTTCACGTTATCAGAGCATTTCATTTTGACTCTATGATTACAACCCGGCAACGTTCGCTCTACTTCGGCTCTGCATTTTTGCGAGTCGCATTTATCGCTGCATTTCAGCTGGCACGGGTGTGTGCAAGAGAGGAGTCGTGTGCATTTCTCGTTGCAAAGTATTTTGTCTGTCGGCAAAGCACATCCTGCAAGTTTCGAATGTCCACAAGGAAGATGTTTGACAACTTCTTCTTTACAGTCACCACATGGCTAAAAAGAAATTTGTACTATATTTTCATAATTTAAACAGAAAACAGAAATTAGCTATCAGAAGTAGAAATCAATAACCTTCAGGTAATCTGGAGGTTATTGATTCACCTGAGTATAGAATCATACTTAAAGAGAAAACAAAACTAGGAAATTTGTAAAAAGCTACATCGAAAGGTATAAATCTATCAACATTTATTTCGCTATATTGGTATTCAGGTTCTTTCATAAGTAGTAATCACCCAAATACCCATTTTCACTCAGTAACGGAAATAAAAAATCGAAACCGCCAAAATTTATATATCTCACCAATCAAAGTCATATCTCACCTTGCTGCATTGTTTCTTACATGGGTGCTGGAACTCTGAGTTGCATCTTTTCTCGCACGGTCTGATACAAGGGTCTTTGTGCTGTGAGTCTGTGGCATGGCACATTTTCATGCAAGTGTGACCACAATCGCGACGAAAATTGCATGGTTGGCCGCAGCCTCCTTCCGGACATTTCTTGTCGAATTCTTCCAAACTTTCGATCACCTTAATTGATCCGCTTAAAGTGTATTACAACACATACATGCTACTTACTTAATATTTCCATATAACATTTAGCGCGATTTCGAAAGTAATTTACCTGCTCCACTCCATGCATTTGACACTTTACTGGAAAAGTGCCTTCGCTCATTGCACCTGCGTCTTCGACGCTTTTTCGAATTTGCATCCATAATTTACAACGGCTTGCAAGAAAATCCATGTTTCCAAGAACGTACAAGCCAATTTTTGCTCTTGATAGCGCTACACAGACACGATTTGAGATCTGAAAAAGGAAAATATAATTTCATTTTTTATCATAATATTTGAATCTTATTTTTGAACAATTTTGTTTTGTTGAAGACAAGTGAAAATAACACATAGAGACAAACCAAGGAAAAATTAAACGAAAACGATATAGGCGAATGTTAAAGTCAAGGATATTACGAACTTCAGTCAAGATTATTTTGTTAAAAAGCTTTAACATTCAAAGATCAGTGTTGGGGAATTTAAGGGGCTAATAGCAGTATGTCGGAATAGCAGACTGTTGATTTCGCACATTTTTACGTCATAAACATAGGCTTAAGCTTAAAATTGCTTTGGCTCAAAAAGCCGACACAACCAACCAGGCGATAGTTTTTACAATCTGACTTTAGTTTGACGATTTTTTAGAAATCAGTTTTTTTGCTCAGCTCTCCGTGTGATCAGGAATTTCAGATATAAGGATCTCAAAAACATTCAAAACACATCAATTTATACTGTTAAATAATATAAAACTTACATTCAGATATCCAATTTTGTTGTCCGGATTATTGCTGCGCACCAAAGAGAGAATGATGATGTCGCACTCCTCCCCTTGGTAATTGTCCACGTTCTCGATTCGAATTTTGTGGTCTTTCCCAAACACATTATTAGCTCGTTTTCGCACTTCAAGCAATTGATCCAAATACGTGCACAGAATGGTGACTTGATCCGCTTTATAGCCCTGTTGAATAAAATAAAAAGCCAATCGAACGCTATAGTCAGCTTCAAAAAGATTGCTGTGAGACAGAATTTGGGAACGGTTTTCTTCAGGATGAGAGTGGTTGATGAAAAGCAGATCCTTCGTCACTCCCAGCACATGGGGCAAGTCCATAACGGAGTTATCATCCTGAAATAGGTATGAAATTCCATAGGACTGCACCCGCGGCTCCGCCGCTTGGCGGCGCCCCGCCCATATCAGTATGCCTTGGATAGATATGTGCTGAATTTCGTTATAATTTTCTGAGGTATTAGTGGTAAGCCCGATCGCGACGTCAACGCTCCTCAGATATTCCTATAAATGGGCACAAACTTCGGGCCTTCTAGAAGCCGATCTGTGCGCCGGGACCTGGTTTTCCTGAAGGCCCAGGTCGAGGGCTATCATTTGACACCAAAATCGCCCCAAACGGTGAGGGGCGCGGTGAGATAGCTCCATTTCCCGCCAAATGCCCTCCGGGCTTCTAGAACCTTCTAGAAGCCGATCTGTGCGCCGGGACCTGGTTTTCCTGCAAGCCCATCTCGAGGGCTATCTCCTGACACCAAAATCGCCCCAAACGGTGAGGGGCGCGGTGAGATAGCTCCATTTCCCGCCAAATGCCCTCCGGGCTTCTAGAACCTTCTAGAAGCCGATCTGTGCGCCGGGACCTGGTTTTCCTGCAAGCCCATCTCGAGGGCTATCTCCTGACACCAAAATCGCCCCAAACGGTGAGGGGCGCGGTGAGATAGCTCCATTTCCCGCCAAATGCCCTCCGGGCTTCTAGAACCTTCTAGAAGCCGATCTGTGCGCCGGGACCTGGTTTTCCTGCAAGCCCATCTCGAGGGCTATCTCCTGACACCAAAATCGCCCCAAACGGTGAGGGGCGCGGTGAGATAGCTCCATTTCCCGCCAAATGCCCTCCGGGCTTCTAGAACCTTCTAGAAGCCGATCTGTGCGCCGGGACCTGGTTTTCCTGCAAGCCCATCTCGAGGGCTATCGTTTGACACCAAGATCACCGAAAACGGTGAGGGGCGGGGGAAGTTGCCCTTTTACGTGACACACGTGACACACGGATGTCACGTTTTCACGTATGTCAACCCCAAATCTGACATTGATAACCCCCCCTAAAATCATGGGTTTTTGGGTGGTACTCGCGAGTTTGGGGTCCGGGACCCCCAAAAAGTGGGTTATTCTATTGGGTGGGGACAGAGCTTCACCAATCAACTTAGAGGGACCCGATTAAAAGCTAGCAGGAAAAATTCAGACAAACAAAGTTTAATTCGCGGTACATTCGAATCGTTGTAGAATTTTTCAACTGTTTATTGACACATATGACAGAAGTTTGACATAATTTTCAAATGAAAGTAATTGACCATATTTTACTTTTTTCATATTCGGCCATTTAACAACTTTTAGAATACAGTCTTACCGTAAAACCTCTAATTTAACCCCCCTCTGTATGGCTTGTAATTCTTCTCTATTCTTAATCATAGGAAAAGAGCGCTCCCACACTATTTCCTCAAAAAGGAAATTGGTAGTAAAATTAATTTTAGCACACAAAACAAACCGATCAATAATCTAATAGACAGATTTTTCGCGAACAAAGAAGCTCCAGTCAATGGAAAGAAGGCCGGCTCGCCTCTCCCTGTTTACAACTTTACATGTAATGTACATGTAAAGTTGTAAACAGGGAGAGGCGACTGCCTCGTTGTTTACATTACGAAATCAGGGGGGCCACTTTTGATTGCACCCGGTTGTGTATTACCTCGAGATCAGGGTAGAAGTGTGGCATGAGCACGCGCGATATTTCTGGACGCATTCTATGTTGCCTTTTAAGCGCTCTGTACGGATAGCCATTATTGATAAGCCGTTCAAACAGACTGACATCCAATTTGTAATCCTTGGCTAGTTCATACACTGCTGGATTCGGTCGTAGCTGCTGGTGGTCACCAATCAAGATGAAATGCTCACAGGCAAGAGTAAGGCAGGCTAACAAATGAGCCTCAAGGACCTCAGCTGCCTCTTCAACGATCACAATGCGCGGTTTTAATGAAAGCAATGCGGCTTGGTGTTTGGCTGCTCCAGTCGTTGTCATTCCGATCACCTAAATATCGGATTTATATCTGCATAACTAATTATACCATTTATACGAACAAATTCTTTATCAAAAATGCATATCCAAATTGGAATTATAGAAAAGCTTTAAACTCGTACTACAGTTTACCTTAGCAGTTCGAAGAACCTCCACGTCTGCCAAAGATCGAAGCTCTAAGAACCTCTGAACATTGTGGCCATAATCCGCTTCAACATCCTTCAGCTTCATGGTCATTCGAGGAAGTTCCTTGTTAATCCAATATTGATAGAGTCGCCATCGATCCTGAAGAGACAGCTTCCATATATCTGCACCCACGTTTTGCGCCTCGTCCTCAGACATGGCGGGGGCAGTTTTGATAAGCGGTTCGTATAGTTTCATCAGTTCGGGAACAAACCATTCCTTTTTCTAAATAAGGTTAACAATAAAAATATATAATTCGATGAAAAACATAACTTTTCCATTGGTTTAACATATCCGTTTGTCGGTTTATTAATGTCGGTGACGAATTTAATATTTGAATTCGCGCCATTCATTTTAGCCCATTTAGAAGGGGCCAACCTCAAATCTGATATTGCTAACCCCTCTTAAAATACGATTTTAGAGGGTTAGAAATATCAGATTTGAGCTAGCCCCCTTCTAAAGAGGGCAAAACAGAACGCCAAGCATTCAAACATTGATTTCGGACCGACATTAATAAACCGACAAACAGATACTTATTTTTCATAGGAAATAGCAAAAGAAAAATAATTTTTTAATACTGCAATTTTTCTTCAACTTTAATTTTCTGTTTCTGGAATATGTAGAATTGGTTATGAATTTTAAGTACCGATAACTTAATTTCAAATAGAATATTTCCATTAATTCAGCTCCCGGCGGCTTGATTATTTCAATTCCCATTTTTGGCAAATTTTTCTCTATCCATACATCTACCATCTCTACCCACACTCTACTACATACTTTCTCTTGGGGGCTCTACTATAGGGGACTATATTAGAGGAAATACGGTATTATATTAAATGCAAGGGCCAAACAGCTGGACAACCCACTGGACTCTACGTGAGTTTAGTCAACGGGTTATTGTTGAAGGAATATAGTGGAAGGAATCTAGCGGAAGGAATCTAAGGAACTTTGAGAAGTAGAGATCATATGGCATACATATCTTGTTAGAAGCTTAATATGATATTCTACTCAGAAAAAGAAAGCTACTACATTCAAAAAGCTAGTTTACTCATTACTAGAAAATGTTACTAAAAAGCATTTACAATCGAGGGGGAGTGGAGAAGTGCCAAAATAAAAGACATAAAAACAATTCATGCTAATATGTATTATTAACATTAATACCATACTGTTTTATCTAAATATTGTATTTTAAATACACTTACTTTTTTCTTCTGTTTTGATTGAACTGTGAAAATTTCGTCCACAGGTGCGTAAAGCATTCGATTATCAGCTGTTTCATCACGTGCAGCCAATAAGAACTCTGCGTCAATTTCACCTTCGTTGATTGCGTTTAAATTTCTGGCCTTGAAGTTCTGGCCAGTTTGAACGTTACGATGTCGGCGATGTGCATTCAATACATTACCAACAACGGGGTTATCCATTGAAGACAACATTTGCGTTGCCACAAATTGATGGACGTCTAGAAAATTGTTGTAGAATATTGCATCAAAATAAAAATAATGTTCTTACGACATTCTTTTGTTACTCTTTTGATGTCCGCAAATTTCGGCCAGTGTCGTATTTCAGGAATGAGATACGTGTCGGAAATAGGAGTTCCTCTTTCTTGGTTCGACAGTATCCATTCGGCAATTTCATGGCAAGAATGAATTCCAAGACTGAACATATGATACGCGGCGTTTTTGATCGTTATTTCCGGAAAACCCCATTCACGCAATTCCAACAGTATCTGCAGATCCATTTCTGGCTTTCCTGATCGTGTCAACCAATGGAACATAAAGTGCTTTCTAAACGATAGTTTTTAGTTCATTGATCAGATTAATTTGCAATATCGAACATAACTTTTAATTAGAACAACGTAGAACTAAATAATGAAAATTTGTTTTGAATTCCGCAAATTTTAAAAATAGATGAATTTGAAACAAACCGTACTCTCTCATTTTGACCCCTCCAATTCTGACCTCTAGACCTCGTTTGAATAATTATATCCAAGGAGTCAAAATTGGAGTTTACGGTATCTGGTTTTAACTTACCAGGTCAGAATGGGAAATTACTTGCATAATACTTGCATGAAATGAAATCACTTACGTTTCCAGCAGAAAATACTTGACAGATTTACAATATGGCAGGTTTCTATCCGTAAAAATGCCTTCTAGAGCATTTGGCGACGGTAAACGCGACTCAAGTTGGATTATACTACCCATCAGCTTTTCCATTTTTTGCTGCAGCGACTTCACGGTGTCTTTTGTTTCGTATAGGTCGTAACGGACGCTGGATGCAGCATTGTCGCGAGGTGCGCGCCTGCGTGCTTCGTTAAACACGTGACGTACATTGTGCAGCATAAACCTTAAATAAATACAGAAATGGCCGCCCAACAATATAAAGTTTCAATTAAAGAATCTAAATAATTTTTACTAGCTTGGGAGGAGCCGCTTCGCGGCTCTCCCAAGCTAGGAAGCGGTTAGCGTGCACAGCGGGAGATTGGGTTCGTCATCGCTTCGCGCACCGCCATCAGTATGCCCTCGGCTGTAGTTCGGGAGTAAGGTTGTTCGGGAGTAGAGCAGCATGAGACTATTTCGGGCCTTCGGCCCTCAAGCAGCTGTTGTTAGGGAGTAAGGGTTGTTCGGGAGTAGAGCAGCATGAGACTATGTCGGGCCTTCGGCCCTCAAGCAGCTGTTGTTCGGGAGTAAGGGTTGTTCGGGAGTAGAGCAGCATGAGACTATTTCGGGCCTTCGGCCCTCAAGCAGCTGTTGTTCGGGAGTAAGGGTTGTTCGGGAGTAGAGCAGCATGAGACTATTTCGGGCCTTCGGCCCTCAAGCAGCTGTTGTTCGGGAGTAAGGGTTGTTCGGGAGTAGAGCAGCATGAGACTATTTCGGGCCTTCGGCCCTCAGGCAGCTGTTGTTCGGGAGTAAGGGTTGTTCGGGAGTAGAGCAGCATGAGACTATTTCGGGCCTTCGGCCCTCAAGCAGCTGTTGTTCGGGAGTAAGGGTTGTTCTAAATTTAGCTAAATTTTGACCTCAAAATCGAAATTAAGCACCCCTAAGAATGACCTGAAAACAGCGTGACGGAGAAAAAGCACTGGAAAGAATGACCCTTCCGAAAAAATTTGTCTATATTTTGTCTAAATTTAGCTAAATTTTGACCTCAAAATCGAAATTAAGCACCCCTAAGAATCACCTGAAAACAGCGTGACGGAGAAAATGCACCCCTAAGAATCACCTGAAAACAGCGTGACGGAGAAAATGCACCCCTAAGAATGACCTGAAAACAGCGTGACGGAGAAAAAGCACTGGAAAGAATGACCCTTCCGAAAAAATTTGTCTATATTTTGTCTAAATTTAGCTAAATTTTGACCTCAAATTCGAAAATAAGCACCCCTAAGAATCACCTGAAAACACCGTGACAGAGAAAATGCACCCCTAAGAATGGCTGTTCGAAAACATTTTGTCTAAAATTTGTCTAAATTTAGCTAAATTTTGACCTCAAATTCGAAAATAAGCACCCCTAAGAATCACCTGAAAACACCGTGACAGAGAAAATGCACCCCTAAGAATGACCTGAAAACACCGTGACAGAGAAAATGCACCCCTAAGAATGGCTGTTCGAAAACATTTTGTCTAAAATTTGTCTAAATTTAGCTAAATTTTGACCTCAAATTCGAAAATAAGCACCCCTAAGAATCACCTGAAAACACCGTGACAGAGAAAATGCACCCCTAAGAATGACCTGAAAACACCGTGACAGAGAAAATGCACCCCTAAGAATGGCTGTTCGAAAACATTTTGTCTAAAATTTGTCTAAATTTAGCTAAATTTTGACCTCAAATTCGAAAATAAGCACCCCTAAGAATCACCTGAAAACACCGTGACAGAGAAAATGCACCCATAAGAATGACCTGAAAACACCGTGACAGAGAAAATGCACCCCTAAGAATGGCTGTTCGAAAACATTTTGTCTAAAATTTGTCTAAATTTAGCTAAATTTTGACCTCAAATTCGAAAATAAGCACCCCTAAGAATCACCTGAAAACACCGTGACAGAGAAAATGCACCCCTAAGAATGACCTGAAAACACCGTGACAGAGAAAATGCACCCCTAAGAATCGACGTTATCAGAATTTTTGTCTAAAATTTGGTCTAAAAAATCTTGATTTTCTCTGTCACGGTGTTTTCAGGCCATTCTTAGGGGTGCATTTTTCCTTGGAAATACACTTTTTGTCTAAATTTGTCTAAATTTAGATCTCAGATCGGTCTAAAAACTGGCGACCGGTCTTCCTTATAGCTTACTTAGTCCGTACGAAAAAAAACCCGAGCTCTATATCGCGATTTAGAGCGATTTAGAGCCCGGAGAAAAAACCTAATACCAATCCTAATACTATAATAGATTCATTCAAGCTGGATAACGTATATATGTAACGGAACTTACTAACCTCTTACTTTTAATCTGCGTAGGCATCTACTGATGAGAGCCAACCTACGTAGAATCATCTTAGTTCTAACCGTATAGACTGAGGGTCGGAACGGTTAGATAACCATTTACTTTTTTACATCATTCTTTCGTATTCCTTGTTATTTATAATTTCAATTGTAACTCATAAATTATATTTACTCAAAATTCTATTAAAAGTTAAATCCTGTCTTTGTGAAGTTTATTGATTACTAAAGACCCCAAAAATATTTTTAAAATAAAAAAAAATATTTAAAAAATATTTTGGACTTTTTTTAACTAAAATATTTTAAAAATATTTTTTTATTTAAAAAAATATTTTGCATATTTTGGGAATTTTACTTATATTTTAGTAAATATTTTGGCATTTTTGGACAAATTTTGTGATATTTTGGCAAAATTTTCGCGGCGGCCGAAGGCCGCCGCGAAAATTTTTTTTGGCGGAGAAATTTTTCCAAAAAAATTTTGCCGAAAAATTTTTTTTACGAAATTTTTCAAAAAAATTTTTTTTATTTTGCCGTTTTTTTTTCAAAATTTGTTATATTTTGTTGAATTTTAGCTTTTTATTTGGTCTGAAGTAACAATGAAGGCTAAAAAAGCAGAATTAAAGTCTAGAATCGGCAAAAAATTGCTAATTAAAAAAATATTTTTTTTAAATATTTTGCGATTTTTTTAAATATTTTAATTAATTAAAACCGGAATTAAAAAAAATATTTTTGGGGTCTTTATTGATTACTATTGAACAAGTGAAGTGGGGCCGCTTTGCGGCCCTCACTTCACTTGAAGCGGTTAGCGTGCATCCGCGGCGCTTCGCGCACCGCCATCAGCGGTCAGTTGGGTTGTTCGGGAGTAAGGGTTGTTCGGGAGTAAGGGTTGTTCGGGAGTAGAGCAGCATGAGACTATTTCGGGCCTTCGGCCCTCAACAGCTGATGATTCGATTACTATATAGGATTGGTTATCGACAGAATGGTAACAAACGTCAAACAAGAGGTTGATTTTTAATTTCTCAGAATTAACAATTTGATTGTTATGTTAATGGACACTTTCTCATACAAGTTTTTGGAATAAGTGTAAGCGTGCAAAATGTTGTATTTTGCAGTATGGATTGACGAATTCAGATATAAACAAATTAAATTTCAGGTATAAAATCGATTCAAGTATATTACCAAACACATACCTTTTAAGTGCTGCATTTTTGCATTGTCCGCCTATTCGGATAATTCCATTCTTCAGTGATTGAGAGATTCCCTCCAAGAACTGGTCAAGTGCGTGATTTGTGTAGCACACCACCAAGATTGGACGATCGTCACTCCTGGGAGGAGGAATGTAAAAACCATCATCGTCGATATCGTCCGCCAAAGCGGCTTCGTCGCCCTGTGCAGTCCATATTCGTTGATTTGCAAGAAGAATGCGAGTTAATTGAAGCCCTGTAAAATATAAGTATGGATATATTGCAATCAAAAATAATTATATTTGGTTTGCCAAATATCGAAAGAAGTTTTATGTTGAATGGACGTTTATGCAATATTACCTATGGACAAATATGAATACTTACCCAGGTATGTCTTGCCTGTTCCTGGCGGTCCTTGCATTACCACCAATTCATTACTCAACGCGTACTTCAGTGCCTCAAATTGACTTTGATCCATTCCCCAGTCTTCTGCTTTGATCGATTCTCCCAACTCAGTAATATTGTTTGACAAAGAGCGGGCATTCTTTATTGGCTCGTCTTTCTGGAATAAAGATGCAATCAAATTAATTTATTCAATATCAAATTGTTGCAACACGGAGTGTCGTATGAAGGGAGGTATTGGGATAAATGACGACATAAACTATGATAATTATATGTTCATTTCATTTGGTCTTTTCTGCTTAATTTCTCAAAATATCTTTGTAGTAACATTAAAAATGTTGATTTTATTACAAACCTGAAGCACGATGTCAAAGTTTATACGACCATTGTTCTTTTCAATATATTCTGGCCTATTAGTATTTGTCTCTGCATGAACCAAGTATCGCGCGAATGGAATTGCTCCATTCATTCGGATAGACTAAAATTTTATAAGTTATAAATATATTAAACGGTGAACAGAACCTGCATAGCGAGCATAACGTGCTTATAGGCTTCGAAGAACGCTGGCGACTCGACCATGTTGTAGAGGACAGTCGTCTTTAATTGACCGGGATTCTCCAATTTAAGTCCCACTTTGCCCTTCCATAGCATTTTTTCGTCTCGATCTTGGACTAGACCGAATATAAAATTTTTGTTGAAATCATCGGAGGAAAGACACACCAGACTGCCATAGATGAGCTTTTTGTTCCAATGCATGTTTCTGTGAGTCTAAAAAGATCATATCTTAAATAGATTTTGTATGAATTAATAACATCTTATACATATTGATTAATCCTTTTTTCAATTTTAACTTTGCCAATATAAAATGTAAAGAAATAAATGTATTTATTTTATATACATATAATGGTGGTCCATTTTATGCCTATTTATACCCATCACGGAGGAACTGGGCTTACCTGCAACTTAACATAATTCAGTAATTGTCCGGTTTGTTGATATAGTTCACCCTCAAAGACTTGCACATCTCGATATACATACAAATCGGGTTTCTTAGAAGGTTTGAATTGAGCGGAACGCTGCCGAGCTCGCATTTGTTGTCTGTATTCTTGAATTCCATCTCGCAATGGTCTTGAAAAATATACCATTTACAAAAACAATTTTATTGAATAATATGAAGGTGGAAATAATTGCTAAATGCGAAAATAGCCTAAAACAATAGCTATCGGGTCCCTCTATAATAACTAAAATGTCAAACTTTCCCTTTTTCTAAAAGAAAATGAAGGAATAGATAATACATGGTATATGTATCAAGATATCACATCAAGAATTTTGACTACCTTCATCTCTTTAATTTCAACATTTTAACGTTATCTCTCGCCTTTCTCTAATCGAGGTTAGCCGAAGCACCTCTCTCTTATAACGAATTTTAGGACTTTACCTCATCTTCTATAATTTCCCTTCTCCTCTATCACAAATGCCACAAACCTGATCAAATCTTCTCGAAGGAGTCGGAAGTGAACATCCAGATAGTGTTCTCCGTCGTCATAATTGCCGTGTATCTTATTTGGTCGAAGATAAACAGTCTTGTCTCCCTCCTCAAAATCTTCGCGTACAGGAATAACCGATAAGTTGCGAAAGTTCTGCGGCGGTAAGCCTCGGCTACCCACGAATATTCTCGTCTGATATTTTTCGACTTGATTCGTCACGTTTTCCTTGTCTTGTAAGTCAATCTGGGATGCTTTTTCAGTCAAGCGTGCCTAATATGGAACCCATTACAGTAAATAAATAAAATGATCAAACATTTAAACTAATATAAAATAAAATTTGCGAATTTTGCATTAGAACTAATGAAAATAACCGAACTATCATTGGTAAAGAATTAAAAATCTTTCATTTATATTATTATTTCTTTTCTTAATATCTTATTTTTCCAAATATAGCTCAATAATAAATTTTCAGTGTCGTATAAATTTTATACCAGTTCAAAAAATATTTCACCTGAATAGCTTCTTCCAAGTTATTCAGCGCCTCCATGGTTCTTTCATTCAAAAACTGAGTGCCGACTCTTTTCAAATTAGTGACTGCTGCATCCACTTTGCCGAGAAGCCGATCGATCCTTGAGGTCATCTCGAATCCAATCATTAGCAATGCCAATAAGCGTTCGATTAGAGCAGCATGTTGAGGCGTTCGTTTTTTTGCATCGACCACCACGTGCGGAATGTCACCGCAGATGTGTTCCGAAATCAGCGTGTCAATTAGAGTACTGTTCAAGACCTTCACCAAAAAATCGTGGGTGAGCGTCCTGAGTTCCTGTTGGTTGTTGGACGCAGCGGCAATGATAACTCGCAGAAACTTTGTTTGCTTGTCCACGTCCTTCCAATGTGTAATCGCATCGAGACGGTTCATAAAATCCCTCGTCTGAAAATAATAAATTGTAGCAGACTATCTCAGCGAGTAGGAAAATAGATGTATATAGATATAAATTATGAACTTGTTCATTCATGATTTTTATTTGTATGAGTTTTGTTTTGATAATCAGAATTTAGGATTAAGGAAATCATGCGACATCAAATCTATAACGAATCAAGCAAGTTTTAAAGAGCTCTTTTACAAGGATTTTTACCGTGCGGCATTAAAATTTTAGCCTTATTTAAACGATAAGTCTGAATTTTTACCCATTTTGAAATATTGTATACACATATAATTTTAATTAACGTGAATTTTTGCCAAAAGAAGAGGTTATAATATCTTACCTGAACTTCCTTGAGTAAATCACTGGAACCTTCCAACATTTTTCCGCAGTCCAAATCGGAACAGATCTGCTCGAGTTTTTCGCTACCAATTAGAAATACCCGATTATTTTTCTGCCCGTTTTGACCTCCTTTTGCGACAGCTTCCTCTTTGCCTTTATTCTTTGCACCTGCTGCGTTTAAACGAAGCGAGCTGAACTTAGGCACGTTTTTCGAAGCATTGGTCGGCGGAGCTCCTTTATTGTATTCTGAAGTACAATTTGTTATTAAAGATGAAAATTAGATGATGGCGAAGACCAATGAAGTTGATATTTTGGTAGGGAGGAACCATATACAGCAAGGAATGTATTGTCTGGAAGGTCCCAAACAATTGAGGACAAATAGACAGACGGAGATCAAACTTTTAATTCGGGTTGATTTGCTCAGTAGATTTTTCAGATACCTTACCATTTTCATCGCTCTTGATTGAAACTTTTATTTCTTTTTTAATGCTTAAAAGGCAATGCATTTATGATCAAAGCCCATTCATAATTGAATTGCTTACGTGAACTTCGAGCATTGTTTGAAAGATTTCGCTGAGGCATTTTTTGAGAACTTCCAGGTTTATTGGCCTCGTTTCCATGAGCAGGAGCGGGAACGTTGTGTGAATTGGATCTCCCGCGAGGTCCCGAAGTGCGACCTGGTCTGCTGGGCTTTCTTTTAGCATCAGACTTTGGTTGAGGTTCTTCCTTCTTGCGAGGAAACATCTATAATTTGTTTTATTAATGAATGCTATTGCAGAAAGTATTCAGCTATATAAATAACGACTAGAAAAGTAAACATCAATTCTCGTGCCATAGAACATAATCAATGAGTTTTTAATTAAAAGTATGAGAAAATAGGATATTTACTTTGAGATAAATAGAATTTCAGAATGCTACCAAAACCGATTTAACTCTAAATCTAAACGAATTCGGTGTTATGTACGGGTGTTTTCCGTCGAATAAAGAAAACCGAAAGATTTGTTTTGTTAGTAAAACTGAAATGAAAATGATGTCATCATACTTAGAGAAGAGCGTAACTTACAGTATCTGTCGGTCCAATGCGCATCCAATGCACACTGAACGGAAATGGGAAATATGGGGAACGAAAACACAAAATGACGGAACAAGTGGTTTTAGGTTATTTCGATGGAATATATATATCAGTATACACTACACTGAATACATATTGCGAAACCGTTCAGTCTACATTTAGAGGTGTATATCAAGCGCAATAATAAAACAGAAGTTGAGAATGAACGGAAAGTCATAAAATTCTGGATGTAAACTGACACAAAAATTTTGACCAGAATTCTTGTGAAAATTTTAGTTAGGAACGAGAGTGGGGCGCCGCGGCGTGCGCCGCGGCATTCGCCGCGAAATCAGTCAAAATCCGCATACGTTTATCCGCGGATATCCGTTTAAACAAACGGAGATCGGATTCGTGTTCAGCATGCTCGAAAAACCCCGGGTGCAAAAAATCAGCCCTGTAGATGATTGTGTTTGAAAAATGTCATTTATGACAAAAATGCCACTTTTTGGCAAAAAAGGCCACTTTTCGAAATCGCCGGGCCCAAATTTTTGAAAATGCGGGCCCTCCAGCTCGAGACCTACAAAATGAGCTATCACACACCCCTGTATCGGGGGAAGGACAAAAGTTATAGCGTTGAACACACACGCGAACGCACCCTAGCGACTTAGGTAGAGTGGATGGATGGATAGAGACAGTACCGTGACCATACAACTGTAGCATTTCTTTGTATGATTCTCGTTTCCATAATTTTAGGAGGGAGCAGAAACTGCGTAACTTTTGATTCTCATTCCCGGCTGAATTAATTTAGAACCAATGGAAAATCAAGATCCTTGAAAACAGCAGGATTAGCCGCTATGATTTTCGATCAAGTCTATCAGGTCATGTCCCAATAAAAAGACAACGTCCTAAAAATATTTTACCTCAAAAATGATACGCTTAAGAACAAAATAATTAGTGAGCATTAATATGGATTAGGAAAGGAGAACACTTTAATGTCAAATGAGTATGAGACGGGAAAGAAAAATAAAGGGAGGAGCTATGTAAAGTATTGCTTGAGACGTTTCGACGTCTAAACAAGACTAGGCAAGTAAAGCTGGACTCTAGACAGCTAGTCTAAACATATAGCTTTTTAGACGCCTAAAATAATTATAATGTCATGAGGTTGAGTCATCTTGAGATCCAACGATTCGATCTGTAACATGCGGATTCCTATCAATACATTTTTGGAAAGGAATTTCGTCCTAAATTTCGTTTACTTTATTCAGAAGGTTGCCTAAAAGTTGAAATCCAATAGGTTACAATTTAGGAATGGTTTTGTGTGGATAATTCAATAACAGATTTCGTCCGATGAAACTTTGAAAACAACGTAATTTTTCTTAAAATAGATACACTCAACCTAAATGTCGTCTCAATAATTTATTCTTACAAGATTGCGCACAGTTGTACACTAAATTAGCATAGGAACAAATCAAGTGAAAATGGCGGGCAAGGGAAATGTTTTGCACAAAATGAAGAGAAGCGACTCCAACCTAAACGATTCTGTTTGATTCTGCCAGTTCTATTCCACTACAGCTTGGTGCGATTGGACAGGAAATTGACTAGCAGTGGAACAGAACCAACGGAAAGCTTATTTTGCTTTTAAAGCGTATCGATTTCTTTGTTATTGGAATCGCAAAATTATTTATCTGAAAATGGTGCAATATCATTAGTTTTGATAACTAATATTATCGAAAGTGTATAAAAAAGAAATAACATATCATGCAATTCTGTGTCAGGCCCTGTTTCGACTACAGAAAGTTTAACTCGCGCAGTAAGACATCTCGCGCAGGGGTCCCAAGGACAAGGTTGCTTGCCATGATCTTGTAAGCAATTTTGCTCATGTGACTCTTGCGCGAGATCCCCAAATATCGGAATGTATGATATTCCCCTATTTTGGGGGAATATCCATGGGGGAATATGGTAGTTCATCCTAGAAATTACTGCGATATTCAACTTTACAAGAAATTTCACAAGTATGCCACGGCTTATAAGACAATTTTTCCATAAAACAACATGAATATACGTAAGTAGAGGAAAAACAGTAAAAACAGAAAAGTTGTGAAACATAACGGTGATATTGTTTTTACGTCACAAATAAAAATGGAATGATTCATAGAGTGTGTATAAACACTGGTAAGAGCATTAAAGCAGAATCATAATTCGAATGACTATACAAAATTATTTTCAGTGGGGAAAACAAATAATCGAGTCAGTAAATGTGAACAAAGCATAAATATAAAAAGAAAACATCCTTTACTATAAACAAATTATGCAAATTATTTGTTGTACCATAAGTGTGATTTAGATGACAGACAATGGATAAATAGATAGATACAAAGGCTACAGTTTAGAAGTCTTAGGGGCATTATCAACGGGAATAATCGTCATCGTTCTTCACTGTTATCATCTACACCATTATTATCTATGTAATGTAATGTGTTTGAAGCATTCAGTTCAGATTGAGGTAAATCCATACCCATAGCACAACTTACCTGCTATCTTCCCATATAATAAAGTCGATCATTTGTCTGAAAAATTTTTATTCGATTAGTCATTATTTTATTCATCGGCTCATATAAGCGTAAATAAAGATGGAATCGATCAATGAATAGAGTGAAATTTATTCCAGAATTATGTTGCAATAACAAATCACTGTTATTAATTCGAACAATTTTATTTGATGTTTGTTAACAAGTTAAACATTGCGCAGAAATGTAACAACTACTTGAAACAATTTGTAAATCAGACGATACGGACGACACTTCTAGCGGTGATTCGTTGTATGGACTCCAAATTTTAGGTTACTTTTGTATCATGCGAAATATGTTACGCCCAGGTGATATCAGTAAGCGGAGGTCAGCCATCAGACCACGTAAACATTTCCTATTTCGTCAAACCGTCTAATTTAAAAAAGGCTTGAAGCCATTACAAAAAATCTGTTGCCCTTTATGGGTAGAACTCCAAAGATATTAAACTGAATAGCGGTATAATTCCTTTCGACTAATTCTTGAGCGACGATTTTACTAATTTTTCATCGAGAAACTTTGGTGTAGCGTGATATTCAGTGAAGTACGCGTAAGCTGTATTCGTGAAGTGAAAATCAAATTAAGGCTGCGAAATTTGCCCACTCGACACTTGCGGACACGACAATTAGAATTACAGTATTTGGCATTTAGTGTAGAAACAATGTCAAAATTTAATTTTAAATCCATGATGTATCCATTACCTGCTATATAAATAATTATGAACGTTCAGAATGAAATATATATAAAGTGATACTACCGTAATACCCGTAATTACATCCCCGGGGGAGTAATTTTTCAACTACCCCGAGAGGAGAGTAATTATAGGGAGAGGAGTAATTTTTCAAACCTCGCTGTGCCGACGGCACAGCGGGGTTTAGCAAACAATTGAGAAAAACGGGTAAAATTTGATTATGCGTTTAAAATTACCTTAAAATTGAAAAATATCTTTAAAAAAGCTAAAACAGACTAAATTGTCTAAATTTTGTCTATTTATATTAGGCATACGAAGTACTAGCTAATATGAGCAAAAAAAAGGGAAAAACCGCATTTTGAAGGGGGCAGGGTAATTTTTCAACTACCCCCGGGGGCAATTACAGGTATTACGGTATGTTATCTTGCCAAAGGAAGTGGTCAAGTTTACTTCGTTAAATATTATTGTGTTATACATATAAAATTATCATAGACAATTATAAAAAATTCTCACTGACAATTTGGCAACAGGTGCAACCAGGTGACATTCCTGCAATTATTGTTGAAGAAGTGAGGATTCTGACATTCACTAGTGTCAGCATCCACATATGTTGATCACGTCGATGTTGTGACGAAAGTTTGTTTACATGCGCAATTGCATGCATTTTGATTCTCGCACCCGTCAACATTGTCCAGCCAGAATGCATGTTGGGGCTATGCCGAAGACATATGTTTTGACACTGTGTTGCCATTCTAGTTGCCATGTCATTTTTGTCCACGTCTTCCTTGAAAAATATTCTTGGTAAAAATTTGAAAAGTCAATTAAGCAAACAAACATACCTTTCATTTCCCTTTCCGCTACTGTTGAATTTTTTCTCAAATTTTATGGCAAGGACCATTTAAAAACAAATTTCTGGGGAACGGTATATAATAACTTGTCTGGAATACCATTTCACATTTTTTTCTTAGCTTTGCCATTTGAAATTGGAGTTTCTGTAATTTCTCAGCTGAACTTTTTTTGTAAGTCACAGTGCAGTAATAATTAAAGGGCATCCGGGACGTTTTCATACCGGAACTTAAATTTTCTCGGTGAAATCTCAACTTTGGCTACTATCCCGCTAAATATTCGCTTTATTGGAAATGATGATAACTTTCCATGAAAATATTATTTGGCGTTATTTTGGCAACTGAATAACCACCAAACAAAATTTCCTTTTTCTGTCCAGATGTGTGTCCCGTTGTCATTGCATACCTAACAAGAAATTTCAGATGGAACCAAGAATGACCGTCCTCCTTTGTGCCATTGCTATTATGATTACAATATCTCCAACCGTTGCACCGGATGGAGAGCCAGTGATGTTCTTCGCATTTGAATCACCCGACAAAGTGATGAACCTTTTCATGTATTTGATTCGAATGCAGAAGGCACTACCTGTCTATGAAAACTACGAATATTTTTTGAAAAATAATCTACTCGGTCGCAGTCTCCTTGAAATATTGGATGATCCAGTGAGTGCGACCAATAACAGATTTTCCGAACCAACTGGATACTACGCTTTTGGCATGTAAGATTTTTCGGATTAATCCCCGGGGGTTTAATTAGAAAAAATACGGTAATTGAAATAGTCGTTTAAATGTGGGTTTATAGTACATTACAAATAGAGAGCTAAGAGTAGTTGTATAAATTGGTGAATTTAATTTTAATTACGAAATGCTTCATAGCTACTTGCGTCATCGCGTGTCGTCGACGCGTGTGATATATTACTGGCGCATTTTGTTGGGGAACCTTCAAAATACGAGTTTTAGTTTTCTTTGTAATGTACAGCTATAAAAAGTTTCGCTGCTCAGTATAAGAGTTATAGAAAATATCCTGAGGATGTCTCAACTTATAACATTCAAACGTTTCTAGCTGTCTAGTAAAATAGCCGAAACAGTTAGTAAATTTCGTTCTAATTAAATCACTTCCCTCTCTTTCCTCTTCAATCTTCTTATTAAAATTTTATTGGGTTTTCGTTCCTTCAAAAACTTGAAAGAAACTTCTTCAGAATATTATTTAAATAAAAGCATAACTCCGAAAAATTTACGATTCGGACGCAGTATTTATCCGCCACCATTGGCATCTACAAATATTAAAACGAATCATATTTTAGAGATGATACCGGCAAAGTGGTTGACTACAGTGTACCTCGCTCTTTGGTGGCGTTGGCTATGAGCATAAAAGTTTTTCCATATGTCTATGACTTGACCATTAAGGACAATGTGTATCGCCGTGAGTGTTTGCATACATTACTCTATTATGTACAGATAACTTTTTCAGTATTTTTTACACAACTTAGTCCAAAATAAAATACTGTGCTTGGGGTTATAGAAGCAACTTTACTATCAGTTTCATTGGTGGGTGTTGTTCCTCCCCTTTGGTATTCATTGACATTTGGCAAGTCTAATATTTGACTACACCAAATTAAGGATACCCAAAACGATCTTTTCCATTGCTATCATACAAGAGAGGAAAAAATCAGACTAGAACATTTCAGATTACCGTTCCATTTCAGATTCGGAGTACAGTCACTATTCTTGACCTCGCCTTAGGTCATATTTCCTTCCAAATTTTTACACACTTCTATGGAAAATCGTGGGAAGAAGGAAATAACTTATAGGTTTCAGAAGTATAGCTTTCAAATAAGGCCTTTCCAAAAAAATTTGCGCCATACACCCTGAACATTCTCTAATTTTAAAAATTGTCCCATTTTCTGAAATGTTTTACGTTATTCAAGTTAATATTGAAGAATAAATTAACGGGATCTTCGAGTTACACCGGCAAAATTCCGCACAAATTCCCGTATTAGTATTCCCAAAATTTTGTTATTTCCCTCATCTTTGTTCAATTTATCACGTAAAATAAAAAAAACGAAAGTTAGAATTTTTTGTGACGTAATAAATAGTCAACACAATACGTTTCAAGTTTAGACGGCTACAGGTTCGGCTTCGTTGATCCGTCCGATGAGTCCGTAAACTACAAGTATAATATAATGAACTTCGAATGGAAGGCCAATACTCCCGATTACTTCCGGCCAGTCAAGCTACCTTCATGGAACGAAGATGCCCTAAATACCATAGGGCGTATCGCTAGCGCAGACAGATGGGAAACTCCATCTATGGTACTCCGAGCTCAAGCGTCGGTTCCGTCATCGATTCGAAGCTCGGTGGTGGAGAGATTAAGTATTATTTCCACGACACCGTTGCAGCCGCATCAAATCGCATCTCCTCCAATAGTAATTGTTTTTTAACAATTGGCATCAATACTGACTGGAATCCGTTTGTCCGCATATTTGATTCCAGTCGATTCTGCCTGATAAACTATAAAAAAACAAGACTTACCCGGATTTTACCGTATCCTATATAGAATTTGAGTGCTGTGCGTCTGTCGCATGCTGTATCTCGCGATCCTCGGGTCGAGTGAGGTACCGTAGGATAGGACTTGGTCTGTTGGCGTTGTGTTGACAAAGGAATTTGAAATTTGATAATTTAAATTCGCGCCAAAACGCAAAAGCTGGTTTTAGGCGTTTTGGCCAGTGCTAGTGGTGTTTTTATGTTCCCGATCGATTCCTGCACCAATTTCGAACCACACTTGTGGATTTGGCACCATGGGTCGATTTTTATGGAAAAAGCCACTTTTTAGACAAAAAATTATATTTTCGAACCAAGGGTGCTACGGCGCTGATTTTTTTGTAAGGGTCGTTTTCATAGGTGCAGTTACTTATGATCTCGCTTGAGCACAAGATGCAGTGTCACAAAATGCTTTGTGACACCGATATCCAGGGAATATTCAAACGCAAAACAGACAGCTATTTGTTTAGCAATAGTTTAATTACAGATAATTTTTACAGGATCCAAGATCAAACATCGGTTCTCCAATGTCGCAAGTCAACCTGGAATTGCCAGATGCCGACCAACCGCCACCACCGGGCTCAATTCTCGCCAGATCATCCAAGAGCAGCCTATCATCGGCGAGCAGTAGAAGAACGGTGACACAAAGGGGAATCGGCTCACCTGAAACCGCACCGATGAGATCTCCGAGCCACAGATCGATGTCGTCCGATCAGATGTCAGCTAGGCTAGTGCCTCTGCCGCCATCGGATAATGGGTCCATAACATCATCATTGAAGAGTCTTCAATTTACCAATCAGGACGCCATTCCCCCCGCTCACCGAACCAAATCACCCCCGCCAAAGATGGTGCCACCGCCTCAAGAAGTTCTATTTCATCCGGGGCCAGGGTTCCGCCAAAGCTTCTCATCGTTAGGTTCTCAGAATCCAGCGCAGGGTGATGGAAGTGTGAGTTCTAAACGCAGCAGTCGCCGAGGAACCAAAGCGGAGTGAGACAACGAGCGAGATGTTGAAAATATTTCATTTGCAGGCAAATGAGACACAATTGAAAAATTGAATACATCAAATATTTGTATGCTTACCAAAATATTAGTCAAGATGTTTGGGAAAATATGCATTTGGGTGCTTTTCTTTCAATAAATTCATATATCTTTATGGCATGTCTACTATGCGATCGCTCACTTAGACACCTCATTTTGAGGGTATAACAAAAGTTTAACTTTTAGGATATCCGGGGTATCCTTATCTCTCTAGTTATAGCTAGTTTTTCAAGAGAGATGATAGCATACAGCTTTGGCCCATGATATTGGGAGTTACAATATTGGGAGTGCGTGTGTAATATTTTCTGCTATATTGCCTACCATGGTTGGGCCGAGTCGGCGAAAAGTTCGAATCGGCCGGAAATTCTTTGAATCGAATTTCAAGTCGCCAAAAAAATCGAGTTTCGGGTGACTCGGCGCAGCTCTGCTGCATACAGGAACAATTATATTGGCGTTTGCCAACTGGTTAATTATTTCGCAGAAATATTAAAACTACTTGAAACTTGAAAAATAGAGATAAAAATGCAAGAATAAAATGAAATAAGAGTGACTTTTAATAGCACTTTCATTGAAATAATAACAGGTTAATAACAATATTTTAATAAATGTACGTTCAATCACCTATTAACTACACTCAGAGTTCTGTGAGACATCCGGTGACTGTGCTGAGTCGTATCTCCATACATCGTTGCAGTAACTTTATTCTTGCAATGTAAATGCAAATTCCCATACAATTTCTCCATGGCTTTGCGATAATCCGCGCTGAAATTTAAACATTAGGGAAACTAAAATTTGTAATTTCATACCTGAACTTGTACAAAATCGGAGCATGCAACGTCACAGCGATGTTTGTCAGCAATCCTCCGACTCTGAGGACAAACCATCATTTTTCAGAATTGAGGGCACTTGGTGGGAGGTAACTGGTAACAGTTCGCAGTAAACCGGTGGTCAAGAATCCGAGCATTAACACCAATGTGATTATGAGAATCGATTTAAATAGTCTGCGAGTCGTTTCGCTTGAGGCTAAAATACACTGTTTTCGGCACTTTTATTTAATTAGTTTTATCAAACTTATTTGAATATTATATTCTTTGCCATTCACAGCAAAGGAACCATAATGAACCTTTCGATAATACTGCAAGATTATGTCCAATTGTGCCGTATTTTCTTTAAAATTTGCACCTAATTTTTTGTTTAAAACAATTTCTTGAATTAGTAAATATTTCTATATGCTAATTTATGATCTAATTATAATTGCAAAAGAATTTTCCTTGAAGTAAACTTACACCAAAAAGTTTTTTTGATTTCACCAAATTTCGGTTTCATTTGGTGTAAAAACGTTTTTGGTCCAATTGTACATAATAAATGCTTTCACACTTGCCTAATTTTGTTTTTGTGTAGCAGAAAACTACGAAATATTGGAAATAATAATTTTTTTAATAACATAAATATTCAATAAAAAATGCATTCAAATAACTTTTTTCAAAAAATAATCATAACGAGAAATTTCTGAGCTAAAAAACTGTAAACATAGTATCTCACTTGTAGCTTTTCTCATCATTCCCCAAATTGCTGCATAGAACAGCACAGTTAATATGTTTAAAATCGTCCATATACGAAAGAAAAGATCCACTAAATAACCACGATAGCATTCCGGTAAGACGCAAGTGACAGGTCTGAAAATGTGATATTACTTACAGGAACGCTGCTTTTGGTTGAGTTTTCGATTTCTCAAGCCAATTTTTGGTCATTACGGATAATAATGGTTTAAAATTGCATCCTTGAAATGGACGAGTGCAGTGTGAGTACAATGAAAAGCTTATTTCATTATTTCATCCACAAACGTTTCAAAAATGGTCATCTGTTGTCGGACTTTATACAAATTCAAATTTAGTGTCTCACAAAAATTTAATTTGTGAGACTCTAAATTGATCGGGTGTGACAAAAATATTTTCCGCAGAGCTTTTTTTCTGTTTTATGGGAATAAAGCAAAATAGTTCTCATCAAAAATTATTCTAACTGAAAAAATTTTAAATAGCTTGCGCCAAAATTCATTTTTGCGTTATATAGGATGTTTCAATGCAAGGAAAAACGCTATTTGAAAACTTACACATTTGGATTTTGTAGAGCAAATTGGTATGCCAAAATGACGAAATAGCTGGAACATGAAGCACATATGACGAGAACCAGAAATACATAAATCCTTTTGTTAAAGCTTTCGTGTCTGTAATAATCTCTAGTTTTTAATAAAATGATAAACACCTAAAGAAAAAAACATACATATTGGGCAAGAGCAGACTGAAGAATCGGTCCATTCCTATGAACAGAAGCAAGAATTGAGCCATGTTCAATCCGAAAAGCGGAATGGTTTGAACATTTAAACAAGTCCATAGTCCAATAAAATTTCGCCCCGAAATTGTGACATACGCGAACCAGAAATGGCTCATTTGATGGAAAATGTCGAAAAACGATAAAGCTGCCAGTAAATAGTTGCAAGTTGTTCCTTGGAGGCTCCTGAATGCACTTTTAGTTGAAATTGGTCATTTAAATTATATTTTAAGAGGCGACTTTCATTTTGCAATTTGAATAGTAAAGAACTTCAAAGACGAACCTGTTTGTGAGAGTAACAAAGACGATTGTGGAATTTCCACCAATTCCGAAAGCTGACAAAATTGCATATATTAGTGAAACGGAGGAAATTGCAGGTGCAAATCCGGTGTCTTTGAAGGCATTATAAAACTGTAAATTAGATTTGATGATTCACTTTAATAACCGCGAATGTTTAACTGATCTTAACAGGCATCCGTCTAAAAATCAAAAATATTTTTTGTAGAGACATTAAAAATGCTTGAAGCAATGCGGCTGTTTTGTAAAAGTATCCAAGACCGTCTTCTCAACGACCATTGATTTTGTCATAGCGGCAATTGTACCATACAACAATAAAAATGTAAAATATTTTACCGGATCAGGTGCAACTGTAGAAAATTCAGTGATGTAGCCGTTATTTGCGGCAGCCATTTTGTGTTAGATATGAGCCTTTGAATGGCAACAATGGTATATATCAATAAATGAAAGGAGTGTTGCGTTCCTGCTTTGGGTGTTGTTTATTAGATTTCAGGTGCAATGAATAAATTTATTTATATGCAGCTAGCCAATTCTGGTAATTGAATTAGATGGGATATTTTAGGCATTACTTGTAATGCCTCGGCTACCTGAATGGTATCAAGAATTATTGTTTTTTCTCGAGGCTATCAAATTGTTAAATATCTTTTAATCTCTTTTCTTCTCGATATTATCTTTGATATATTATAAACGGTACAATACTAAGTTCAAAATCTTGACAGGAAAGTTATTCAATTCCGCCACTGTCTGCTTTCGATTGAATTAAAGGTACTGCGATGTCATTATTTGGCTAGATTGCATAACGTTAAAGGCATTTACAGAAAACTTTGGAAATGTTTTTGATACGATTAACTAGTACTCGCGGAAAATCACGTAGACAACTAAAACAGTTATTCATTCTAAGGCAAATCTGGGACGAGTATTATACTTTTGCCGGCGTACCTGAAAGTCGGGAATCGTTTTTCCTAAAACACAAAATAAATTTTTAAGCTTAATGTTTCAAAGCGATAATTCTGAAAATTTAACCTCACCAGTAAACGTCGCTGAAACGATACTTCCTGCAAATATTTAACTACAAAATGTTCTCTTAATAAAATTACTTTTAATCACAAGTCCACGGACGGAAATAACATAAATAAATTTCTCTCACGAGTGAGATTTGAATGAAATCTACTGTGATTGTGCACATAGTTTGGCGTCCAGAAATAAGTTATATTGTGGGAATTTTGTCTCCCTCCTTAAATGTGTTCTCCTTCCTAGATTAATAATTCGTGAACTACATAATTGTATAGTACTACATAATTATACCTGCAACCTGATAATGAAATAAATTTGAAATAAATTAACATTTTCTTGAAATCGTTAAATTTAAAACATACATTGAATAACAAAACTTTTACTATAAATGTCACATAAAATAAACGCTGGTAAGTGCACTTTATACTAATAACAATGAGGTGAAACTCGCTACATAAATATGAAATTCAAAGAGATCAAATTTTGAATGCTTGAAGTGATGATTGAATAAATCGGCGGCTTTCCTCAGAAAGTTCACTTGAAAAGGCGGCTTTCCACTTGCAGTTATCCAATTTGTCATTCACGTTGCCGGCATGACTGTAAATATTAAGAATTAGCTGCGAATATAAATAATGAATACGTAAGGAGTCGTATTTCCGTTAAATACGATCCCACACAAATTTAGACTCGTTTTTTAATCTGAAATATGTTTGGCAAACATTGTTAAATAAACTGTTTCTATTTTGTGTTTAATTATCACAAAAACGTATCATCTACCTGATATTTACAGCCCAAACATCCGCCTCAGTCCATGCATTGTCGGTGTCGTCTTCCCGAATTAGTGCTTCTTTACATACGTGCGCCACACTTTGATTGACTTGTCCTACTTCCAAGGTGCCATTATGTGTTAATGAGTTGACATCCAGAGAACTGTTCCCTCCGGCCATTCGGACCACATCAATGAGGAAATTGGACGGGTTCGTAGTTCTTTTGTGCCATTCCTGCGGAAGGTCACCAGCAGTGGTTGTGAGTATCTGAAAAATAATCACATGTTTCATGAAAATCTGATATTTTAGAAGCTAAGATTTTGTAATTTGATTCGCTTTCTCGAAACGTTTCTATTTTCTCCATTTCATTTTTTGTACCTTGGTACTCTAAAGGCTGAAAATTTATGCTAAGCCGTTATGTTTCACATCGCCTCCTAATTAAGAATTGCCTTCTTATTTTCCACACTTAATTTACTTTAAAGCATTTTACGATAAAATCAGATAGAAATTTCGGGCGATAAAACACAAAGAAAATTCTAGCTTAAAAGGTTTTGCGAATAAAGTAAAATTTGTACACATACAAAATTATTTTCACAATAAAGCAGACAGCATTCTCCTATTCTTAAACGAAGCAATAATAGTCTAGGCAAAATTTTGGCTTATATGAAAGTAGTTTGTCTTTATTACATTCGTTTTAAGTTTTTAGGTATATAAATCCGGCGACGAAATTCACTTAATACCTTTTTCTTGCATTACATGTTCCCAGCTATAAGTATGACGTCACGACTAAGCGATTATTAATTACTACAATGTACATTTTCAGTTGCGTATATCCACAAGTTATCACAAATTTTCTTCGCTGCAATATGTCCGAGAAATTCGTTGGCAAGTGGAATCTGCTCGAATCTGAGAACTTCGACGCGTATCTAAAGCACATTGGAATCGGAATAATTCAGCGCAAGCTGGCCACCTCTATCAAGCCGAGTCTGCTCATAGACGTGAACGAAAGTCACTGGAAAATGACCTCCGTATCCACCTTCAAAACGCACTCGATTGAATTCGATCTCGGAGTTGAATTCACCGAAGAAACTATCGATGGGCGCAAAATGAAGGCAAGTCATTTTTATTTCCATTTCGGTCGTTGTAAAGTTTATCGTTTTGTAATTGATTGTTATCTATATATGCGAGATAGGGAATTATTAAAAATGAATAAACATTAAAAACGATCTCTTAATGTTCTTGACAACGGCACCAGATATCGATACATATACGCAGCTTTAGAAGTGTCCGATAAAAAATTTTCGAAAGACGGCCGGTTGGAAAAGTATCTAGATTATTGGAACGAAATAATAACTATGTGATTATAGAGTACTTGCACTTTGGATGACGGAAAACTGACACAGGTGCAGAAGAAAATTGACGCCAAGGATAAAGACTCGACTTTTGTGCGAAGCGTCGACGCTGACAAGCTCATCGTTGTAAGTTTTTGCTTGTCTTTTTGATGTTGTTGAAAGAATTTACTTTGCATTGGATACTTATGTTTGATAATTGTGTTGATAAATTTGACAATGGCTTTCAGGAAATGGATAGTGACGGAATCAAGGCCAAACGTATCTACGGAAAAGCTAACGACAAATAAGAAGTATCGGTTTTCTCTCATACACATGCAGATTTTATTTGTGCTCTGACAAATTGTTGTTCGTTAATAAATTCAATAACATATTTGAACGGTTTTCTTACGGATAATTTTTAAGTCTTGTCTTATGTAAGGCAAATTTTGGCTGGGAGTAGGTACATACTGCCCCATCAAGATGTTTTTATTTGAAAATTTATCTGTTTATAGTATTCAGATTCTCGCATTTGGATTAAATCGCTTATAAACAGTTCTGTCCTTATATAATACTGAAAATTCCAAATATATGCTTACCTTTATCGTTCCAGACGGATCGTCCCAAACGATTACTGAGATATACAGGACATTTGGTCCAAATTTAGGATAATTACCGCGCCCTGCGAGTCCAGTCCTTCCTGAGGGGTTCAGCGGAATTCCCTCATTGGATAATTTAAAACAGCATTCCTCACTTCCATTTAATAGATCCATCAATTTCCTTTGTCGCCATTGCTTTCCAATGTTGGCTGGGGTCTAAATTGGTGGTATGGATTTTTAAAGGAATAACATGATAATAATAACGGCTGTTCCCATTTCTACATAACAAAATAATTAATCAAGAATAATTAAACATATTTTTTAAAATAAAAAAGTATAAACATAAATCTTCTCTCAAGGCTTTTCAATTGGGTCAGTTATGTAGTTGAGCGTATTATTTTCGGATGAATAATCTTGCGAAAAGGACTCAGTATACATTTTTGATAATTTGGACTGTAAATCTCTTATTTTGCTTTCTTGGCAGCAGACATGGAAAAATATGGCAAAGTATAAGCAAAGTATATACCGTAAATCCTCCAATAAGTCCCCCCTCAATTAAGTCCCCCCTCAAATAACTCCCCCCTAAAATGGGTATTTTTCCAAATTTCAAATTTTTGGCGCAATTTCAAATTTTTTTGGCGCAAATTTGAATTTTTATTGCAAATTTTGCTATTTTTTACAAAATTTTGTCAAAAAATTGGCGAAAAATCGATCAAAAATCCAAAAAATTCAAATTTTTGGCCAGAATTTTTTGGCGCCAATTCAAAATTGGGTTTATAAAATATGGTCGAAAATATTCTCTCGTAGTCAAAGATTTGCTTCTTTGTGTCTCACAACGCTACCGTAGTTTTGGCGGAAATTTGAACGTTCTTTTTGGGGGAGACTCTAGGAGGGGGCTAGTCCAAATCTGATACAGCCAGTTTGTAGAGCTTAACCCATTATTGCCGAGCCGTGGGAGACCCTCCTATGCCGAAGCGTAGGATTTGGCTGATTTTTGGTATACTGGTAGATCTCGTGATTCTATTAGATGCGTATTTTTTCTTTTTTCGAAAACCCCCCAAAAATTTGAATTTTTAGGGGGTCAAAAGTCGGGATTTTTCCGAAAATCCATGATACCCCCCCTATGGTTTCGAAATTTTCAAAAAAATCTCGAAATTTTTAGATGTCTAAAAAACACTTTTTCTGGTCTATTTCGATGCGCTGAGCACGAATCTGAAATTAGTTTTTTTGTTGAGTCTCAAAAAAAATTTTTTTCCGCAAAATTTCGAATTTTTCAAAAGTGTACCTTTTTTAGAGCGCTCTAAAAAAATTTTTAGAGCTAAAAAACAAAAACTAATTAGATATTCTTATTCAGGACAAAAAGTTGACTGTATAAGAGTAATATCAGATTTTAGCTAGGAAGCCAAAAAACTGGCCAAAAATTGCTCCAAAGTTGCGTATCGAAATCGATACACTAGGAACGAATGGGGTCACCATTTGCGTATCGTTTTTGCATACACTCGGCAATAATGGGTTAAAAAGTTGCCATACAAAGTTCTGATCAGATTTTGTATCCGGTATGAAAATTCTCGAGAAAAATTGAGATTAAAATTTTCATTCAAATTCGCGTGATGTGCAGCAATTGGCGTACCGATTGTTTTCAGCAGATCTTCGACTACGAGAGAATATTTTCGACCATAACGCTGATCACAAATCCGAGGCTAGATTAAAAATTCATTATCACGTGTTCGTGCCATTCTCACGAGAACTGATCTAGGAATGGGGACAAGTTTTCACAAGTTTTGCTTGCGGGGCAAATTGACAATGCAATGCGGTGGCACTCTTTCCTATTCTCCTTAATAGCTCACCTTTTGCGAAGCGTAGTCTTCGATTTCACTTTGCATATTTAGAGAAAATTCGACTACTGGCTTGGAGTAAGTCAGTGGTCTATAGTTCGGAATGAGCACAGTCCATGGCTTGAAACGATCGATCACTCGCATCCTTGAGACATTATCCGATCCAGTCACCGTGTCGATACACCATTCAGACGGTTTGACGTTGAGGTAATTTTTCTGGATTAAAAGCGCGTTCATTTGATCAGATTGGCAACATTTATGAACTGAATCTCGAAATCCACCATCAAATTGAGACTTCCAATGATTTACAGAGAGCCGTGTCCAATAATACTGACGACTGTTAGAAGGAGCCTGAATAAGATAAATTATGGAATGCCACGGATCAGTGCCGTATTTTGGCCATTTTTGTACCCCGGGTAATTTTGTTGTACCCCAGGTAATTTGGTGTCTGGATGCATTCTTAGGGGTGCATTTTTCCGATTTTATTAAGGATTTTCAAACCTGTACCCAGGGCCCTGCGGTCATATTGTTAAATAGGGTAATTACCCGGGGTTCAGCTTTTGGAAGGGAGAAAACGATAAATTTTAGTCAATTTTTAAGAGAAAAGCCAATTATTTCAAAAATTTTTGCCTGCGGCGTTTTTTTTCTCGCGAATTTTTCTATATAATTTATTGGCATTATGGTTTCGGCGCAAATTTAAAAAATTTGAAAAAATGCACCCCTAAGAATGCGCTTGAAAAAAAGTACCCGGGGTTCAAAAATTCTCACCGCAGGGCACTGCCTGTACCCCGGGTAATTATCCTATTTACCGCTATGAAAAAACGGCCCTGTCTCCGATACTTGCCTTGGATTTTATTTTTCCCTATTTAAATTGATGTATAAAAATAAAATTGTGACTTATATTATCTTTTTCTATAAGAAGATTAATTATATCATTACCATCACATTTTTCGAATGTGTTGCCGTCGTCAAACTCGCTCTTACGTCTGGGTGTTCAGTTGGCGCAGAAGTGACACGATAAAATACACCGGAAATGAGGCCAAATGATCGAACAATGAATAGGCCAAGGAAGAATATGAAAGTGAGCGGTGGTGGAAGAAATGGCCGAATACTGAAACGAAATATTATGCAAAATATTTATACAGAAATGAGCCCAAAAATTACAACGAGAAAAATTCAGAATTTTTAGTATAACTGGAGACAGATTACATTGCTCAGTTTCATTATCTGACGCAAGTCCGACGCTAATGGAATATTACCTGTTGCCGGACGAAATCCTTATAAACTTATGTATTCTGCTAAGAATTTTTTAGTGTTTTAATCATACTTTTTTTAACTATCAAGTTTACCTGAACTCAGTCGCTAACGAATACATTTGAAACTTCCAAATGTGTGTGGCCTCATCCTCAACAATTTTGGCAGTGCGTGCGAATAACGCGAAGAGGATTGGAATGCTGATCAATTTGAGGATGACAAAGAACTCGATCACAGTGAAATAACTCATGAAGCTCTGAGTTGGGCAGGTGGCATCCTCATACCCGCCAATGGCTTCACAGTGGTCGTAGCCATCGATTTCGCGGTCGGCTACACGTAATTCTCGACATCGGTTGCTTTGCGTGAGCATTGACATATCGGCATTAAAAAGTGAAAGCCAGGCCCAAGAGACTGAATCACTAAGGACATGCACGGAAGAATGTAAGTCCGGATACAAAACAGCCTTAGTTGCAATGGCGCTACTGAAATGATTGATTTTAGAAACACATATTAATTTGTTTATTTCTCTGTGTAGTAAAAAACTATTCGGTAAGATCAAGGAACGGATTGTTTTCGCTACAATCCGAAGAAGTCGTTAAAAAATGATATGTATCCAATTTTTAGCTAGCAAAACCTCTTAGCTAGAAATATTGTTCTGGTGCGGACCAGCTCAGCTCTAACAACAGTTTCCCATAATAATTCTTATTTGGTAAAAACATACCTGAAAACAAAAAGGGAGATTAGAACTACGAAATTGACGAAATCGCGCATGATCATTAGCTTTAGACGTACCAAAAGAGGTCCGAACAAGTCGGAAAGTGGTACATAAATAAAGAGTGTAGTGTAGCATTGGTATAGCAGAAAGGCCGACCAAATTGATTTTCTCGTGTATGCACTCATTATTGCCTAAACAACAAATACAATCGTAAATTACTACAGTTTTACAAAAAGTCTAACGTGATGTAGAGACGTCGTTGTAAAATGATTCACTAGGTGCACGAAAAGGAATGTTGTTACGCACGAAATGTCGAAAATCGTCCATGGCATCTGAATTTACTCCAAAATAAGTCTGAGTATTGCGAAATTAATTAAATCAATGAAAAATATTAGGTAAGTCGAACAGAAATAAAGTTATATGTAAAGATTTTTTATATAAAATATCGAATACCTGCTGCCAATTAGAACGCTCTAAGCGCGCTTTGACAACATAAAGACTCTCTAGAAGCCAGCTAAAGCTCCATATCCAAAGAGCCGCATCTGTGCTCATAGAGCCACAACTTGGAAGAGCCAACTAAAAATTCATAATTTTAACAACCGTGTGGCACGCGAAAATGATACTGTAGCAAATTTTATGGGAGTTCTGTGGAAGATCTATAATGGTGGGCGAACCATAAATTATGTTTATCTCTTAATGTTTTCTATGATACTTTAAAAGTCTAATCCATATTCGAGTTTTAAAACTCTTTAATTGATCTAATAGATGATCAAAAAGGTAATTAAATGTATATGATTAAAAGGTTTTATCGAACTATTCAAAAGGACGCCAAAACTGGATTTGGGTTCCAAGGATTATGTTATTGCCTGACATGGCCATGGCCAAATTCGTATAGTGCAATCATAGACTTGATATTTACCCACCGAGAATGCAAACAATGTTAGATAGAGCAATCGACAGATCAGCGATAGCCAGTATTTCGTGATTGGAGTCGTGTAAAAAAGTCGTAACTTCTCGACATTTCGAAGACTTTGCTGAATTGGTTGCATTCCGTGACGGAGTAGAGCTGCAGCGAAAGATTTGCTGTCACGTCTCACCTCCGTTTCATCAACTTCTGAGCCGTATTCCGAGATTGAATCTGTCTCAACGAGCAGTTTGCCTGCATCGGGTTTCAGTGCAGAATATTCCACATCATGGCTTTTAGCAAGAAGATCAAGTGACGCTTCGCTAAAAATTTGTTTATGGATCAGTATATTGGAAGTGCGCAAACTCAGATCGAGCCAAAATAGCTGGATAAGCCAACTAGTGAAAGTATCCAATTTTAGTCTCTAAAGCTCGAAAGTATGCCGCATTTCCACATTTAAAGATTTTTCGATGAAACACAGCAGGGACCCAAACCTCCCGGATTATCTAGACCTGAATTTACCACTCACCTTTGTTTAGTAATATGGTAGTTGTCTGTATCACTGTTCACAAATTTTCCATTTCGCAAAATAGCGGTTTTATGCCTCTTCGTCATTCTCATGTTGTCGTTCTTTGAGCGGGCGGTGACCCAAAAAAGCGAAGGAAATATAAAAATTCCGCCAATGATGATTTTTAGCCAGCTGGGAAAGTGAAGGAATGGAATGAAGCTACGAAGTTGCAAGTTTCCATAGAGCAATCTCAGTACCCAACGCTGACAGCATTCGTGAGAAATAAATTCTTTCGCGTTAACCTGAAGTAAATACCTATTTCGAAAGATAGTGGTAATGTAAATTATGAAGTTGACCTCATAAGCCATTTGTGTGAGTGTCAGCCCGTTGTATGCATCTAATTGGATACATAGCGCTTCATAGGCCTCATCTGGCGTTTCGGTGTATGCTGTATTGAGAAGAGCGACAGCACTTGCATTAAGATTCTTTCCCAATTGACGCAAACGTTCTTCATAGAAAAACCAATCGCGACACTAAAATAATTGAAGAATTCGGTTAAAAACATCTTTTCAGAGAGATAGTATGATTAAAAAAGAAACAAAAGAGATGTCTGGAAAATCAAACATCATACGACAGACTTTATGAATTCTAAGCGTTTTACCGTGAAATATTTTGAGCATATTTACCTCATGAGCAAGCCCGCGAGCAGTCTTTGCGAGTACCAATGAGAAGGCAATAGGGTGTGGGACATAAGCGCACAAGCATAGGGCTAGTTCAGTCCTGTTTAAGAGAAGTGCCCATACAGCCAATATAGTAATTGCATCCCCGCGGTTCTGTTGTGTTGTTGATTGCGAGAACAGAAAATCAGGTGGTAAGAGTTCGCCAATACCACCGGATAAGCGGTGCTGAAATATTTATTTTCATATTTTATTTTCATCGCATATAGAAAATAATTAGACACTAGAAGGCAATCTAGTTAGGAACCGTGCGACTTTCGACCTTTAGCTCCGACCCTAAAGAGTCGCTTACCTTATTCCTTAAGCTTATTCAGAGGTAACTCAAAAGTATGTCAAAAAGTAGTCATTTGTCGTTTTAATTAAATCTTACCAGTAATTCATTAAGTTGGCAAACCAAATTTTCGTCGATCATTTCATAAATTGGCTCACGGCCGAGACAATGGCCCAAAACAATTGCGTTGAAGAAATACTAAACAGAAGTCAATTCCATTTATTAGTATTATAAAAATTCACTTTAAAATCTATTTACTTTTTGTTCTATAGCAAACTGTTGGAAACGAAGAAGGAAATTACAAACAGTATAACCGGTGACATCAGACTGCCATATTCTAATTCCCGTTTGTTTTTAAAATTTGTGTAAAATTTATAAGCCTACTTGCTCCACTTTCTCCACAAGCATACCTTGTCAGTAGTCCTCCGATGCCAACGCATCAGCATGGACGGACTCACATGTGGAGCGACATTTTGGTCCAAAAGGGCGCTTAGTGCGTTGATCTTTCCATCACCTGTCAATGCTCTTTCCACGATATGACTGATTTGCTAAAGCATGAATATTTGAAGCGCAAACAAAAAAACAATTTCTAAGGATCGTTTTTCTCCTAGCGTTAACCCTTCATTGCCCGAGCCATAGACAAAAGGCAGAATGTCTGCGTTACCATTAACTTTCCTTTTGGTGAGCTGTCTTTATCAAAATCATGATGTCTGCCATTGTATATTTCTCTTTTCTGTGTGATCTATTTACAGATACACCCTTTGTATGAATAATGAACACTCATTCGTTTCTTTCTTTTTGTGAAGTCTTTAGCAAATCAAAAACGTATCCGATCAGATACACTCGGCAATGAAGAGTTAACCCAGATAAAACGCCAGCCAGGATTCCGCGAGAACCATATGTGGGTAAATTCAGGATAAATTGGAGCCATATCTTCGACGCAAAGCTGTGGAGTTAAAAATTCGATGTTCAAATTCGTGCCAAGCAATGTCAAATAAAGAATTTTCAGAAAATTTGATGAATTTGTACATACAACGCTAATTTATAAAAGGGTTAAAACGGAACAGCTGACATTTTTTAAAGGAGATGTTAAAATTTCAAACACAATTTTGAAATGTTAACATTCCAAAACTGTGTTTGACGTGGGTACGGGACAATTCATCAAATGGACAATTCATCACACGGGACAATTCATCACATGGGACAATTCATCACATGGGACAATTCATCACATGGGACAATTCATCACATGGACAATTCATCACATGGGACAATTCATCACATGGGACAATTCATCACATATTGTGAAAAATGGCCAATTTTTATAAAAATTTGTGTTTTTATGCTATTTTTACCGTTCTTATACATTTTTTACACTTTTATACACTTTTTAATTAAAATTACGCTATTTTACCTTAAAAATGTTCATTCTTTCAGTGACTGTCGACTGGCTTGAACCAAAAGTCGCGCAGCCCTTATAAGGGTTGTTCGGGAGCTTAAGCCTAAGACTAAGTCTTGCTTTGGCCCCAGGTTGTTCGAGCCGCAAGCCTAAATCCTTGTTTGGCGCCTTATAAGGTGCGCGAAAAATGTAATAGCATATAATTTATAAGTAACCACATATTAGGTAAAAATTGAGGTAATTTAAGGTAAAATAGCGTAATTTTAATTAAAAAGTGTATAAGAATGGCAAAAATAGCATAAAAACACAAATTTTTATAAAAATTGGCCATTTTTCACAATATGTGATGAATTGTCCCGTGTGATGAATTGTCCATTTGATGAATTGTCCGTGTCCCGTTTGACGTTACTTCTGGATGTACAATAATGACTCGATAATAAACATTTATGTATTGCTTATTACCTGTCGTTCGAAGATTGACTTTATATCGATTGTTCGAATTATATTAGCGATGTCAAGCTTTACAGCCAAGTGCAAAACCCTTCGCAACACTCCTGGATCCCGTGCGCTTTTTGCAAATAAATCCAACAATTTCTCTGGCAAATTCTCCAAATCAGACTTTGATATGAAAGCGATAAGAGGTTGTTCGCCTATTGAAAGAGACAAGATTCGGCATATATTCTTTTTCGCTTCATCAATATCGCCGTCATGTCTCGCTAAGCTGCGCAATTCATGGTCTAACCAATCCTAAAAACTTAATTACATTTAGCTTTCTATATTCAGTGCCCTAGTTTCAGGTTTTTTGAACCCCGGGGAATTTTGCTGAACCCCGGGGAATTTGGTGTCTGGATGCATTCTTAGGGGTGCATTTTTTCAATTTTCATAAGGATTTTCAAAGCTGACCCCGGGGAATTCCCCTATTCCCCCTATGAAACTAGGGCCCTGTCTATATTGTTTTTTGCACTCATATTTTACAAAAATAACTGACCATGAATCGATCGTGTTCGAAGGCCACACTTTCATAGAGAGTAAAGCATCCTTTCAGAGTAGCGCACAATGTACTTGCATCCTAAATTATCATTTGAAATTACATTGTGATTTATAAAACTGGACCTGCTACTACTCACCTCAATAATAAGCGTTGGAACACCGTATTCTACATAATCGCGCAGTTCAGAGAGAGAAGAGAGCACGGAGCCACAGAACAACACAGCCGGGAGAGGATTCCTGTCGATAAAGGTGGGCATCTCAGAAGAAATAGGTAATGCTAAAATATAGGTGAAAAGACTGAAAATTATAATGCGTCTGTCACGCTAAAATATTTTTCTTTTTATTAAACTCTCACTAGTGCTAAATAAAACTTTGTAAAATTGTCAAAAGAAGAATCATAGTGCAAATAACATAGGGATTCTGAAGTTAACCTATCAAATATGCATACATATTATAATTTGCGACAAATGAATATTTGTTTCCTTTTTTATTGCATTCAATTTCATTCCAGAAAGAATCTCTCTATTTTGGCAATTACCAAATTCAGCCATTCGAATGTTAAAAGGCCAATTTTGGGCAAACGATAAAACATGAAACTTGCCCGCAGGCGGATTGGCGAGTGCGACAGAAAATAGAGATCGAAACTGAAACAATTCTTTCTCGTTATGAGAAGGTTTTTCGTGAAGGACGAAAAGAGTATTCTCGTGTGCGTCGATCATTGAAGGAATGCGTTCGTCCTGCAACAAACCATTTTCTCGTTGCTTCCGGGCTATTTTCGACTGATTAATCGCGATTATGAAGGCTTCCTCTAGCGATTCACTCTAAACATTGTTGCATTATAATTCGGTCTGTAGTTTCACAAATACTCGGTATGTTCCTTCAGTTGTTCACCCGTTGAGAAAAAAGAACCTGTGGCAGCGTGGACTGAACCGCAGACGCCAAAATTGTAGCCAATGAGTCAGACCTTTCTCCCGATGTAACGGTCCATAAACAACAGCGTTTGATCAGACGACAAATTCCTTTTGTTAGTCGTTCTGAGGTCTAAAAGTATTTTTGGAACTTTTTAAACGCTCTTTGCCAAAATGTTTAAAACAAACATAAGAAATGACAAAATTAGTTAAAAGTTTTCAAATTTCAATCTGAAACATACCTCAAAACTCAGAGAGTTTCCATTCGCGACCATTGTGAGAAGAATGTTAGGACTTCCTTTGCGTGATGGATAATTTGTTGACACATTTCCATAAATTTGCCGAACCACGTCTGCTATTTGAGTGTTGTTTTTCACGAAAATAGCTTTGCATTTTCGGAGGCCGCGATAGTAGTTGCCATCTACGAAGACATCCACAGTTTTTACAGCGGTATCCATTCTCTCCGGTGAAGCGACATCACAAGTTTTGGTCATGTTTGCTCCACTAACTAAACTGTAAAGAGCATTAGGAGTAAAGCCAATAAATGTTTGTGAATAAATTGAAAATTATACTATATTAAACGTAACGAGGACGGGCCTCGGCATACGCCGCAGCGACAGGGAACGTAAAAACAACACTTTCCCCGGCCAAAACCCTTAAAAACATGTTTTTGCGTTTTGGCGCGAATTCAAATTTTAAAATTTAAACTTTTTTTCGCGACCCGTGTCTGACTTTTCGAGACCTATCGATTGAGCTATCACTCGCCTCTTGCTAATGGCTTGATCGCGAGATCTGAGTGTTCCGCACAGTGGACAGTCCACAGAAACAGCACTTTAATTAAGGGGTATACCGTAAATCCTCCAATAAGTCCCCCCCCCTCAAATAAGTCCCCCCCTAGACCCCCAACGAAAAAATAAGTCCCCCCTCAAATAAGTCCCCCCCCCTAAAATGGGTATTTTTCCAAATTTTTCCAAATTTCAAATTTTTGGCGCAATTTCAAATTTTTTGGCGCAAATTTGAATTTTTATTGCAAATTTTGCTATTTTTTACAAAATTTTGTCAAAAAATTGAAAAATTTGCTAAAAATTGGCGAAAAATCGATCAAAAATCCAAAAAATTCAAAATTTTGGCCAAAATTTTTCGGCGCCAATTCAAAATTGGTTTAAATTTTCAAAAATTTTCCCAAATTTTGCCAAAAAGTCCCAAAAATTTTCGCCGCGCCTTCGGCGCGGCCACGAAAAAATAAGTCCCCTCCCTCCATTAAGTCCCCCCCCTCAAATAAGTCCCCCCCTAGACCCCCTACGAAACAATAAGTCCCCCGGGGGACTTATTAGAGGATTTACGGTATGTGAAGAAGAAGAAATGGAGGGTGATTTAAGGTTAAGTAAAATTGTCAAGCACTAATCCTAGACAGCGAAACACGTCTTGGCCCGGCAATCCTCAGTAGGACCCATAACGGGACAAGAGAAGTAAGGTGTTAATTGACCATGACGATGAATAAAAATCACCCTGGCGCAAAGTGGCAAGAGAGAGGTTAGTGAAAGAAACCGGCGAATGAAGTCAAATAATAAAAAGGAAATGCACGCGATAAATCATAGACACCATTTTAAAGAAACTTGGTACGTTTTTATTTTAATTTTGAATTATTCGTGCAATACCGATAATACAAATTTATTGCTCCTTGAAAACAAATCTGAAAAAAGTGGGGCCTGAACTTCAGTTTCAAATCATAAGGGCGGAATAGTTAATAATATCTATAAATTAAAAATGGCGCAAAAGTGTTAATGAAAAACCAAATATTTTGGTATAAAGTTTTTTATTTAAAATATCCATACAAAAATTTTGTTTTAACAAATAAATTTGATAAAATCACATTTGCTGATTCAGCAACATGTTAAGTTTTATTTTATATTTGAAGGAAAGGATTTTACGCCCTCTCGCTCGTAACAACTGTTAAATTAAGCAATAAGTCAAATATTATAAACTCCGTTGCTTTTGCTAAAGAGTGGAAATTGGTTGTTTACATTTGTGAGTCAGACAGGACAGCGCAGGCTAGTGGAGGGATGGCCTTTGTGAAATTTTGAGAGAAAAGGGTTGGCACAAAATGAATGTTGGTGTATAACTGGTGTGTATGCAGGCCGGCTGAAGACAGCCCAAATGCAGAGAATATCCACGCCGCATTTTTTGCTCATTGGTCAGGGAATGAGGCAGCCTTTAAACCGCAGCCCGATGTAAACAACAAAGCAGAGTAGATTTAGCACAAGAATTGCTTGAGGTAAACAGCGAATTATTTTCGACAGTTGATCACGTGAAACGTTTTGATAGCACCTAATATGAGCAATAGTTGCATTTTTACTAATATCAAATGTATTGATTCATCATTGTATAACTTTAGACAAAAACGTTTTTCGTCCGATTTGTTACTACAAATTTAGCAAAATTTGGCAAAACGGTAAACAAAAAGGGTACTTTACGGGACCTTGTGTACACATTTCTTAAGATTTTCTAATTTCATAAAAACACTTCAAAAGCATCTTTTATTCCTCTTGATCAGATAAAATATCTTAAAAATCAATAGTTTGATCAAAATGTCATATTCTTCAGAAATTCAATATTCAGTATGACTCAAAATGACGATTAGTTCCTGCGCGTCGACGATTGTAGCCTTTGTAAGGACGCTACATGTGATCGACATTTTATGTGTGTATTATAGAATTATTAGGTAAACGAATTTGTACTCGTGAATCACGGTATGATGATCGTAGTGTTCAGAGATATCATGATTTTTTAGGTAAAAATAATTAACAGTCCGCTGTTTAAAAGCGCTGAATCACACTTATACGTTGTTTTATCTGATCTCGAGAAATAAAAAATGCTTTTGAAGTGCTTTTATGAAATTATAAAATTTTAAGAAAAGTGTGCACAGAGTCCCTTAAAGTACCCGAAAATGTCTAAACAATTCACAATAATTCGATGTTAACGACGAAACTACCAGGTAGTGTAAGGACAGCGGCTTGCTTTTTGTGATTCACCATAATAAAGTGCAGATGCGAACAACTTGCTTCCATTCCTTGTTCCTTTCATATACTTTAAAATTATGTATTGCGAAATAAATATTAAGTGCAGATTCTATCTTACGATTCATTGGCCAGAAAATAATATTGTCGTACTTTAAATATTGTCGTAATTCAAAACGATAAAGTACTGTTATCCAATTCAATTTAAAAAGTATATTTTCAGATAAAATGTCAAAATGGCAGGTCAAACGTAAACTGGAGATGCCCGTCGGGACAGCAGGTAAATTTTATTTTTATTCCAGCATCGTGATCCTCTATTAAAAATCGTAACAAATTGTAGGAATTAATATTTGAAAACAAAGCTATACGGCAACCTAATTGATAAGCCAAAAGCGTTATAGTTTACTAAAAACTGGTTCCATTGTTTTAAGTTAGAAGGCGAAACAATGTCAAAAAAATTTGTCATAAAATTTAATGCGTCAGTAACAAAAGTTTAAAATAATCACTGATACCAAAGAACTCGTTGGGTGGCCGCAATGAAAATTTGATTTCATTAAATGTTATCTTGCATATAATATTTGGCCTTTCTTATCTTTAATGGGACAGACTATAACCAATTTATAATATGTGTGTTATCGATTTACTTCCACACTTTTCAAAATGGCTCGGTTGCGGTTATTTGAAATAATATTAGCTCTGATAATTTATCCTATATATTTATTGCTTAGCATCATCGCTTATTTTAAAGACAAGTCCAGCCAAGAATCACTGAAACATGAAGGATTTGATTTGCAACAAAATGTTTGTAGTTTGATTGTATAGGTTGATTACAAAACGTTATAGTTATAAACAATTTTCTTATACGTAGAGTCCTGTTTTTCGAAAAAATAAATCATGTGATGTCTACGTAAAATTAAATGAAATGTCCGTTTTGGAGTGATTCAGATACTTCTGTAATTCCATTCTGACATTTCTATGAACGTTTTCATAATACTTTACCAAAATTTTCAGGTTCGATTTATTATCGCAGGATCGACAATATCGAAAGATGGAAAAGCATGGCAGGTTGTCATCGAGGTCCGAAAGTCGGTGCTTCAAAGCAGTATTCGGCTTTTGCTTATCGATCCAAACGGGGAGCAGTTGATACTTTGTCTGAAAGCGAACAACTGCAAAACATCTAGCAAATCAAACTGTACCTTTGTCCGGATTGGTCACTCGTTTGTCGAACGGAGGGAAACATTTCGTCGATGGCGAATTCGAATTCAGGGAGTCGCAAAGTAAGTACGCTTACACATCCAAATTTTAGAGGAACGCATTTCAAGCGGCGATGATTTTTTCAATATTGGTTTGCAAAGTATTACTTTGCGTATTGAATCCTGAGGCTAAGGATAGCAAAAGCTTGGAAAGGTTTTGCTTAAAAAACATGTTTTTACAAAAATTTCTAGGTTTCGTCCAGAAATTGTTGTAATTTCCTGACAAGTTTTTCGCAAATATATTATTAACAAGAAATTATCCTTGAAAATTATGGTAAATTCAGGATAAATTGGAGCCATATCTTCGACGCAAAGCTGTGGAGTTAAAAATTCGATGTTCAAATTCGTGCCAAGCAATGTCAAATAAAGAATTTTCAGAAAATTTGATGAATTTGTACATACAACGCTAATTTATAAAAGGGTTAAAACGGAACAGCTGACATTTTTTAAAGGAGATGTTAAAATTTCAAACACAATTTTGAAATGTTAACATTCCAAAACTGTGTTTGACGTGGGTACGGGACAATTCATCAAATGGACAATTCATCACACGGGACAATTCATCACATGGGACAATTCATCACATGGGACAATTCATCACATGGGACAATTCATCACATGGACAATTCATCACATGGGACAATTCATCACATGGGACAATTCATCACATATTGTGAAAAATGGCCAATTTTTATAAAAATTTGTGTTTTTATGCTATTTTTACCGTTCTTATACATTTTTTACACTTTTATACACTTTTTAATTAAAATTACGCTATTTTACCTTAAAAATGTTCATTCTTTCAGTGACTGTCGACTGGCTTGAACCAAAAGTCGCGCAGCCCTTATAAGGGTTGTTCGGGAGCTTAAGCCTAAGACTAAGTCTTGCTTTGGCCCCAGGTTGTTCGAGCCGCAAGCCTAAATCCTTGTTTGGCGCCTTATAAGGTGCGCGAAAAATGTAATAGCATATAATTTATAAGTAACCACATATTAGGTAAAAATTGAGGTAATTTAAGGTAAAATAGCGTAATTTTAATTAAAAAGTGTATAAGAATGGCAAAAATAGCATAAAAACACAAATTTTTATAAAAATTGGCCATTTTTCACAATATGTGATGAATTGTCCCGTGTGATGAATTGTCCATTTGATGAATTGTCCGTGTCCCGTTTGACGTTACTTCTGGATGTACAATAATGACTCGATAATAAACATTTATGTATTGCTTATTACCTGTCGTTCGAAGATTGACTTTATATCGATTGTTCGAATTATATTAGCGATGTCAAGCTTTACAGCCAAGTGCAAAACCCTTCGCAACACTCCTGGATCCCGTGCGCTTTTTGCAAATAAATCCAACAATTTCTCTGGCAAATTCTCCAAATCAGACTTTGATATGAAAGCGATAAGAGGTTGTTCGCCTATTGAAAGAGACAAGATTCGGCATATATTCTTTTTCGCTTCATCAATATCGCCGTCATGTCTCGCTAAGCTGCGCAATTCATGGTCTAACCAATCCTAAAAACTTAATTACATTTAGCTTTCTATATTCAGTGCCCTAGTTTCAGGTTTTTTGAACCCCGGGGAATTTTGCTGAACCCCGGGGAATTTGGTGTCTGGATGCATTCTTAGGGGTGCATTTTTTCAATTTTCATAAGGATTTTCAAAGCTGACCCCGGGGAATTCCCCTATTCCCCCTATGAAACTAGGGCCCTGTCTATATTGTTTTTTGCACTCATATTTTACAAAAATAACTGACCATGAATCGATCGTGTTCGAAGGCCACACTTTCATAGAGAGTAAAGCATCCTTTCAGAGTAGCGCACAATGTACTTGCATCCTAAATTATCATTTGAAATTACATTGTGATTTATAAAACTGGACCTGCTACTACTCACCTCAATAATAAGCGTTGGAACACCGTATTCTACATAATCGCGCAGTTCAGAGAGAGAAGAGAGCACGGAGCCACAGAACAACACAGCCGGGAGAGGATTCCTGTCGATAAAGGTGGGCATCTCAGAAGAAATAGGTAATGCTAAAATATAGGTGAAAAGACTGAAAATTATAATGCGTCTGTCACGCTAAAATATTTTTCTTTTTATTAAACTCTCACTAGTGCTAAATAAAACTTTGTAAAATTGTCAAAAGAAGAATCATAGTGCAAATAACATAGGGATTCTGAAGTTAACCTATCAAATATGCATACATATTATAATTTGCGACAAATGAATATTTGTTTCCTTTTTTATTGCATTCAATTTCATTCCAGAAAGAATCTCTCTATTTTGGCAATTACCAAATTCAGCCATTCGAATGTTAAAAGGCCAATTTTGGGCAAACGATAAAACATGAAACTTGCCCGCAGGCGGATTGGCGAGTGCGACAGAAAATAGAGATCGAAACTGAAACAATTCTTTCTCGTTATGAGAAGGTTTTTCGTGAAGGACGAAAAGAGTATTCTCGTGTGCGTCGATCATTGAAGGAATGCGTTCGTCCTGCAACAAACCATTTTCTCGTTGCTTCCGGGCTATTTTCGACTGATTAATCGCGATTATGAAGGCTTCCTCTAGCGATTCACTCTAAACATTGTTGCATTATAATTCGGTCTGTAGTTTCACAAATACTCGGTATGTTCCTTCAGTTGTTCACCCGTTGAGAAAAAAGAACCTGTGGCAGCGTGGACTGAACCGCAGACGCCAAAATTGTAGCCAATGAGTCAGACCTTTCTCCCGATGTAACGGTCCATAAACAACAGCGTTTGATCAGACGACAAATTCCTTTTGTTAGTCGTTCTGAGGTCTAAAAGTATTTTTGGAACTTTTTAAACGCTCTTTGCCAAAATGTTTAAAACAAACATAAGAAATGACAAAATTAGTTAAAAGTTTTCAAATTTCAATCTGAAACATACCTCAAAACTCAGAGAGTTTCCATTCGCGACCATTGTGAGAAGAATGTTAGGACTTCCTTTGCGTGATGGATAATTTGTTGACACATTTCCATAAATTTGCCGAACCACGTCTGCTATTTGAGTGTTGTTTTTCACGAAAATAGCTTTGCATTTTCGGAGGCCGCGATAGTAGTTGCCATCTACGAAGACATCCACAGTTTTTACAGCGGTATCCATTCTCTCCGGTGAAGCGACATCACAAGTTTTGGTCATGTTTGCTCCACTAACTAAACTGTAAAGAGCATTAGGAGTAAAGCCAATAAATGTTTGTGAATAAATTGAAAATTATACTAAATTAAACGTAACGAGGAGGGGCCTCGGCATACGCCGCAGCGACAGGGAACGTAAAAACAACACTTTCCCCGGCCAAAACCCTTAAAAACACGTTTTTGCGTTTTGGCGCGAATTCAAATTTTAAAATTTAAAATTTTTTTCGCGACCCGTGTCTGACTTTTCGAGACCTATCGATTGAGCTATCACTCGCCTCTGGCTAATGGCTTGATCGCGAGATCTGAGTGTTCCGCACAGTGGACAGTCCACAGAAACAGCACTTTAATTAAGGGGTATATGTGAAGAAGAAGAAATGGAGGGTGATTTAAGGTTAAGTAAAATTGTCAAGCACTAATCCTAGACAGCGAAACACGTCTTGGCCCGGCAATCCTCAGTAGGACCCATAACGGGACAAGAGAAGTAAGGTGTTAATTGACCATGACGATGAATAAAAATCACCCTGGCGCAAAGTGGCAAGAGAGAGGTTAGTGAAAGAAACCGGCGAATGAAGTCAAATAATAAAAAGGAAATGCACGCAGTAAATCATAGACACCATTTTAAAGAAACTTGGTACGTTTTTATTTTAATTTTGAATTATTCGTGCAATACCGATAATACAAATTTATTGCTCCTTGAAAACAAATCTGAAAAAAGTGGGGCCTGAACTTCAGTTTCAAATCATAAGGGCGGAATAGTTAATAATATCTATAAATTAAAAATGGCGCAAAAGTGTTAATGAAAAACCAAATATTTTGGTATAAAGTTTTTTATTTAAAATATCCATACAAAAATTTTGTTTTAACAAATAAATTTGATAAAATCACATTTGCTGATTCAGCAACATGTTAAGTTTTATTTTATATTTGAAGGAAAGGATTTTACGCCCTCTCGCTCGTAACAACTGTTAAATTAAGCAATAAGTCAAATATTATAAACTCCGTTGCTTTTGCTAAAGAGTGGAAATTGGTTGTTTACATTTGTGAGTCAGACAGGACAGCGCAGGCTAGTGGAGGGATGGCCTTTGTGAAATTTTGAGAGAAAAGGGTTGGCACAAAATGAATGTTGGTGTATAACTGGTGTGTATGCAGGCCGGCTGAAGACAGCCCAAATGCAGAGAATATCCACGCCGCATTTTTTGCTCATTGGTCAGGGAATGAGGCAGCCTTTAAACCGCAGCCCGATGTAAACAACAAAGCAGAGTAGATTTAGCACAAGAATTGCTTGAGGTAAACAGCGAATTATTTTCGACAGTTGATCACGTGAAACGTTTTGATAGCACCTAATATGAGCAATAGTTGCATTTTTACTAATATCAAATGTATTGATTCATCATTGTATAACTTTAGACAAAAACGTTTTTCGTCCGATTTGTTACTACAAATTTAGCAAAATTTGGCAAAACGGTAAACAAAAAGGGTACTTTACGGGACCTTGTGTACACATTTCTTAAGATTTTCTAATTTCATAAAAACACTTCAAAAGCATCTTTTATTCCTCTTGATCAGATAAAATATCTTAAAAATCAATAGTTTGATCAAAATGTCATATTCTTCAGAAATTCAATATTCAGTATGACTCAAAATGACGATTAGTTCCTGCGCGTCGACGATTGTAGCCTTTGTAAGGACGCTACATGTGATCGACATTTTATGTGTGTATTATAGAATTATTAGGTAAACGAATTTGTACTCGTGAATCACGGTATGATGATCGTAGTGTTCCGAGATATCATGATTTTTTAGGTAAAAATAATTAACAGTCCGCTGTTTAAAAGCGCTGAATCACACTTATACGCTGTTTTATCTGATCTCGAGGAATAAAAAATGCTTTTGAAGTGCTTTTATGAAATTATAAAATTTTAAGAAAAGTGTGCACAGAGTCCCTTAAAGTACCCGAAAATGTCTAAACAATTCACAATAATTCGATGTTAACGACGAAACTACCAGGTAGTGTAAGGACAGCGGCTTGCTTTTTGTGATTCACCATAATAAAGTGCAGATGCGAACAACTTGCTTCCATTCCTTGTTCCTTTCATATACTTTAAAATTATGTATTGCGAAATAAATATTAAGTGCAGATTCTATCTTACGATTCATTGGCCAGAAAATAATATTGTCGTACTTTAAATATTGTCGTAATTCAAAACGATAAAGTACTGTTATCCATTTTTAATTTAAAAAGTATATTTTCAGATAAAATGTCAAAATGGCAGGCAAACGTAAACTGGAGATGCCCGTCGGGTACAGCATAAATTTTATTTTTATTCCAGCAACGTTTTATCCTCTATTAAAAATCGTAACAAATTGTAAAATTTAAAATTTTTAAAACAAAGGCTTTTACGGCAACCTAATTGATAAGCCAAAAGCGTTATAGTTTTTCCTAAAAACCTTTCCATTGTTTTAAGTTTAGAAGGCGAAAAATTAAAAAAATTTGTCATAAAATTTAATGCTCAGTAACCAAGAGTTTAAAATTCCTGATACCCAAGACCGTTGGGTGGCCGCAATGGAAAATTTGAACTTCATTAAATGTTTTTTCTTTGACATATAATATTTGGCCTTTCTTATTTTAAAAGGGCAGACTATAACCAAAAATTATAAAATGTGTGTTATCGATTTCTTCCACACTTTTCAAAATGGCTGGTTGCGGTTATTTGAAATAATTATTACTTGATTTAATTTACATTATTACATTGAGTTAGCATTCGCTTTTTTAAAACAAGTCCAGCCAAGAATCAAATGAAACTCCCCCAAGGATTTGATTTGCAACCCCCAAATGTTTGTAGTTTGAAAATTGTATAGGTTGATTACAAAACGTTATAGGTTATAAACAATTTTCTTAACGTAGACTCCTGTTTTTTCGAAAAAATAAATCATGTTTATGTCTAGTTTTAAATTAAATGAAATGTCCGTTTTGGAATGAAAATTAGTACTTCTGTAAATTCCATTTTCCCGACATTTTATGGAACGTTTTATAATACTTTACCCAAAATTTTCAAAGGTTCGGATTTATTAGCGCAGGATCGACAATATCGAAAGAGGAAAAACATGGCAGGTTGTCACGAGGTCCGAAATCGGTGCTTCAAAGCGTATTCAGGCTTTTCTTATCGATCCCAAACGGGGAATGCAGTTGATACTTAGTTGAAAGCGAACAACTGCAAAACATTTTTAGAAATAAACTGTACCTTTTCCGATTGGTCACTCGTTTGCGAAAAAAGGAGGGAAACAATTTCGTCCCATGGCGAATTCGAATTCAGGGAGTCGCAAATAAGTACCTTACACATCCAAAATTTTAGGGAACGCATTTCAAGCGGCGATGATTTTTTCAATATTGGTTTGCAAAGTATTACTTTGCGTATTGAATCCTGAGGCTAAGGATAGCAAAAGCTTGGAAAGGTTTTGCTTAAAAAACATGTTTTTACAAAAATTTCTAGGTTTCGTCCAGAAATTGTTGTAATTTCCTGACAAGTTTTTCGCAAATATATTAAAGAAGAAATTATCCTTGAAAATTACTGAAACATTTCATTTCATGATCTTGTTTCTTGCCACGAACGCTATCTTTTATCATAAAACGGTTTCCTTGCACCAAATTTTGGTTTTTTCAACGAATTATTATAACATATTTCAAATTTTAGGACGTCGTGCGGTATAGAGAAGAACATTCGCCTTTATGGCTGGTGGTTATGTGCCTCTGACCCAAACTTCCTCTTCAAAAACCTTTCAACTTATAATCTTGCCAAAATTGCGGCTCGTTTCCAATGTCTCCCTTTTCGGTACAGGTTTATTCAATACATTGTTTTCGAAATGACTATTTCTCAATTTATGCTGAACAATCAACCGGATTTTTCACAGCTTGGTATGCTGCGCTGCCAGCTAGAAGTTCAGGATAGTGGTTCAATTTCGGAATGTCTCGATTTTCATGGGCCAAGAATTGTGTTGGCAGAACATGCTAAAGATAGTTGCATTCTCTCTATAAACGAGCTCTGTTTTGATCACAATATTGAGGTGAGTTTTGCTTTGAACGAAGGATGTCCTGCTTCTGTTGAATTAGAAAGCTGAGCTCCATGTTTAATTTTGGTTTAATTTTGAGTCGGCGCCTTTGATATAACAAAATCTTAGTGGATGTATTAATATGTTTTGGAAGGAAAAAGAGAACGCAACGGAGATGAACACTGGTATAGTATATTCTCATTATATGCGCTAACTCAATCTCTACCACATAATTTAAGCAATGCTAACCTTTGTAATTCAATAAAAACTAAGCTTATATTTAAACTTGGTCATTATTTGGACACATTGCGCTTCGAAAAAATTATTGGAATCCCAATCCCGGAGAGACCGAATTCACGGAGATTGTCTGGATGCGTTCATGATTTGTTTTAGAATTCGCAGCGCGAGATTTTATACAGTATGCCAATTCAAAGGAATGTACTGAGGATCAAGCAAACAATCAAACCAAACCATAGAGTCACCGTCAGTTTGATTGAAGGTATGATTCTTCTTCTACATTGTTTATTTGCTTTTAAATTTAGATAAGCTCGATTTTACCCTATATGGGCAAGATGAAATCGAAATGAGCGAAAAAATTTTTGTACGAAGCAGGGTATTATTCAAAAATCAAGCATGCAGTCAATACTCTTTGGGGATTAGAATGAAACGTGAAAGCGACGAAGAATCGGGTAGTACACAAATAGAGACAGGTTTGCAGTAAAAGTATTGCCAAAAAATTTCTGAATCATATTTCATGGCTCTAAAAATATACATAGAATTTCTGAGAATGAACGACGTTTTTATTTTCTGCCATTTGCTCCTACCGAATTCCCGGAATGCAACTCAAATATATTATTGATTTTTATAGAGCGTGTCCTCTCAGTCGAAAAATTAAAAGTATTAAGGTGCATCTTCATAATTTTCAGGTCCTTCACAAGAGCTCCATCAGAGCTCATGTCATCAGCCATCATATCAAAGTTCAACATTTCTGGACAAGGCTGAATGCGTTAATGAAAGTTTGTGCGGCGGAAAAGCGGCTAACCTGGCCAGAATCATACAATACTGTAAATCACATGAATGTTCGAACGCGCCAACTTTTAAAGTGCCGCGAGGATTTGTAATCACCACTAGTTACTATGAAGAATTTTTGAAAGAGAACGCTGAAATCCGTGAAATACTTGAAAATCTATCTAATTGCCGGTAATATTTAAATCCGTTAATTTTCTTATGCTTATATTGCCATTAATTTCAGCACAAAGGAGGACTTATCAAAGTTTGCCTCGAGGTAAATTTACCATCTCTTTCCTCCAGTTTATAACATATCATTCAGGATTTTCGAGGTCGTCCAGAATTCAAAAGATTTCCTGTACAAAAGTAGCATCGTGCAAGAATGTGTGACGAAATGTTTTGGTCACCTTCCAAAAGCTCGTTTCGCTGTGCGCTCATCAGCGATAGGCGAAGATGGCACAGAATTCTCGAGCGCCGGTCAAATGGAGACTTTTCTTGAGGTTCCTCCTGAAGAAGTTGGTTTTTCTGAATAAATGTGATTTTGAAGTAGACTTTCTTCTTGAAATTCACTCATCAACTCTGTGTCGTGAGCCCAACTGCAAGGGCTTACCAAACTTAAGCCAAGTCTGGGGTAAATGATAGCTCATTACGCTTTTAGAAAAAAAGATTCTTAATTTTATCGATTAGTGATGTTACGATATTAGTTTTAGGTCTGCGAGAGAATTATTGACTGCTGGGCTTCGAATTTTCGCTGTGAAATTCTTAACTATAGATTCGAGAATGGAATCTCCTTGAACATTCCCCTGGCGGTAATTGTGCAGGAAATGGTTACAGACGGTGTTGCAGGTTAGTTTGACCATTATTCATTGATATTAGAATAAATTCGGATATTTAAACATAGAAAAAATGATGAAAATTGATTGTCGGAAAAAGTTAATTCCCTCTGGGGTTGGGCGCAATTATTCCTGGTATCCATACACTTATCTGCTCCATTTCTCTTCTTTCTCACATGCGCGTCAGTGGTGTAATGATTAGCATTGTTGCCTTCCAAGCAATAGACGGGGGTTTGATTCCCCCCTGACGCAAACACTTTTTGTGAAAAAGTAAGTATATAGTTAAAGTTCTAGAATACGAGATAGTTATTATGAGTTTTTGTTATCAAATTGATACGTACGATCAATATTTGAAAAATTAATGGTAACTATTTTTATAGTCTTCTAGTGTTAGAAAATGGAAAACTTACAACTTCAAAAATGTGACAGCGCACAGCTATCATATATTATTATGTCCATATTGTGTTTTGCACTCACAGAGAGCAACCAAAAATTTAGGGGAATGGATAATAGGCCCAACAGGTCAAACTCACTATTTAAGCTTAGAGTTTTGAGTTGAAATTTGTTATTTAGGAGAAAAAAATATTTGCGTCAGGGGGGAATCAAACCCCCGTCTATTGCTTGGAAGGCAACAATGCTAATCATTACACCACTGACGCGCATGTGAGTAAAGATGAGAAACGGAGTTTACAGATGAACTACTTCTCGCAATATTGCATGCATGTGAACTACGAATGACTATCTGATTGTTAGATTGTTGATACTTTATTACATCTTCGAAACAATTGGGGATAATGTTTTTAACCCTTCATTGCCGAGCCGGGTGAGACCCTTATATGCCGAAGCGTAGGAGTTTCCTGATTTTTGGTATACCGGGCCCATTTGGGTCCCTGATAATGGGAAAAATATTATTTTTTTAAAAACCCCCCAAAAATTCCAATTTTTGGGGGGTCAGAAGTTGGGATTTTTCCGAAAATCCATGATACCCCCTATGGTTTCGAAAATTTCAAAAAAATTTCGAAATTTTTAGATGTCTAAAAAACACTTTTTCTGGTCAATTTCGATGCGCTGAGCACGAATCTGAAGTTAGTTTTTTTGTTGAGTCTCAAAAAAATTTTTAAAAGGTCATTCTCGAATTTTTCGAGAGTGCACCTCGAGAAAAAAATCGCAAAAATTTTTTTGATCTAAAACACAAAAACTAATTACATATCCTTATTCAGCACAAAAAGTTGGCTGTATAAGATCAATATCAGATTTGAGCTAGGAAGCCAAAAAATTGGCCAAAAATTACTCCAAAGTTGTTGTGCATTTTCGCAACGCTCGGAATAAATGGGGGTCACCATTTGCGTTGCGTTTTTGATAACACTTGGAAATGAAGAGTTAAGATGAACCTTTTGATTAATATGAGATGAATATGACTACTAAAAGTTTCTCAAAAGAATATGTTTCTGTTTTTGAAGTGTTTCGGACGTTCTCTGTGAAAAAAAATTTTCGGGATGTGATAAGCTGAACCGTTAGCCACTTTTTTGTAATTTTTCCATCCATATTTTAGGAGTATTGTTCACATCAGACCCCGTTCAAAGAAACACGTCGAAAGCTGTTATAAATATGGTGCAAGGACTCGGGGAATCCTTAGTCGGGGGCCACACTACGCCCACTCAAGTCATCGTCGACAAAACCACAATGCAAATCTGCGAGAAAAATTCGGAGGTTGGCATCTTGATTTTCTTTATTTTATGTCGGAAAATCGAATATTAAGGATATTTTATTGGACGAAGAAACATGTCAAAAGTTGGTTCAAATAGGAGCTTTCATTCAAGAAAACATTTTCGCTGGAATTTCGCAGGATATTGAATTTGTTGTCAAGAACCCGCCCAATGGAGAGCCCGAGATATTCATTTTGCAATCTCGGTGTATTACAAGTCTGGATCTGGAATCCGACTGGGAGCTTCATCACGAATTTGACACAGCGCTGTTCTGCGAGTCGGATCTGGTCACCACCGCCAATATAACGTACTTTTTACTAACTTAAAGGGCTTGCAAAATTATATTCAATAATATAAATACACTCAATAGTTTTATTTTGATGTTGGATAAAGTTATACATTCACAGACATTTTATTACACATCTAAATGTGTACTTAGTATTCCTACTGTTCATATTACTTTAAATCGAGAAAACCGAAAATTGGAATAATTTTTTAGGGAAGTTCTTCCGAATGTCCAGTCACCGCTCCACATCTCATTTTTCAATTTATCACTGAGTGGTCGAATACATGTACGTTTTTATCAAACAATTATCGAGAATATTGACAGAAAGTAAAAGTTGAACGGAAACAGCCAACTTTTATTTGTCTCGTATGAACTAAAATTCACTTTAACGTTTTTCGTCGAATACTAAAACCACCTCTCTATTTTGTGATGTATTGCTCCCTTTTTTAATTGCCCTTGTTTCAGGATCTCGTACAAATGGACAGTCTATTCGGGACCGCCATATCATTCAAGCACTATCCTTGCTGTCTAGCTGTCCATAGACAGCGCTCATTTCTCAATCTGACCGAGGTTTACCGTCATACAAGCTCGGTAATTCAGGTTCTATTTTTGTTCGACTTTAGATTTACCTGGCTGACTGGGAGGTGCCGGAAAGAGATCACATCGGCGAGTATTCATTGGCAGGTCATAAGGTTTTCACGGAAGAAATGATCGAAGCGGCCAAAAAGCGATTTCCGCCAAAGTCGGGATTGACCAAATTGTACAGACTGTTCAAAGCACTTAAGGTAATATTTTTCTTCTTACGATATTTTTTGTGTGAGGCATTGTTTTACAATCTCCATCAATATGTCAAAAACGTGTCTATGGCTCTCTTTTGCGACATTAAAAATTCACAGCTAACGACTATGAAATTTCTGTCAACAGCTATTAAAAATAAGCGTCTCTCCAACTCAGGAAATAACACAATACTTTTATGCTTACAGCGGAATACTTTTAGTTTACGGTACGATTTTAGTTGTTATATTTCGACTCACGAAAGTTGCTGGGAAAGGCTAAGCATTTGCTGAACGAAAGTGCTGCGATAAAACAGGCAATTGACTCAGCAAACAAATCGGAAACATTGGCACATATCGAGCACCTGCATAAAATTTGTGATCAGGTAATATTCCATAGCCAACAGTTTTGCAAAAATTTAAATTATGCTCCTATACAGTCGTAAATTTTTCAATACTACAGGCTATGTTCATCCATACATCGGAGTCAACCTTTTCCAGTATCACCTATACATTTGTAGCCATGTTGCTAAGGGGATCATCAGGTTTATCCTACTTGTATTTTATATAATAAATCTTTCATTTTTAAATCTTAAGTTCAATAAAATGAAATCTTTTTAATGTTATCTTGAAATGTTTCTAAATTTCTTCGTTTTGTCTCATTTCTATTTTCAATATTGTCTTTTCAAATTGCAGAAGGTGATTTGACCCCAGAGGTTCTGTCAGATATTGCTCTAATCTACTCACATAATCCTTTGGAGGTTGTTAGTGCTGATGCCGCCAAAAGAATAGAGGTTGGTTCTCTCTACAGTTATGGCAGAATATCACCTAGGGAAATTCAACTGGGGCGATTCAAATTCGCACCCGAATTTGGTCGCATTGCTCAACCCTAAGCTAAATTTGTTTGTGGTATCTTTTAGCTTTTCTTGATATAAAAACACTTCCCGGGCAGAATCTCAGTTTAACTGTCTTAATTACACTTTTCCCACTTTTTTCATCATGACAAATTGCTTTAAATTAAATTTAAAAAGTTAAATGAACAGTTCTGGCATCATAGCTTTAAAATGCCTTAAGATTATTTTACACTATGGGGGCCTGATTAAAAATTTTGTCTACACGCATACCTCTATGTTCTAAGTTCCCTCACATAGGGGTTTAAGGGGGCTAAGTTCCCTCACATAGTGGTCGGGCGCTCCGTGCCCGACCACAGGAACATTGCGAGCCACCTGCAGTGGCTCGCAATGTTCAGACTTTCCAGAAATTTTTTACTTACAGACAGAAATAAGCACCCCTGAGAATCGACTTTCCAGAAATTTTCTCATTTCTCATTTTTACGCAAAGTCAACGGTGCATCAGAATCCGGGATCCTGAATCCAGATACCCAAAATCTGACACCGGATTCGGATTCCCCGTATCCGAAAACCATTGAGTACCAAAAATTACGACCTGAAATGGCAAAAAACCGTAAATTACAAAATTTGTAGTTTGTAGTCAAAAAAGCGTGACCAAAACCTTACAGACAAAATAAGGCATCAAAGATCATGTTCGGACGCCGGACGGATCACGACTTTAGCTTACTTGGGTGATTTTCGTGAAACACTTTCCCATAATCGAGCCCCTCTAATAAACCTTCTAGATCTCCCTTGAAGCATTTTTTACTTGAAATTGCTTATGGGTGCACTCCTGTCAAATTTGCAAATTCAGTATTCTGATTTACCGAGATTTCAGAACATAGCGAAGCGAATATTCAAAGATGGTCATTTGCGTGAATTTACGAGCTTTGACGAAGCGACCACCGCTTTCAAATGGCTTCGCTTACAATCAAGCGAAATTGAAACAATGTTCCGAGATTTTTTCGTTAAGCATGGACACCGCGGATTAAACGAGATGGACTTCCTCGGAAAAAGCTGGGATTCAGGTTAATACATTACGCTCATGTTTCAATTACTCTGAAAACACATAATTTGTAAGGTTTAAAAACTTAATATTTTTAAATTTAAAAGCAATTTAGATCCTGAACTCCTTTATCGAACACTCAAGGTCTCTTTTCTTTTTATTGGCTTTTATAATTAATAAATATAAATAATTAATAAATTTCCCGGAATGCAACTCAAATATATTATTGATTTTTATAGAGCGTGTCCTCTCAGTCGAAAAATTAAAAGTATTAAGGTGCATCTTCATAATTTTCAGGTCCTTCACAAGAGCTCCATCAGAGCTCATGTCATCAGCCATCATATCAAAGTTCAACATTTCTGGACAAGGCTGAATGCGTTAATGAAAGTTTGTGCGGCGGAAAAGCGGCTAACCTGGCCAGAATCATACAATACTGTAAATCACATGAATGTTCGAACGCGCCAACTTTTAAAGTGCCGCGAGGATTTGTAATCACCACTAGTTACTATGAAGAATTTTTGAAAGAGAACGCTGAAATCCGTGAAATACTTGAAAATCTATCTAATTGCCGGTAATATTTAAATCCGTTAATTTTCTTATGCTTATATTGCCATTAATTTCAGCACAAAGGAGGACTTATCAAAGTTTGCCTCGAGGTAAATTTACCATCTCTTTTCTCCAGTTTATAACATATCATTCAGGATTTTCGAGGTCGTCCAGAATTCAAAAGATTTCCTGTACAAAAGTAGCATCGTGCAAGAATGTGTGACGAAATGTTTTGGTCACCTTCCAAAAGCTCGTTTCGCTGTGCGCTCATCAGCGATAGGCGAAGATGGCACAGAATTCTCGAGCGCCGGTCAAATGGAGACTTTTCTTGAGGTTCCTCCTGAAGAAGTTGGTTTTTCTGAATAAATGTGATTTTGAAGTAGACTTTCTTCTTGAAATTCACTCATCAACTCTGTGTCGTGAGCCCAACTGCAAGGGCTTACCAAACTTAAGCCAAGTCTGGGCTAAATGATAGCTCATTACGCTTTTAGAAAAAAAGATTCTTAATTTTATCGATTAGTGATGTTACGATATTAGTTTTAGGTCTGCGAGAGAATTATTGACTGCTGGGCTTCGAATTTTCGCTGTGAAATTCTTAACTATAGATTCGAGAATGGAATCTCCTTGAACATTCCCCTGGCGGTAATTGTGCAGGAAATGGTTACAGACGGTGTTGCAGGTTAGCTTGACCATTATTCATTGATATTAGAATAAATTCGGATATTTAAACATAGAAAAAATGATGAAAATTGATTGTCGGAAAAAGTTAATTCCCTCTGGGGTTGGGCGCAATTATTCCTGGTATCCATACACTTATCTGCTCCATTTCTCTTCTTTCTCACATGCGCGTCAGTGGTGTAATGATTAGCATTGTTGCCTTCCAAGCAATAGACGGGGGTTTGATTCCCCCCTGACGCAAACACTTTTTGTGAAAAAGTAAGTATATAGTTAAAGTTCTAGAATACGAGATAGTTATTAGTTTTTGTTAAATAAAAATAGCCCATGGATACGTACGATCAATATTTGAAAAATTAATGGTAACTATTTTTATAGTCTTCTAGTGTTAGAAAATGGAAAACTTACAACTTCAAAAATGTGACAGCGCACAGCTATCATATATTATTATGTCCATATTGTGTTTTGCACTCACAGAGAGCAACCAAAAATTTAGGGGAATGGATAATAGGCCCAACAGGTCAAACTCACTATTTAAGCTTAGAGTTTTGAGTTGAAATTTGTTATTTAGGAGAAAAAAATATTTGCGTCAGGGGGGAATCAAACCCCCGTCTATTGCTTGGAAGGCAACAATGCTAATCATTACACCACTGACGCGCATGTGAGAAAGATGAGAAACGGAGTTTACAGATGAACTACTTCTCGCAATATTGCATGCATGTGAACTACGAATGACTATCTGATTGTTAGATTGTTGATACTTTATTACATCTTCGAAACAATTGGGGATAATGTTTTTAACCCTTCATTGCCGAGCCGGGTGAGACCCTTATATGCCGAAGCGTAGGAGTTTGCTGATTTTTGGTATACCGGGCCCATTTGGGTCCCTGATAATGGGAAAAATATTATTTTTTTAAAAACCCCCCAAAAATTCCAATTTTTGGGGGGTCAGAAGTTGGGATTTTTCCGAAAATCCATGATACCCCCTATGGTTTCGAAAATTTCAAAAAAATTTCGAAATTTTTAGATGTCTAAAAAACACCTTTTCTGGTCAATTTCGATGCGCTGAGCACGAATCTATAGTTAGTTTTTTGTTGAGTCTCAAAAAATTTTTTTAAAAGGTCTTTCTCGAATTTATCGAGAGTGCAAAAAATCGCAAAAAATTTTTTTGGATCTAAAACACAAAAACTAATTACATATCCTTATTCAGCACAAAACGTTGGCTATATAAGATCAATATCAGATTTGAGCTAGGAAGCCAAAAAATTGGCCAAAAATTACTCCAAAGTTGTTGTGCATTTTCGCAACGCTCGGAATAAATGGGGGTCAACATTTGCGTTGCGTTTTTGATAACACTTGGAAATGAAGGGTTAAGATGAACCTTTTGATTAATATGAGATGAATCTGGCAACTAAAAGTTTTTCAAAAGAATATGTTTCTGTTTTTGAAGTGTTTCTGGTATTCTTTGTGAAAAATTTTTGGGATGAGATAAGCTGAACCGTTAGCCAATTGTTTTGCAATTTTTAATATCCATATTTTAGGAGTATTGTTCACATCAGACCCCGTTCAGAGAAACACTTCGAAAGCTGTTATAAATATGGTACAAGGACTCGGGGAATCCCTAGTTGGGGGCCACACTACGCCCACTCAAGTCATGGTCGACAAAACCACAATGCAAATCTGCGAGAAAAATTCGGAGGTTGGCATCTTGATTTCCTTTATTTTATGTCGGAAAATCGAATATTAAGGATATTTTATTGGACGAAGAAACATGTCAAAAGTTGGTTCAAATAGGAGCTTTCTTTCAAGAAAACATTTTCGCTGGAATTTCGCAGGATATTGAATTTGTTGTCAAGAACCCGCCCAATGGAGAGCCCGAGATATTCATTTTGCAATCTCGGTGTATTACAAGTCTGGATCTGGAATCCGACTGGGAGCTTCATCACGAATTTGACACAGCGCTGTTCTGCGAGTCGGATCTGGTCACCACCGCCAATATAACGTACTTTTTACTAACTTAAAGGGCTTGCAAAATTATATTCAATAATATAAATACACTCAATAGTTTTATTTTGATGTTGGATAAAGTTATACATTCACAGACATTTTATTACACATCTAAATGTGTACTTAGTATTCCTACTGTTCATATTACTTTAAATCGAGAAAACCGAAAATTGGAATAATTTTTTAGGGAAGTTCTTCCGAATGTCCAGTCACCGCTCCACATCTCATTTTTCAATTTATCACTGAGTGGTCGAATACATGTACGTTTTTATTAAACAATTATCGAGAATATTGACAGAAAGTAAAAGTTGAACGGAAACAGCCAACTTTTATTTGTCTCGTATGAACTAAAATTCACTTTAACGTTTTTCGTCGAATACTAAAACCACCTCTCTATTTTGTGATGTATTGCTCCCTTTTTTAATTGCCCTTGTTTCAGGATCTCGTACAAATGGACAGTCTATTCGGGACCGCCATATCATTCAAGCACTATCCTTGCTGTCTAGCTGTCCATAGACAGCGCTCATTTCTCAATCTGACCGAGGTTTACCGTCATACAAGCTCGGTAATTCAGGTTCTATTTTTGTTCGACTTTAGATTTACCTGGCTGACTGGGAGGTGCCGGAAAGAGATCACATCGGCGAGTATTCATTGGCAGGTCATAAGGTTTTCACGGAAGAAATGATCGAAGCGGCCAAAAAGCGATTTCCGCCAAAGTCGGGATTGACCAAATTGTACAGACTGTTCAAAGCACTTAAGGTAATATTTTTCTTCTTACGATATTTTTTGTGTGAGGCATTGTTTTACAATCTCCATCAATATGTCAAAAACGTGTCTATGGCTCTCTTTTGCGACATTAAAAATTCACAGCTAACGACTATGAAATTTCTGTCAACAGCTATTAAAAATAAGCGTCTCTCCAACTCAGGAAATAACACAATACTTTTATGCTTACAGCGGAATACTTTTAGTTTACGGTATGATTTTAGTTGTTATATTTCGACTCACGAAAGTTGCTGGGAAAGGCTAAGCATTTGCTGAACGAAAGTGCTGCGATAAAACAGGCAATTGACTCAGCAAACAAATCGGAAACATTGGCACATATCGAGCACCTGCATAAAATTTGTGATCAGGTAATATTCCATAGCCAACAGTTTTGCAAAAATTTAAATTATGCTCCTATACAGTCGTAAATTTTTCAATACTACAGGCTATGTTCATCCATACATCGGAGTCAACCTTTTCCAGTATCACCTATACATTTGTAGCCATGTTGCTAAGGGGATCATCAGGTTTATCCTACTTGTATTTTATATAATAAATCTTTCATTTTTAAATCTTAAGTTCAATAAAATGAAATCTTTTTAATGTTATCTTGAAATGTTTCTAAATTTCTTCGTTTTGTCTCATTTCTATTTTCAATATTGTCTTTTCAAATTGCAGAAGGTGATTTGACCCCAGAGGTTCTGTCAGATATTGCTCTAATCTACTCACATAAGATTCCGCAGATTCTGCAAAACGCAATGAGAACACAAAGCTTGATGTGGATCAAATTTTGGCCAAATTGAAAAGCAAATTAAATGCCACGCAGAGGTAAAATCCAGAATTTTTTGCCATATAAGTAGACGCCTGTTAAATTTAAATAGTTCAAAAATCATTGAGCTGTTTTCATATGAGTCATTCATATTGGATACTATGGAGTCCATAGTATCCAATATGAATGACTCATATGAACACAGCTCAATGATTTTTGTGTATTTTCTGTAAAACAAATGTATGTCCATAGTATGGACATACATTTGTTTTACAGTTCTTTTATTTGGAACACTTTTGGAATATGAGTTTCAGATTCGCATTGAAGCTTTTGATTCCCTATGCGCATCGCGGAGTGTATGGCAGAGAAGAAAGCAAAAATCATGTAGTCAAGGTGGCACACACGTTACGTTATGCTTTCTTTCATTTGGCGAAATGCCTAATGGATGAGGTATCACTGGCTTTTTTATCGAGTATTTTGTAAAACATACCAACAAATCCTCCTTTATTTATCCTTACTTTTCCGCGTAATGGAAAACATAATTTTAAATAGTTTTCGTTTTTGAACAAAAATTATTTATAAAACTCAGTTTATTAGAATCACTTTCCGCCTCGTGACAGACTGCCGATTTAACGTTTTCGCGGCAATTTCAAGGGAGGAATCACTACTGCCCGGGACTCTATGAAAATATGACACCTAAATATTTTGAACAACGAATAAAAATTTAAAATACTTTTTACGAACTTTATTTTAGGTACACTTGCCGAGCACAGACCTGATTTTGTTTATGACCTACGACGAAATACGCCAAATTGTTCAAAATAGCGCACATGTACCAACTTTAATATCCAGGTTAGCGTTTTATTAGTTTAAGAATGTATCAGGATTGTAACTTATTTTGCAGAAGTCGGAGAAGAATGCGAATTTATGAATCACAAGACTCACTAAGGTACCCGCTATTGAATGTTGGAACACCGACACCAATGGTTCGTTTCTCTGTTTATCATTTTAATTTTTTTACAGTAGTGGCTCAGTAAACGGATTTAGTCAGTTCTCCCAATTTTTGTGACTCTCATCCCTGAATTTTGCCTTTAAATTGATTTCCGGCGACCTGATTAACCGAAGTAAAATCTCACGCACTAAACAAAATGAGATTAGGTCCAAATACCAAAGAATATAAAACGACGCTTAACTCAGCACAAGCCTCGAGCTCAAATTGAAGCTAACACTTGTTTCTACAAAGTCAGTATGTCGATACTTAAGCCAAAAGCGAAACAAAATAATCGTTGAACTTTGAAAGTGCATTGTCATAAAATCTACACATAATTTTTTATATTCATAGTGTTGTTCTATTTTAGAAATCCCATGATTTGCCACGTGGAGATGAATCAGCAAAGCGACTTACTGGTACTTGCGTATGTGAAGGATTAGTTCGTGGTCGAGTGCGTGTGGCAAGAACGCTGGATGAGGCTCAGGAAACTCAGGTCTGTTACAATTTTTATTACTTTTAACTTTTTATAATGTAAAATTGTATAGCCAGGTGAGATACTTATCACGCAGCATACGGATATTGGCTGGTCGCCGCTATTTCCTATCCTCAAAGGACTGGTGACTGAAGTTGGCGGATTGTTGTCTCACGGAGCAGTAGTGGCACGAGAAAATGGACTGCCATGTCTAATTGCTGTGCATGATGCCTCCTACGTTTTCTATACAGGTATAATATATAGGTATTACATTAGATCGTGATGTATTCTAATAGGCTCGGCGCTTCCTCTTTGTTTTTCTCTGTTATTATAGTAACTGTAGTCTTGCTTAAGGTCCTAAGTGTCATTTTATAACAAAATTTATATATGTGAAATAAAATTTGATCCAGGAAAATAGCAAAAATGCTAATTCCAAATTCTAATAATTTAAACCAAATGTGTCATAAACAGTTTAGTGGTTCATTCAAACATGATTTTAATTTCTACAACCATTTTAGGTGACGAAGTTTGGTTAAACGCTACAGAAGGATATATACAGTCAACTAGTCGGGATACATGTAACGAAGAATGCGACAAGTTCAATAATATCGGAGAAATTCATTAGTGTAAAAATAAATAATAATAAACCAATCATATATTTTACAGTCTAATTTGAATAAAGTAGTTTATTTGAATAAATATTTTTTATCGCGTATAAAATTGTGTTTCAATTGCAGCTCGATTTTTTAATTTTACTGGGCACTAATCTATAACTTGATTTGTTATTTATAGCTTCTGTGTAAAATGACATGCTGTTTATCACTCTATCAGATATTCAGTATATCTATTGTCGTCTAAGTGACGTGACCGGACGAGGACCCGGACTGAAGTCGGTGCGAGTCGCTTTTTTTACTTTGGACTACAAAATATCGGTTGATAGTGCAAAGGAGGGGTGATAGTACAGAGAACGCATATTTAAAACAGGAGCAAACACCTTCATTCGAAAACGTTTGGATTGATGAAACTCGTTGAACATCGCGTTAATTTTATTCATTTTTTTGTATAATTGTGGTAAACTTAAAATTTAAAATTATTTTTCTGAAATTCATTACCTTTTAAAGAATTTATATTCGAGACAATTGCATTAGTCTTGCATTAGTCTAATCAGCGATCACTTTTTAGCAAAGAACTGCCAAGCCAGACGGCTTGGCAATTCTTTGCTAAAAAGTGATCGCTGATCTTTTCTGGAGTTATTTCTGTTCTCTGTAATAGAGAAGTCCTATTTTCATATCAGATAAAATTTGCAGACTGTCTTTCAGTCCCAACTCTGTGGTTGTCGTTGACAGGTTGGACCATAAATTGGGGAGGCGCTTTCCGTTATTCCCACTGGCAACTTATTCTCTCTTTCCGCATTTGATCTCAATGTTTTCCCAACTTGGTCCATTTTCTTGTCCAGAGCGCCTTTAAGAGATCGATTATACAATTCTGCTTGTTTTCGTATTCTTTTGCCTTTAACAGGTGGTGTTGATCAGTTTTTAATAAGCTGATACATTAGGAGAATATTTTGTATGGAACATTATTTGAAGGACTTCGTCAGCTTTCTTGTTTGAAACTTTCATCAATCCCATACAACGGAATTACATGGAATATTTTATGAGAAAATTTACTCTTTTTTGGCCAAAATATCAATTTTATCCCGAATGGGAAAACATCTTTTGTTATCAAAAAAGGAATGTTATTGTGAAAATTTTTTGGAAAAATTTGCAATGAAAAGAGAAAATTGTCCGAAAAATATGGATGTAATTTTTATCACTTTTTTAGAAATATTAACCGCAATGGGAGAGAAGCAAAGCGAAACTCCGCTGGCCCGGGGCAAGACCAAAGCGATATTTGCGATGAAGGACAATCCCGAGTTGGTACTGATCGAGAGCTTTGACTCACTCACCGCTTTCAACGCCAAAAGAAAAGACACCGTTTCGGGAAAGGCGGCAGCCGCCACTAGAACAACTTGCAATGTGTTTCAATTTCTCAGTGGCGCAGGTAGTTCTGATTTTGACATATTGACAGGGAAACAATTTTAAACATTCATAAGAAAATGAACGGTTGGTGTCCAAAATTGGCAACTTTGTATTCTTAAGCTACCACGTTTTTTACTTGATCAGAATTATGTGTGGATAATGTGACTAGTTTGAAATTTTCACCTATGTGGAGGAAAATGTTTATGTAAATGTATGTTCTCGAAGAAGAGGTGTATTTATTAATCAGCAATTTATAAATATTCATCTATGTTTTGATTTATCGCCGTAGAAACTCAAGCTTTCAAAAAATTCGAAATTTTTCGGATTTTCTTTCTAAGACTACGGTTTTGCGAATAATTTTCTGATAATTGTAACTACTAACCAAAAGTTACAATTTAAGGCTGTCAAACACACTTTGTGAAACAGGCTGGAGATTGCGAATTTGTTGCCAAACGATGTGAAATGATTCCAATTGAATGGGTGGCGCGTCGAATTGCGACTGGATCTTTTCTGAAACGAAATCCTGGAGTAGAGGAAGGCTATGTGTTTCCAACGCCGAAAATTGAAACTTTCTTCAAGGTTTATTTTTACATTTTATTCTACATTTTATAATACCAACATACTTTCAGGACGACGCCAACGACGACCCTCAATGGAGCGAAGAGCAAATTTTGGCCAATAAATTTGTGTATTGTGGTGGAAAACGGCGCATTGGACGAAGCGAAGTCGATATAATGAAGTAAATCCGTTTTACTTTCCTTTTTACCGCAAAATTCCTTTTTTACAGGAGGTGGACCTCTGCCATTTTCCGACTCCTGGAGCGAGCTTGGATGGTTCATGGATGTGTGCTCGTGGATATGAAAATTGAGTTTGGCGTGGATACTAAAGGTAAATTTACCGTAATATTGTATATCGGAATTGAAAATTCAAATGAGATAGGGAATGAATATTTCTCAATTTTTCAATCAACGTAACAAGTGTTTCAGTCACAACATTGATGCCGTGAAATGCTAATAAAAGCCTTGAAAAAAATTTGGTAACTTTGCAAATATTGAGCTTGAAAAAAAGTGTCACTCAAAATCAGTAACTTATGTTTATGTTTTAACTTGAATTATAACTGGACTTTCTAGAAAAATGGATTTTCTAGAAAAATGGGACCTGCCTTCAAAATAAAGTTTCTGCTGCCAAAGGACAGCATTTGAGTTGACTATTAAGGAACTCAATCGGAAATTTCCCCTGCAAAATGAAGCTTGCGCATATTTTACTTTGACAAATATTTGATTCTATTTCAATTTTATGATTTAGGTAACATCTTGCTAGCCGACGTCGTGGACAATGACAGTTGGCGAGTGTGGCCGAATGGTGATCGTCGGTTACAATTGGACAAACAATTTTACAGGGACTTAAAAGATGTCACAGACGACGCTTTGGTGGAGCTCAAGAAAAACTACGACAAAGTCGCAGAGTTGACCTCAAAGTTCACTAATTCGTCAGCACAATCCAAAATTGTAATTGTCATGGGTTCCTCGGCCGACTTGGAATATACTAAGCAAGCATTAGAAATATATTTTCACAAATAAATAATATAACATTTCTAGAAAAATCGAGACCGAAGCGAAGAAACTTGGTGTCGCAGATGTTGAAAGACGTATCTGTTCCGCTCACAAGTCTACAGCTGAAGTACTGCAATTAGCTGACAAATACGAAGGTTACTTATAACTATTCAAAATGACATTATTTTAGTCTCGGAGAAAACTCTAGATCCTTCTATAGTAAATTTCAGTATTAAAAATGCTTCCTTTCAGCCCAAATGTCAGCCTCAAATTCTGCTTCGATAGTCTTCATAGCAGTCGCTGGTCGCTCTAACGGTTTAGGTGGTGTGTTATCTGCAAGTTCAACGATTCCTGTTATAAGCGCACCTCCTTTGTCTGGAGAATGGGGTCCGCATGATATTTGGAGCTCCATTCGAATGCCATCTGGTAAGTGTTATTAAATGTTTCACTTCCGTAACCGATGATCAAAATTTAAATTCTCTCAATTTCAAAATCTCTTTCATACCTTTTCAATTGATCCAGTTGAATCTGTAACCAAATTCAGGATTAGATACCCTTTACTTAAATTAGTGGTCCCAATAGATTTTTAAGGGTAAAACATTATTTAAACAAGTTTATCATTAGACATTAGTAATGAATCAATACTAATTTTTATGAACATTCTCCACAACTAGGAATAATAACATTTCCAAAGAGAACCTATTGTCATTTGATTTTAGGTGTCGGTTGCACGACTGTTTTCGGCCCGGACGAGGCAGCTTTGGCAGCGTGCAAAATACTGGCACAGACCAACCATACAGTTTTCAGCAAAATTCTCGCTCGTCAAACCGTTAATGTGGTCAAAATATTGGTACTTTAATATTGTTACAAAGCTTTATATAATAACCGCGGCTTTTAGGAAGATGACAATCAACTGAACAACAACGAAGAATAATAAGTATTTTGAACAGTATTTTATTTTAAGCATGTTACATTATACTTTGTAACTTTCCTTATTGTAGGAAATAAACTAATATGCCTAAGAAAATCACTCACCTTCCAAATATCTGAAAATTGTATGAAAAAGGAAATTTTTTTTGACATTTCCGCGCTTATACACGTCATTAAAAGATAATAAATCAAGGCCAGTCAGGTTGGAAATTCTACTGTATATGTGATTGATGAATGCAAAACATTAACTTTAAAAATATGTTAAAAGTATTGTCTAAAGTGCAAACCAGTCAGTTGTAAAATTCAAAACACTTTAGAACAAATTAATGACTAAAAAGGGTTAATTGATACTTTTTATTCCGTGTCAAAAACAGTGATAAAAAATAGACAAACAAATGTTTCAATTTCACAATGGAACTCATATAATCGAGGATGGGAATAACCTAGGGCTTATGAATGGCAATATCTTAAAATATACCTTAAAGCAACATATTCAAAGGAGCATTTATAAGATGTGTTTTAATCAAACAAAGACTGTCGTTAAAAATTATACTGAGTATTGTTTGAAAATTCTCACAGAAAAAGGCTACTGTTACATTTGAGAGGTGTATTTGCAGTTCCGGTTGATTAATAGCTGGAAATGGAATACGTCTAGGGCAATACACGGGATAAAGTTGAAAAACTTTCACACAGTTTGTCTCGATAAAAAAATTACTCTCACTTATAAACGAGGAAGTGAAAAAGTTGAGATAACTTTTTTCGATCTTGATAAATTTGTGTAGAGCAGAACCCATGTCGTTTATATTTGTGAGTGGTCAGCCAAACCGGTAGAATCAGAGAAAAATTTTTATCCCAAGCAATTTGGATTTCGTATTGAATCGGAACCATGCAATTAATATTTTGCAAATTAAGTATTCAAATTCCGTAGCTTAGAATATGCTTATTGAACAGCTTACACCATGCATAAATTAATAATTATTTCTTCAATTCTTGTCGAGTATTTGTAAATTTGAATCAATGATTTTAGATTAAAATCTTGCTGAAATAAATACAATGCCTTGCATCGAAGAGGATCAATTTGGACGAAAAATCAAGGGTGTCTATGACTTCTGCGATTCTTTGGAAGCGGCGAGCAATTTTTCAACTCCATATTTGTTGCACTTTTTGTTTGTACCTGCGCTAATTATTATTGTGCTTACTTTAATAGACAGAAGAAGCGAAGACGCAAAATGGTTTATGCTCAATACGGCTGTCATTAATATTATTACCGGTATAGCGTGGGAAATGAAAAGGACAAATTACTTTACAAAGTACGCTAGCTACATAAATTTGGTATGGTCTATTGGCAAAGATCTATCGCAATATTCCATATTTCTGCTTGCAGTCACAAGAGTTTTTGTCCTTTATTGGCCGGATGCTTATAAGAAGCTTTTTGCCAGGTAGGACGACTCCTTACTTTTGTACCTGACATAATTTTATGGTTATAGTCAAATTAAGAACCTGCTCTCGGAAGGGTGTTTTATATGTTTTGAGCAGGAAATCTAAAACGCCGAAAATCAGTGAATCTAAAAATGTCCCTAAATACTAAGCGGCAGCATCTGTATGGAACGCCCAAATGATCCTTTCACTTCGGCACCTTTCCGTGGATAGACCGGGGCGAGTGATAGCTCATTTGAAAGCCCTGAGGCTGCTGATCCCGAATAAACTATCAGACCCAAAATTTGAATATTTGAATTCGCGCCAAAACCGAAAAACGTGTTTTTAAGGGTTTTGACCTGGGGAAGTGATGTTTTTTATGTTCCCAATCGATTTCTGAGGGGATTCTGGACATCTTTGCTTTTTACACTTTTTGATTTGGCGCATTTTTGAAAAAAAAGCCACTTTTTGGCCAAAAATTTGGTTTTTTTGATGTAATGTGTCTACAGGTCTGATTTTTGGTACCCGGGGGTTTTCGGGTACGCTGATCACGAATCTGATGTCAGATTCGAGATTTGTTCTCACGAGGTCGTGTTATTCTCACGAGGTCTCTCACGAGGTCGGAACTTTCCCAGGCGGGATGTTAATAACGGGCGGGATGTTACTAACGGGCTGGATTTTACTAACGGGCGGGATGTTACTAAAGGGCGGGATGTTGCTTGGTACGACTTCTACTCCCGAACAACCAAATCTGACCGCTGATGGCGGTGCGCGAAGCGATGAAGAACCCAATCTCCTGCTGTGCACACTCCCGCTTCCTAGCTGAGAGGGAGCCGCGAAGCGGCTCCATCTCAGCTAGTTCGTATATTCAGTGTTGAAATTGTTTTTAAAAATATTCCAGAAACAACGTTTTAAACTATTATGCATTCATGTTTTACACATGCAACATTTCATTATAGTTCAAGAATTGCTAATTTTTCACTTGTTTGAAAAAAGTAAAGGCTAGAATATTGGATTGAAAATAATGATGTATGAAAATTTGTATTTTTCTGCAAATGTTAAACCAATGTTTAAAAAATTTCAAGCCGACGAGTTGCTCATCTATTATCAAATTTATTGTGTAATCCAATTTATTTTGTTTTTCAGAAAGTTTCTATTTGTGTGGATTCTCGCTAGCGATGCGCTATTGGGCGGCCTGTCACATTTGACTCATGGAGTAGGCTTCGGAATGATGGAATTTTACATGGGAATGGAAATATTTATGCTGCTCGGAACGTTTGGCTGCTCACTTTTTGTAATATTGAAGATTCGAAAACTGAAGAAACTCCTTGGGAAAAATACTCAAATGGAAGGATTCAATAACTTGCGCCGAGCTTCGTTCGCCTGCTTATTTCAAGCATTTTTCTACTCTATTTACACGAGCTTACTAATCTATATGCGATTGTATGGAATGCGCATTATTACCTCGGGCGATTCGACTGCCACGATTCTGCGGATTTTATTGCGCGTATTCAGTGAAATCCAAAATCCCATGTTTCTGCTTTTCACTATTCTCGACACGCTTGTGCCTATGATGATAATAAAATCTTATAGAAAAACTATAACAAAGATTTGTTTGGTGCCATACAGACTGTTCGTTGGAGAAAAAGTAACAATTGCTACAGTTAGCACCTACACAACGCCGGTGCGGATTAATAATCTTGTGAAAAGTCGCATGTAAAATACTTATATGTAATATAATCTGTTTAATGCATAGCTTTATACCTTTATTTGAAAGGAAGTGTATAGATTAACTAGGTTTGCTATGTAAAATAAATGACTATACATATATATTAACAGTGACTTAACTCTATATGACGAAATTTGTATGAGAGAATTAAAGAACGAAATCTGAAAACGCAAGTATCAAAACTAGTTCCAGAGATGTTCTGAAGGTAAACGGTCAAATTAGAACGATTTTGCATAGAAAACATGCAGTTATGAGTGCTTTACCTTAAAATGTAAAAGTTATGCGGGCTGTGTCTCAGGATAACTTCCCGTTTTTAAGTCATGCCATCAAAAATTTTAACGCTTAACTTTCCTGCTTTCTAGATAGCTTTACCATACTCGATACTTGGTGGACTTTTTCTGTGAACTGTCACCACGAAGTTTCTTTCAATAATATTTTTAACTTCCACGTTTTCGCCCCCAACTCATATTAAGAAAAGTGGTGAGAAATATAAAGTTCAACATCATTCGATGAATTCCAGGGAAAATACACAATTTGTAGTAGTTTAGAATAGTGCAACTTTGTAGTGCGGCGGCGCGGATTTTTGCAAAAGAAAATATTACTCTAAATGATGAAAAATAGCTTCTTATCTTGTAATAGGCAGTAACGTTATTGAAAGTTCAGTAACTTAACGAAACTTAATGAAAATAGTGTTTATAGTTCGAAACCCGAAGCGTAATGAAGCAATGACGATTATAGCGGAATGCTACCCACATGCAAAGTCTATAAGTGAAAGTGCTGTTATAATTCGCGGAATTGGCAGCTGCCGTTTAAGTAAACAAAATGTACGCTTACAATTTTAAGTCTTTGATCTACTAATTTTTTTGTCTGAACACTTAAGCTTTTCGATTCACAAAATTTCGTTATTTCAGGGTATTAAGCCAGTTGATGTTCAGTTATAAATAAACGCGTATAATCATTGAATGTTTATGCTCCTATCCATAATTTTGGTGACCCAATCTTTATACGGACATTGCTTGTCAATACTTCACCAACCCGAGCCAAGTGGACATTCTCCTCAACAAGTGCACCTGGCACTTGCATCCAGTCCCGACGCTATGGTTGTGTCATGGGTCACTATGAACTCAAGTATTTTGTTCATTGACAATTATTTTTCATGAAAAGCTCAATTTTAGCGAGTCCTGTCAGCGCTAAATACGGAACAAGTGAAAAGTTGCTGAAAAGCATGACTAGAGGCTCAACGGTGCCCTTCACATTTGAAGGCACTACGAGGTATATGCACAGTGCCGAGATGAAAAAGCTCACAAGTGGAACCAAATATTGTCAGTATTAAATTTGTTATTCTGTGTATCATAACTAGGGAGCGGATTCCTAGGATAGATCCTAAAAAAACCTAAAATTCCTAAAAAATCCTAATTTGGCCTTTTTTCGAAAATTTTAGGATCGATCCTATTTTGGCAAAAATCGGCATTTTTGTACCGAAAACCGCCATTTTGGAAGACTTTTGGCCAAAACTTTTAGGATTTTGATCCTGAAATGGGATTTTTGACTCAAAATTAGGCCAAATTAATTTATTTTCAGAAAAATTTTGAAATATATTTTCGGAAAAATTCGAAAATTTTGTTGAAAATTTTTGAAAAAAAATTGTGAAAAATTTTTTCGAAACATTTCGAAATTATTAGAAAAATTTCGAACAATTTGGCAAATTTTGATCAAAATCAGCAAAATTTCGAAAAATTGGCAAATTTTGATCAAAATTTTGCAAAATTACGATCCTAAAATGGCCTTTTTGGGGAAAATTCGATCCTAAAATGCCGTTTTATCGATCCTTTTTAGGATCCTAAAATGCGATTGATTGATCCTAAAAATCCGCTCCTTAATCATAACATTTGTGGCATCGTTTGGAAATTTTATTATTTCCGATTTGGGGTATACTACGGTGTTGTGGGATTTTGACCAATTTTTGTGGTGATGCTTTGCTGCTCTTTGAAACTTTCGGGCGGTTTGCGATGCGAAAACTGCACTTTTCCAATTTTTGAAAATGTTCTATTTTACAATATAACTGCTGAAATTTTGAAATATTACTGTTGGCTTGCATTTCTTAATTTTAGACTATAAGGTTGGTTCACCGAGTGGCTGGAGCAAAACTTTCTCATTTAGAACATTCCCAAATGGAACCAATTTCTCTTTTCGAGTCTGTATTTTCGGCGATTTGGGACTATTTTCCGGCATGTCGATCGAAGATCTCAAGAAGGCGGCCAAGAGAGCAGATTTTGATCTCATCATACATATTGGTGAGTTTTATAGAATTAATTTTCGCCTTTCTCGTTAATTAAATTTTTATTATAATTTCGATACATTTAAGGTGACATAGCATACGACATGCATACAGACGGACCATTGGGGAACCGGGGAGACCTTTTCATGCGTGAGATGGAAGAGATTTTTTCGAGGTTGGCATATTTTCCTAGCGTAAAAGTTATTCGTGTAACAGAAATGGTTCTTTTCTGTAACAGATTTGGCATGTGGGGTTGTGAAACAACCATTAAAAGGGAATATTTAAGGCTTAGACCTAATTCTCTTGAAAGAAAATTCAAATCTGACCCCTTTGTGGAGGTGAAATCCATTATTATTTGAATTCGGCGGGCATTGTTGTAAATTGGTTACAAAAAAGAACCCTTCTGTTAAATCGAAAACCCTCGCGTGTTTTCCTCTGCAGTAAAGTTGCCAATTTAAACGAGCTATAAATGCACCGTAATCCCTCTGAAATCTCCCATGAAACGAATGCTAAAATATTTTAGAAAATTCTGAGCTTTACTACCATGGCATGCTTCATCTAATACCACACATTTCAAAATCATATTATTTTGAAATGTCAACGTTTTTTAACTTCTTTAAACAACATGTCTTTTATGTTTTATTAAAAAAATATGTCAAATACATTCGCATTATGTCATTATCGATTAAAGGATTCCATATATGGTGGTCGCAGGCAATCATGAAGACGACGATCACAAATTCGCACATCATCGCTATAGATTCAACATGCCAAATGATCCAGAAAAAGCAAATCAATATTACAGGTTAGGCCATTTGATCGTGATGTTGAAGCATTGGTGTCGTTTTACGTGGTAACATCGTTTTACGTAAACCAGAATGTGTGAGTGCGAAAAAATTTGGAACATTTTAAAACAACTATATATAAAGGAAGACTATTCGATAGCTGCGCCCTTAAAAAGGGCTCAGCTTTTCAGCTCATTCAGCCAGAATATAAGGGCCCCTTATATTCTGGCTGAATAAGGACTGAGCATAAAACTGAGCTGAATGACCTGGTTACATTAACCGAGTACTATTCAACACTAGCGTTATCACACAATCAACGAAGAGCGAAGAAGAAGTATAACTTTTGTGCTCATCCAGAAATCATATGATCTGAGGAGTGGAAATGTTCAGGGCATCCCTACATTTGAGCGCGAAACATGTTACGCATCCTGCACGTGTTCTTGAGCTTCTCAAAATTTTTTTGCTAACAATGTATGGTAATAATGAAAATCTATTAAGGAGGTAGATTTTGACATAATAATCCAGATTACTTTGTTTCGGGAAAAACGTTTGCAGCATTATTCGAGATTATTTTTAGCTTTGACCTTGGCCCTGTACATTTCGTCGGCGTCAGTACAGAGTATATCAATTTTTGGCAAAAATATGGGCCAAGTCTGGCAGCCAAACAACAGAAATGGTTGAAACGTGACTTAGAAGTGAGTATTTTGGAGATTTGCACTTTCCTCAGCAAGAATCTAAAATTAACGTGGATGTGTTTAGGCAGCTGTGAAAAATCGTGACAAAGTTCCCTGGATCATTACATATCAGCACAGACCATTCTACTGCTCTAATGTCGAAACCCATGGCTGTGCGACATATGAGCATACAATTGTTAGACTTCATAATAGCTTTAAAGTAGTAATAGACCAAAATTTTAGATTCGAATTGGCGACAAAGATATTGAGGGACTGGAGCCAGTTTATACGAAATACCGCGTTGATGTGGTTTTCTCTGGCCACGTCCATAGCTATGAGAGGTTCTTGCCTATGATCAATTACCAGGTACAGCGTTTCATAGCCATGTTCCACAGAATTTTGTCTCTATTTGGATCAAATGAAAAACCACCGAATTTTGGTCTTGACTGAAATTTTTAGGGCCTTATCAAGAGTGAAACAAAACATTTTCATTGAATTTTCTCTGCTATTGACCATAGCCAAGGCGATATACCGGATTTCTGTGACGCTAAGATATTAAAACAGAAGAATGGACGAAAAATAAAAGAACACTATTAAAATCTCTCTAAAAATTATTGGATTTAGGCTTAATAAATATTAAGCCTAAGGTAAACTCCATTTTTCATAGAGTTTACCTCTGAAATTCGGATATCCCGGAAATTTTGTTTTTAGCTACAAGTAAACCTCCGTGGCCCATTTTGTATATTAATAAAAATAACAATGAGTTTAATAAATAAATAAAAAAAACTAATATATTATCTTTGAGCTAATTAAATTATCTTTCGAAACAATATTTCAGTTAGTTCACAAACGCAATAAAATATCGCCATTTTCTTCGGCAAAAAGTAATCCATATCATCAATCTATGGTGCCAATTCACGTCCTAACGGGCGCTGCTGGGTGTGGAGCAGGTCATTCACCGTTCGGTTCACCTATAGTTGGCAGTGCTGTCAGGTATGACAGTTTCACGTTTGTAAGTAACAATTATTGAATTTAGGCTTAATAAATACGGCTACACGTTAATGACTGTGGTCAGCCCGAAAAGAATAGTTATACAGCAAATCTCGGTTGAACCCGGGCCTCGCGTTGTGGACTCATTTACAATCACGAAATGAGTAGTTATGGATAGATTCGAATAGAGTAGTATGTTTTGCATTTCATAAACATTTTTCCTGTTGAGTTTTTGATATATCATTAATAACGGTACAATAAATATTTAATGTCACTGTAGTGTTTTTGAAATGTTTCAAGTGCTTGGAAAAACTTGAAATCAGGTAGAAGCAGACACGTAGTCAGGGTAGTTATGTTACGGCCAATATGCATGAATTAGGCCGGCCAATTTACGTAATTCGCTCTTTGGCTAATATGCTAATACGTTATTACGAACTTTGGCCGGCCAATTTGCAGAATGGCCGACATTGTTGGCCAATGTACGGAAATTGTTTCGTGAATTATAAAATGATGCAAATTGGCCGGCCAAAGTTCGTAATTACGTATTTTGGCCCATTCTGCCGCTCAAACCTCGAATTTCGCGCATTGGCCGCGAAAATAAGCCAAAGTGCGAATTACGTAAATTGGCCGGCCTAATTCATGCATATTGGCCAATTTCGCACATTGGGTTACAGTTATACTACCCGGCTTCTCTTGCAATTCGGCAATGTATAGAAAATTGACTATCCCCGCTAAACACCTGAAATTCGGAACCCATACAGTGTTTTTCCGGCAAACAGTATAGTAGACACATTTAACCAAAACCAAAAGGTGCTCAGAAATTACAGTCTGTTTGTTATGAGCAGTATCTGTAAAAAAGGATCACTGAAGTTATTGTCGAAACATTGGATTTATTTTATTCTGACTTTTGATTAAAAAGGGTTTAGAATGTCGCAGTTGTTTTTTGTCAACTTGTACAAATATTACAATCATATTTTCAAACCCCTCAACTTTCGATCACATTTGAGAGAAGTTTAGGTAATAATGCCGAACATTCGCCTCGAATTCAATTAATGTTTGGTCCTACCTTTGTGGTGTTGAAAAAGGCCTTTATAGAAGTCAGAGTACAGCTGGTAAATGGTTTATGACAAACAGAAATAGGTTTGGCCTAATTCAATGCATAGTCCTTTGGTTGTGTGCTCTTGACTTTATACAAAATATGTGATTTGCTTACGATTTTCCCTTTTTGGACTAAACAGCTTATTCCGGGGTAAAGAATCAAATATTATAAAGTTGCGACATTTCATTCAGCATAAAAATTTGCTTAATTCGATTCTGCCTATAAAGTGATTCGAGAATACGTATATTTCGACGCCGGAATGCCAAAGTGCGTATTAAAGAAATTAATTTTAATTGAACTTTGCAGCAACCTTATACCTAATTGGCTCTGTTTCTGGTTATTAGGCGAAGGCGGCAAATTGGAAAGGACTTCTTCGAAAACAACAACAGGCGCCATTTTCCGTGTAGCGGTGCGCGATATATAAGCAAGAACTTGAAGACAACCTTGGACTAAACGTTTGAATAATTGACAACTTCATTTCATTTTGTTACTTCTCAGGGATATTTTAATGCAATGAAGATAGCTTATATGGTGCTTGACATTTTGCAAAAGTACGAGCTTAATATTCATTAAAGTGCAAGAAAACTATGTAGGGCATATTTTCCTGGGAATAGATACTCTCTAAGATTCATTAGGTTTGATGTTGCGGTATTAGATCTCTACTACAGTAATTCCGAGAAATCTCTGATATCACTTTCTTGGATTTTAATTTTTAAAACAATTATTTTACTTAAACATTTCTCAGTATCTATTGTTCTAAAAATTAGTCAAATCCTCGATTTTAACAACTTGCTCCCTATGCGTGCAAGAATGAATTGGATTTAGACGAATAGGGTGCAACGACATTCTAAGCCTGACTATACTGCTATTTGTTGTAATTTTTTGTACTTTAAGTTAATTAATATCTGTCATATGACATTACTATTTTCTCATTTCATTAACCATAGCTCAGTCTCATGTCTCACACAAAAGTAGGAGAACTTTACGGCGCGTGATTTGAATTGCTTCAAATTTCGTTAAAGTTTTCATATTTTTTGTATTACTTCCTGTGAGTACATCCCACATCCCTCCCACGAACAACGATCACTTTCATATGTCACTGTTTATGTTTTTTAGTTCACTTGAAAATTGCTTTGCTGGAAAACACATCCTTTCAACAAAGCTGAAAACACAACATGTCAATTCCGGTTCGCTTTCAATAGAATGCGCTCATTAAATCCTAGAAATCACATCATAATTCGAGATTCAGCTGATGTAATGCGATTATGAAAATGTTCCCAAACAAAGTTTCCATGTAAATGCTTTTGTTTTGATCTCGATTTTCACACACTTAGGTTTCCCACAGTTTCTGTACACACCTCACTGGCTCGAAGCTACTGGGAAATAACCGGTGCTGAATAATAATATCCAGTAGCAAGCAAACATCTCACCGGGAACACTCCCATTTTTGGTCTTGGAGCTTAAAGAAGTGATTATTTCACTCGTCAATTATTTATTCGTATAATCACGTACCAGCATTTTTCTTAAGCTCGCCCAATCTTCTGAACTTACGTTATCAATTCTCATGGGATTAGGCTCCGGTGTAGGAATACGCTTATGAAAAGTTATCATTTGTTTAAAGCCCTCAGGGTATAGTTGGCGTCACGAGAGAATGACCAAAGACAGAAGACCAAACAACGCGAGATGGGGTATCCGAATATCCGCCTCAAACCTTTTGAACAATTTCAAACAATATCGGTATTTTAAATATTATTAGCCTAAAAAGACAATTTTTGCATCATTATAACGTGTAATAATAGCCAATTTTCAACTTGAAAACAGAGTTTATAAACTTTAGCATTCTCAAACTTTTCTAAACTTATTATAAAGGGGCTTAAAGGGCTTCTCTCTCATAAATAAATTGGGTCATGGCCAACAGGACCTTCATCATTTCAGTTTCAGGATTGCGACGAGGCAGAGATATGGAAGTTAGAGATAAGGTTACATGTTCTCTTTGTCTATCGTTGCGTTTAAACGTAACAACAGATTTTTGACGTCTTTAGCGTGCAGGTTAAAATTTCCCGAGTACCATCCATTCTCGAAATTTTTGAATCGCAGGAGTTTTACAAAAGTTTTAGTTAAAATAGAACAAATGCACTTGTAAGTAAAAAGTGTAGCACTTTTTACGTTTAATGTCTTCGCTATAATCCATCCCACATATTACCTTCGAAAATTAATGCTGCATAGACACAAATTATTTTAACTTTGGCTAGGGATTTTCATATCCGACCTCACATTATCCTACAGAGAAAATAGGAAATTGTCGCAATTTTTCGTGGATAATGACGAAATAACGTTTTTCGTCATGTATAAAGCGCGTGGGTTGCGATTAGTGCCGTGTGTTCATGGCTAAATTAAGCAAAAACTCGTTCAAAATTCTCTATGATGCTCTTCGGCAGAGCCAAAGTGCAGTCAGTATTGTTCTATCCGGATTACTTTCCTTTGTCAGTTTGAGGTGAAGAACCCTTATTAGTAAACTTTCTTTTTATTGCCGGATATACGCGCAACTTACTAATCCTCAAATTTACACCTCCAAATTTCCGCTCCGAAAATTTGGCATCAAGGTATATAGACATTTTTTCAAGAGACAAAAGTCTATTTAAATGCCATCTATTCCTTTGTTTTCATTTAAATTATTTTTACCGCACTTTGCTTTTCCAAAATATGTCTCGTATTTCCTCAAAAGAGTTCCCCCTGGAATCTTTTAGTGCTTCAGCAACGCACTTCCTTCCAACAAAGCGAAAAAACAAAGCGTAAACCCGTGGGAACCTGAAAGAAAAGCACTTTTCTGTCGTAAAGCCATATCATTGTGAGACAACTTAAGCCAGCTAACACCTACCTTTAGTTTAAGTGTGAAAATCGAGATTCATGCTTCCAAATTTGTGTCGGCGGTACTTCTAAGAAATCGAAGAATTCCGATTATCAGTGTTCAAATCTTTCCCATAGGTTTCAGTATTTCATATCATAGCGAGCAAAATTGGGTGAAGTGTATTGTTCATAGTTTTTAGAGAAAATTTTTCGTTAGCGCGGTTTGGGTTAGATTTCTCAAAAATAACATTTTCTTTTAGCCTTAATGGAACCGATTACCTATTCTTGATTGTTAGTCTATATATACGCTAAGAGCAAGTTTAGTCCTAAGGATAGCTTAAGACTTAAATTCAAGGTCAAAAGAGTAGACATGTTTACACTTAAGCCAATCTTGAGTGAAATTATTCTTCAAGTCTTCTAGCTAAGGTTGCTTTTTATCAAATTACTCACACCTTCCACATCTCAAAACCTTCCTAAATTTCCTACGGGAATTCGAGCATACTTAGGCGCTTCTATGGAAGTGGCCCCCCAAAAATCAATAGGGTCCCTCCTATTGATTTTTTTGTATAAATTTTATTTTTTGTGAACATTTTATTCAAAACAAAGTTGTAAATACATATATCGCATCAAAGTTTATAATATTCATGAAAAAATTTACAAAAAAATCAATGGGGGGACCCTATTGATTTTTTGGGGGCCACTTCCATAGAAGCGCCCATACTTATATTCCTCTCCCTAAACAAACAACTACTTCCAAAAAAACACTTCCTAGAAAAATTAAAAACTGTCTATCCTCCTTTAACGCGAAAATATATTCCAGGATGCCAATTTGAGTTGAAGTTTCTAATATGTTCGACTTTGTCTATATCTATAGGTTGGGTGTTGACATTTCATGCATACCGGAATTTTTGAAGAGTAATTTGGGCAATTGAGACCCTTTCGGAATGGTTTCTGACTAATTTTTTGAAGATTTCGGTCCATTATACTTTATTATCACATTTTATTACCTAACAATATAGTGTATAATGTTAGGTCGAAATTCCCAACAAGAGCAGATAGGCTATTATTTGTATAAAGGAATACTAAAAAAGGAGAGCAATATTTCGCTGCCTAATTATGCCCCGAAGCATAATTTGGACTCAACACCCTCGCCTCTTTGAATTGCAAAAAATCTTTCGTTCAAAATTTTCATTTGCAAAGCAAAGGATTAAAAGGCTAGTTCAGTGCATTTTTTTTGCAGCACGGCGCAATTTCCTCCTAGAAAGGCATTAAACTTTAAATAGAAAGTGCCGATTAAGAACACGTTGAGTTTCCATTTAAAGACCAATTTGTGACAACATTCAAAAATGACACTATTTTTGCCCTAAAAACTCATTCTTGCCCTTTTTCGCTCGGCACGTAACCTCCTTAATCTCCAAGTTTTCCATAGTTTATGCTCGAAATATTTTCGAACTTCGAGCTTCCCTCAAATTTTGCGTGACACAAACCGTTTAAGGATTATATCATCATAATTTTTTGTGTGAAGCCAACTTCAGGATACTAATTAGTCCCTAAGAGACCGAATCCGAACCAGGCAATTTGCAAGAGTTTATGGACTCGCCGACATTTATAGATATAAAATGAAACTTTATAAACCATATTCATTGTTTTATTTTAAATGTAAAAATAATTATTCAACTTTGTGCGTAAGAGCGTCGCTTACGATACTTTGTGGGCGATCGCCAGGTATCCCTGGCGAATCCAGGGATAAATAATTTTAGGCGTGAATTATTTTGTATCCCTTATTTATGTTTAAATCATTTTAGGATTATTCCCAAGTGCCGTTTGATTCCAAATATGAGCATAATTTTGGGTCACATATAAGATTCAAATTCATAAACATATTTGTGATTTTATTTGATATCTACATATAGTACATAGAATCACACATCTATAAGACCGCTACCTAAAATATCACTTTTTCTTTTAAAAGTAGCGGAGTTTTAGAAAAAAAAAAAACAGGAAATATGTCGGCTAAAAAGATAATCACTTGTATATCTCGTACATTAAACATTGAGGATAACCTTGCTTTTGATATATTGGTATGTATCGATCATGCTATTATACGCTTTAATAGAGCGACATTTGATGTTTCAATTTTTGTATTTTAGTAATGATGACTTCGGCGTATTCCCAATCGCTATCCATGCATACCGTACATATTTTGCCAGCGAGTGTGGTCCTCCTATTAGTTCTTGGCTCAATGCTCACATCATCCACAGAGGCAGCACCAAACGTCGGAATGTACAGCAATTTTCGCGCAGGAAATCCGCAGCGCCTCAACGTTCAGCCCGAACTCCGTCAATACTTTACAACGTGAGTTCCGGTCTCGTATTTCATCCCTTATAATTATACACGAGTAATTGCCTCACTGGATCAAGGAAGTGTCTGTAGGTGGGGGAGTTTTCCGGGAATACAAAATGACGAGAATCTAACGCGCTTCCTCAGTTTTGGTTTAGCGGTTTCAGGAAACCTCTAATTAAGTTAGTTCACCGAACAAAACACAAATCCAAAACTAAGCTTAACTCTAGCATATCCAGCCGTAATAACCCTATATGGAAAAGAAGTTTATGAAAAATCGAAATCACTGTTAGCATGGCATAACTGGGATGAAAATTGGAGAATAGATTGCATTCTATTTCAACTTTCTAGAATGGAAACGGAAAGAATGAAGATTTAATATATTGTACGTTCCATTATTTTTTCATTCAGTTTGCATTATGTCATATATCCAGGATGGATAGAAATTTGAACATTTCTATTAGCCCTGAAAAATTTAGGGAACCGGTAAAAATCCCCCCGGTAAAAATCCCCCCGCTCGCCATTTTTGCCATAATTTTTTACTGGAACATTCTAGAAGGATGAGTAATAGCTTAAATCAAAGCTAAGACTCTGGGCTACAAATCGGTATATTACTCGCCGCATCTCAATTCATGATTATTTTTGTCTCAAAATTTCAACTTTTTTTGCAAATTCGAGAATTTGCATTAAATCTCAAGAATCTTGAATCGAGATGCGGCAAGTAATATACCGATTTGTAGCCCAGAGTCTTAGCTTTAATTTAAGCTATTACTCATCCTTCTAGAAGGTTCCAGTAAAAAGTTATGCCAAAAAAGGCCGCGGGGGGATTTTTACCGGGGGGATTTTTACCTACACTCAAAAATTTAGCGTCGGGATGAAAACTATTACTTTTCTTGACATTATAATATGTCATAATTCCAACCTTATTTGTAAAGTCACAAAATTTGATAAAACAATTTTCGCAAATCATTGTTTTGCTTCAGGCAGAGTCGGTTCTTGCCCTATTATGGAATGGGTCCTTTGCCATCCGCCCAAAGGCAAGGCGCCCTCCCCACGGCGGCCAGGCTTACAGACGAGGACCTCTTCATGGAGATCCGAGAGCGAAAATCAAACAACCTCCGCAACTTGATGCGAATCGGCAAAAGATCCGCGCCTCTCAATCCGCCCGAAGCAGAAAAGGCGCTTGGAATGAAGAGCCTGGTAGAGCCTAAAAACGCGGATATTGTGGATGGAATGGGAGTTCAGCCCGCTCGCTGGTGACGGATTTTAAGAAAAATGTAATCAATCAATGGAAAAATATTACATGATTATACTATGTATGGCCTATTTAATGCAACAATTTAACAAAGATCTCGTGAATTTTCTTGATTTTGTATATGAGATGTGATGCTCGTATACAAGCATTTTATCTCCGCTTTATTATCATTGCAGGCTTTATGGTGGCACTTTACTATATATGTAATAGTAAAACATTGTGTGAATTTTGACTCCTACATTGAAACATTACATCCTCCGGATGCTTCAAGATTTATCCGTTCAGGATTTACAGACATTACAGGATAAACTACTAAGCTTCCAAAAATTGTTAAAAGACACTTGAGAGTTCTATTGTCTTTTGATCGATACTTGTTTGCTTAGAAAACATTTGACCATTTTTTAAATTTTTGGTGAATTTTTGTTAAAAAATGACCATTGTGATTATTAGAAAATTTTTGAAAAGAGATAAGTGTTGAAAAGTTTGATATTGTATGTTACTGTAATACAACAATTATTGCAATACACACCTACATTATAAAATGCATTTTTAAGGTTTACCAGAAAACCAAGCTTTTGTTGAAAACCGATATTCCAGTGCCGAAATATCAAAAGATGAAGCTCCTACGCGTGAATTGATGTACACTATATATTCACAGATGTCGTCTTAAGGAGAAATCGCAATTTTGTTCAAAAATGTGATCTATGATTTAGTCATGCGATACATCAATATTCAACGAAGCAAATTTTTTTGCCACTAAAATAGCTCCGCTGTTCTATCAAAAATAAACCTTATCACATGCATTGGCGTACTGGAAAGGTCTAATCCCAAGTGCTGATAAACCGTATTAAAGGACAACACCCGTTAGTTTTATCATGAGCAATTAAACGAATTTTACTTTGATTTAGTTTTCGTATATTCTTTTCGCGTTCTATAGTTTCTGTCTTAAAAATGCACAAAAGAATTTACAACAATCAATGCGTCGAGAGTATCCATAAAAATTTGGCATTTTGTTAGCAACGGCGAATTCAATCACTGAAACCGTTCTCATCCACAGAAGTAATGTGATGAAATTTTGCCATTTTCGGTGCCTTTTTCAAACTATGAAGAACATAGTTTGAAGAAGAAGAACTGTTTATCACCGTTAGGTGAAAGTTGAAAGAGTACTGAGTTGGTAAACAAAGGGAGAATATTTTAAGACAAGTATGAAACATTCAATGCACTTTTATTCTATACTGACGTGCCACCTAAAAATTTTGTATATAGTTTGTTTTGGGTAAGAGAGGAGGAGATCGCGATCATTTCCGATTAAGTTTCGGTGGAGATATCACAGTAAAAATGATTGACAAATTTCATAGTTTAAAGACAAAATATCTTCTTTACAACTGTTTGGCTTAGATTTTTCAACAAAAAAAAGTCCACAAGACCTGTTTATTATCTCCGAGTGAAAGTTGAAAGAACGCTGAGTTGGTAGTGATAGAAAAATTTATGAGACCAGTATGAGACATTCAATGCACTTTTACTGTATGATGATGTTCCACCCAAAATTTTGTTTATAGTTTGCATTGGATATGGGCCGATGACACGTGAACAGTCACTATAATTGCCGTCTGATAACAAAGGGAGTACAAATTACTGAAATTTTCATAGTTTGAGACAAAATACTTCTTTACTGTAGATTTTTCGAAAGTAAGCATAAGTCACAAGACCAGTTTGCCACATTTCGGCCAAAGTTGGAAGAACGCTGAGTCGGTAAACAAAGAAAATATTTTAAAGACATGTATGAGATATTTAACGCCCTTTTATAGTGCAACGACATCAATCATACAGTAAAGATATTTCACTCTGTGATTGATATCCTATCTAAAACTAATTAAACTGTTTCTTGAATGAAGCGAACGGATTCAGGCCCTCTAGACATGAACTCACAGATTATGACGAATACTATTCAAATTTCTACAGTATCGGTGTGAAATGAACTTTGCAGTTTCAAATAGACAATATTCTTATGCAAAAGTGTCTATTGTTCTTTAGTTTCCTTTTTGCAAAAATCAGTGACTTGCATTTTCTTATCAACTTTATTTCGCTTACGTTGGCGTATTATTATTTTCGCAAAGGTTATGCTTATTTTTAATCCGTAGGTGTATTTTCTTTTATCTCACTACAAACAGTTGCAGAGTTGTGAGAATATCGGCAAAAGTAAAATAATAATTCTGTATTACTAAAAAAGAGAAATTCTGTGCAAATTAACAAAACATTTCCAATTCACGTGACAAAGTCTCGACTTTCACCTTTGTCCGCTTTGCAGGTGCAGAAATTGCTTCCTCATAAAAATTTGATATGAACAAAAGTGTCGAGAAATTGTGTCTTAGTGCCTTCAAAATACTAAGTTGCGGAAATCACTTCCTCCTTTGGCCACAGTTCACTGCACTAAAAATTTTTACACTGCTTGAAACGCTCATCTCATTTGTTCCGATATTTAGCATTTAGATCGGCCAAATGAAAAAGGCGAGAACAAACTCAGAACTTTATGATTTTCAACACCAGAGTTTCAATCCCGGAGTTTCAGAATTTCGAAAATCCAAAGCTTTGATTCCACATTTTATTAGTTTGTCTGACAAGCCGAATTCAATGACGATAATAGTGACCCGGAACCCTTAAAATCAGAGATCGGACAAAAATATTTACTGTTTGAACCTTTCACTTTATGATGACAATAAAAAACACCTGGAACATCGAAACGCTTTGTTTTCACCACAGGTCTGAAGTAAACACAATTTTCTATGAAATTGTCCGATAAAGTTTTATTGGAGCAATCACGCCTAAAAAATATGGCAATCAATCACTTTCCTTCTTTACATTTCAATTCACTGCGTCGTTCAATCCGAGTGTGACGGTGACAAAAGTGGTGTGAAAATATCGCATTGAAAAATGATGGCCATGGGACGTTCAAAAATAAATATCGTTACACTTGAGTGCGCGATATATTTGGAACTTTGGCAGAAGAGAGCGATAGGAAATGGAAACGTTCAAGCGATGACTTGGACGTCTAGCATTTATTTCCATGTCAGGAGAAATTGCGCAAATAAATAATTCATCTCTCTAGCGGTAGAGAGTTTGCAAAAGTTCTAAAATGTTTATCCAAATTTGTCTATTTGCTTGCTGCTTTACTCGTAAAAATTAGAAAATGTGTAACATTTTTAGTGGGTAACAACTTCAGTAGACACTTCTATTAAGATGTTATTTTGCATTTCATTTTGCACCAAATTGATAAATGTGGTGTAAAATACACAGTCTATAAAATATACGGAACTATGTTTTCGACTTTGATGTCGAAAAGCCAGGTTTGGGCTTCAGGCATAATTTCAATCGACATTCCACCCAACCATATAATGTTATGAACAATAAAAACGAAGCCATTTGATTGATTCGGTCGCATATTTGGGGTGTGATTGCACCTATCACGTTTCATAGAAGTATTCTTTCGTCTGTTAGTTTGTTTTGTCGCACACGTGACACATTTTAAAAGGAAGTAGATTATCAATTTAACATTTTATGATTTCTGTTTGTCATTGACGCCAAATTTCGGAAAGGAAATTTCAAAAATCAGAAGATCACAGGTAAATTGGATAACAAATCAGTTTTGTGTACACTAAAATTCTAAAATATGGCAAGAGTTCGTATAAAAGACATTTGAGTGGCAGGTTATGGAATCGTTCAATCGCCGCCCCTGCGCGGTTTATTTCCGCCTTGGGCCCACAAAGGAAAAAGTATATCGCAATTGGTAGTGTGTAGTTAAGCGAGAACCTGTTATTGATAATAACCCCAAGTGGAGTGCGAGGAGGAGGGCGAAATCTGCCAACCTTTGTATTTAGTCTGTTTTTAAAGTGCAGATCTCGGTATTATTTTCCGAGTACTCCATTTTTGCCGAACCAAGGCAATTTCGGCGGTAGTGAGCGCGCCGGTCGGCGATTATCGCTCTTATGATTATCGCTTAGGACGTTATTTTCCTCCGTTTTCTCCCTTGCACAATCATGAGTTGTTGATTATGACGGGGTAAATATTATATGTGGTAATCAACATCATTCCACGAATGTTTACACATAAATAGAATAGGAGGGCCGCTTAATTGGGAAAGTAAGTTTCAGGTGTTTGTCTTGTTAGTGGTTGACTATCTTTTTAATAGTAAAGGAATTGCTTTCTACTGAGGAATTTGAATTCTAAGGTCTGTTTTTCGCCGGAATTTGCTATTTGAGAGCAGCGCGAAAAATGGTAAGTATTATTAACAGCGATTTGGTAACAACTTGAGAGAAAAGCTGTAAATGAGTATTATAGCGTGACCTTCTATACCAGAATTGTGATATTTTTATAGTTGAGCTCCTAAAATCTTTACTGAAATCTATTACCGAACCGCTACTTTTAGATTTAGTCGTGGTTCCAATTGTTCCAGATTTTTCTGTCGAAGCGACGACATCCCCAAATAGTACTGCTTTTTGCCTGGGTGTCTGGAAAAGCCAAAAGTTGGCTCAGCTATTTGCTGGGTATGGAAAATTGGAGCTGTTGACATAAAATAAAGGGAAACCGTGAAGAGAATGCAACAAAGTTAATGATACTATAAGCATCAAACCAGTGACTCATATCCCTAGTCTTATTGAGCAGTAAAATTATGTGGTGAGATATGCTGATGATCAGATCAGCTGATAGATGTAATTAGGCGAAGTCTTTCTTGGGTCACGTAGTTACCGGTTGGCGAAAATAATTGCTACCAATATCCGATCGACTGACCAATTAATAAAAATTACGAACCAGATTCACTGCTTTTTTGATATATAAGTACTATAAATGGCATAACGGGTCATTTTGACGACCTAGCGTTTTCAAAGTCTATCTATTTTAGGTATAGATCTTCTTAGTCTATAATTTTTAACAACCTAGACAATCAAGTCATCTGTATGGCCAGATGATTTTTATATCTCATCTTTGGCCTTTGGACCCTAATGTGACAATGACAGAAGAGCCAATAGATTTTTCTCTTTCCAAGATTTCCTTTACGAAATCAGCAAGGAGAGAGTATGGCCACGCTACTTTTTCTCACGCACCAGAATCAATCACTTCGAACACGGTGATATTAAGTTCACTTTCACGTGATCTGGCCGAATTTTTCTTGGTCTTAAATCACCGTTTTCCTTATTCTCGTCAAATAACGTTCCCGGCCCCTATTTACACAATAGATCAGTAGACAAGAAGCAGAGAAAAATTGAAAATCGTCTTATCTGCACTATACCGAGACCGCTTCTCATTCCTTCCCTATGTGAACAGACAAATTCTCACAATTGGATACATTGGGCAGTTTTCATTATAGTGGCGGCATTTAGCCTTACTCTGCAATATTTTGGGAGAGATGAACATGACTGAAAATTTGCATCCCATTTTATAATGCCACGCAAATTTAGCTTTTTTCAAAACACTTCAGTCGGATTGGCCTTATTAAATCTATAGGTGAGCACGGTTTCTGGTTGAAAACAGAAACGCGGAGCATTAAAACATATGAAAATAAATGTACCGTCTAACTTCTATTCCATTCCCAATATGGAGATGGAAACTGAATGGACTGGACATTCCATTCCCATTCACCGGGCCAATTCATGCTTGCCACAACTAGTCACATCGAACATTGCATTTAACAAATTTGCAATATTTTGGAACACAATTTGTATTTTCATGTGTTGAAACCATTTTGAGATGTTTTTGTCAATACTTCAAAGCATTTGGGTCCATTTGGTCACACTCAACATTTCGTGGATTCTTTTCATCACCTAGGATAATTTATCCTCTTCTTCTCAGAAACCCAACTACAGATTTTCCAAAGTATGTACATAACATATAACAAACAAACAATGCGAAAGAGATCGAAATCGCCTTATCTGCCGCCCAAAGTAGTAGTCATTCTTTCCTATGTGAGACGATTTTCTGGAGGGTCCGCCAAAGACCGCATTATGTCCGCAGCGATTGTCCACCACCAACAGCTACCAATATTTACGTGCTGGCCAATCGATTTGTGTCAAAAGAAAGGCCAATTGCGTGCATTTCTTTTGATTTTCCCACCGTCCGAAGGTCACATTTTTCGCTAGGAAAAAGTGGTGATAAGAGCCAATAAAATCATATTCGCTATATTTATATGTGCTTATCTCCCCGCACTCCTCACAAATGGTACTTTTATTCAGTAATTGATTATCTGCCCAATAGTACCAAGAAGTCCAGTTTACTTTAGAAAATTTATGGCATACTCAAGTTTGGTGTAATTTCATTCTGTTAAAAGCCATTTGTTTCCATTTTACAATTTTAAAAGCAAATTTTAGACAATGGCAATCAACCTGCGCGACCAGTTCTCCACAGACAAATATGTGGCACACCGCTTTATGCAGTTGCCGAGCCACGAGAGAATACAGGCGGAATATGTGTGGATCGACGGGTCTGGAGAACATATCCGATCCAAGACAAGAACTCTTGACTCACTGCCGAAGACCATTGACGGTTAGTTAATAGCAATATTTGATGCCAATAATAAATGTTTGAAATACGCTACCACGGATATATAGACGCCTCAGTGCACATAGTTTGCTGATACTTATATTCTACAAAATGTATATATAAAGATCATAAATGTACGAAAAAATTATCAGATTAAGTTTCTGGAAATATCCTAGATACAAGGCACTTTCCTTAACGCAATTTATTAGATTGGAAAGTAGAAAGTTTGGATTTAAAACATGAACAGCTTGACCTTTTCAAAATTTTTCTTCAACACTATTAAATCTTCAGACTTCCCGCTCTGGAACTTCGATGGCTCTTCAACTAACCAAGCAAGCGGCGCCGATTCTGATGTCTTCCTGAAACCCGTAGCATATTATCGAGATCCATTCCGCCTGGGAGACCACAAAATTGTGCTTTGTGAAACGCTAGGTAAACATATACCTTCTAGAATTTGTCAGAACGTTTTCTTTAGACAACAAACTCCAGCCACATGTCACCAACAATCGCCGTCGATGTCTGCAGACGATGGAGGCTGCCAAGAACGAGCACCCGTGGTTTGGAATGGAGCAGGAGTATACTCTTTTGGATGTGGACGAGCATCCCTTCGGATGGCCCAAAGCTCCATTTGGATTTCCAGGACCACAAGGTATGTTTTTGAATTTTGGCGATATTCTGGAAAGAAACATTGAAATGTTTTCACATACTTAAATGTTGCGAATTTTGTCTAAAGAATAAGCATGATTTGAAATCTGCAATTAAAAAATTTTAGGTCCATACTATTGCGGCGTGGGTGCCAATAAAGTGTATGGCCGTGACATTGTTGAGGCTCACTATCGATGCTGTCTCTACGCTGGAGTCAAAATCTCCGGAACTAACGCTGAAGTGATGCCGGGACAGGTAACAGATAATTGGATTGAAAGGATATAAACAGTCTTGACTCAAATTTAGTGGGAGTTCCAAGTCGGCCCATGTGAAGGCATTCAAATGGGTGACGAGCTGTGGATGGCTCGATTCCTTTTACATCGTGTAGCAGAGGAGTTTGGCGTGATTGCAACATTAGACCCGAAACCAGTTCAAGGTAACTTATATTTTACTGCTATAGTTTGGGAACATATAAAATTGTTATGTTATCAGAAAAGATATATAAGCATGTTATCGTAATTTATGGCTATTTGTTTCATGGGAATACTATTTTTGTTTCTCAAGTATTGAGCATTGAAGGGACAGGTAGAGGAGGAAGCAAAGATACAACGAAACCAATATAGATTTCGGTATAAAAATGATGGAATGAAGTATTTATAATTTTAAGTGTGATTTATAAATTTCAACATATTTCAGGTGATTGGAACGGAGCCGGCTGTCATACAAACTTTTCGAGTGAGAAAATGCGAAAGCCCGGAGGATATAAGTAAGCAATTTTTTAGCATACTAACTGTATTAGAATTGCGCTTTCAGGGAGATCGTCAAAGCTATTGAATGCCTTGCTAAGGCTCACTTTGAACATATTGCCTACTACGATCCCACTGGTGGAAGAGATAACGAACGTCGTCTTACTGGTACAGTTTAAAATCGAAATTCATTGAATGAAAAATTAGATTGGGGAGTTTCAGTAGAGAGTGTGTTGCGTTTCAGCATTAGAAAAACACATTGCTTCGGCATGTTATTTCAGGGCACATTAGCCTTTGACTATAACGAAAATTATATTTTCTTCGAGTCAAAGATATTTGTCTTATAGGCAAGCACGAGACAGCGAGCATGTCGAAATTCAGCTATGGAGTCGCGAGCCGCTGCAGTAGTGTGCGTATTCCTCGTCAAACTGAGGTGGATGGGTATGGGTATTTTGAGGATCGACGACCCTCGTCAAACTGCGATCCGTGAGTATTGCATTTATAGTATTCCACCTAATCTGAAAACCTATTAAAAATACAAAGACAAGAAACGTTTTGTTATGCTATGATATAAACAGCAATGCCTCAAATTTTGCCTTTAGGGTATACAATTTGTATCTAACTAATGTAAAGAGTATAATTTTGTACTTGAATAGAGCATTTTATTTTATTCTGGAAAATATTCGCTACTCCTTCTCATGAAATATAGAAATATTTAGGTATGCCGTGACGGACGCTGTTGTACGCACGTGCCTGTTAGGTGTGAAGAAGCTCTCTCGTTCGTATATGCCAAATGACGCCGAGACCCTTCGCAAAATGGTCAAAGAAATGCAAACTGGCAAAATTGAAGAGGAATAAGAGCTTTTAGTCCAAGAAATAATTTCCACCAACGCCAATACTGAACGGACGGCACTCATTTAGCGATTCGTAATTCATATCGTAACCAAATAGATCAATTGTAACGTTTCACTTTATCATTAATTCGAACGCATTTTTTTGTGCATTTGAGTAAATAATTGTATTACTGTGACGGAAATAGCAATTAAACATCTTTTTAATTTTCGCACAATATTCCAGTAAAATTATATTGAATCAATCATGGATTTGAGGATGTTTGAGTATAATATAACCTCTTTTAGTTATTCATATATCATAGTCGAGTGGAACAGAGAATATTTGCGTAATATTGTGGAACAGAGAATAAGTTTTCAGAGTTGCAAGTTTACACTTATAAAACAAGGTCATGAAAAGTAAAGATGAAATATTTGTGAAAGGTAAAGATTAATACAAGATATTTTCGGACCGCTATTTCCAAGTTTTGTCACACTTTGACGAGCTTTGTCCGTTTTTTGAGTCAACAGTGGTTGTACTATTTAAATTCTTATAATTGTCGGGCTGCGTGCTTTTTATTCTTCGAGTCTTTCGAGTGCATAATCTGTAAGAAAAGTTGGGTTAGCAAAATCTCATAAAAATATTGCTATTTAAAACTCACAAATATAATTTGATTTCAGCGAGAAGTTTTTCGTCACTATCAGACATTTTATTCATTCGTCTTTCTATTTCTTCTTCCACAAAACATTCCTCTGCTTCCAAAGTAATAGATCCATACTGGAAATCGTAATATTAAAGAACAAGGCGAAGATTATTGCAATTTACACACTTCTGTGGAGCACAAAATCGTATGCTTAGGTTTAATACTTAAGCTGATAAATTGTAAGCAATCGTATGTTCGCAAAAAGTCAAATGTTTGGCTTTCTGGCTTCGCAAAAAGTTGGCCTTGGTCAAGGTTTGGCTATTTGGTGAAAATGACTCATTTTGGTCTAAGAATTTTCGTGCACGCATCGAACTACTACGCGCATACATTCAATAAACATGAATATTTCTAAAATTCTTGTCCCTTACGGCGCCGACGAATGCCGCCGTCTATCCTCTCATGGCTTACAAAGTTTAGAATCTGTTCACATTACAAGATATATTGGTTCTCTCACTTATAATTTATAAAAATTTACTCCGGTATGATTTTTTGGCTTCGCAAAAAGTTGGCCTTGGTCAAGGTTTGGCTATTTGGTGAAAATGACTCATTTTGGTCTAAGAATGATTGTTTATAACTTATAAACAATCATACCGGAGTAAATTTTTTGTTGTATATAGACTGTCGTTCTTCGCTAGAGATGGTATTACCAAGTTGTTCTACGAAACAATTTACGTTTGATCGAAACATTTTGATGTTATCTGAAATTAGAATGCTAATTATTTTTAAATCGCTGAAACATTTTTGTGAATGGCTAAAACTATCGCAATTTAGTTAATAACTTTTTATCTTAGGCCGGAACTACAATAGCGAAATATCTGATGAAACAAGGTGATGAAATCGCCTTTTTGGGCCACTTTTCACTATCTTGGCCATAAATATGATATTACCCATTATATGTCAACTTTTTCTCTAGTTTATAATGGCGTAATCAGATTTTTGAATTCTCGCAAAAAGTACCCGGTTATCCCGATTTCATCAGATTTTCATCAAAATCTGATGAAATCGGGATAAAACGGGTACTTTTTGGCGGGAATTCAAAAATCTGATTACGCCATTATGAAAAACATCATGAAAATCAACATTATGAAAAAACATTATGGAAAAAACATCTACTTTTTCCAAAAGCTCGGTTTAAAGCTCGGGTACGAAATAACCGAGCTTTTGGAAAAAGTAGATGTTTTTTCCATCGAAGTTGAAAACTTCTTTTGGCAGAATGGTAGAGCAGCCGAAGTTACACAACTTTTGATTTGGGACATTCTCGGTTTGCAACAAAATAACAACGTTATTAAGCAAAGCTCGAATGGCAAAAGCTCGATTTTTTTCTCTAACCAAAAAGTGTATGTTGGGAGAATTGATTTTTCTCTGTTGTTTACAAAGTGACGTCATCGGAATTTTTTGCTCCTTTTTAGACAACTAAATTATCTAGGTTAACGTTCCTTTAGATTTTCCAACTTCCTTCAAAAAAATTGAAAAATGGCCGAAATTTACCCAGAATTAATGACTTTAGCCAATAAATTATCTAGGTTAACGTTTCTTTAGATTTTCCAACTTCCTTTAAAAAATTTGTAAAATTGCCGATATTCGCCAAAAATGCGACGAGAGAGTGCGCCGATCCCTAAAGTTAATCACAAAGTAAGACTAAGTGAAATACAACTGATCCATTAGTTTTAGCAATTAAAATAGTGGTTTCATCTCGATATCGGAATATGACTCAATACTTACTTTCGATTGTTTTTAGCCACTGATTGCAGCATTGTTTGCGTTTGAAGGCCTGGCTGACATATCTTTTTCATTATAATAGTGTGCAGCGATTGTATCGTCAATCTGAAGTTTTCGCTAAACATCATGTTAAATTATGGTTTCTAAAAGTACTTTATCCAATTTTTCGACCAGTTTTTCCTTATAATATGAAAGTTCGTAAATTTTCCTTTACTCTCTTTCTATGCATTTACGAACTTGTTCTTGCTCAAATCCTTTTGAATCGGACATTAATGACAACTTCACTAAAATAAATAATGTGATGCGAAAAGTTTAACTCATAGAAATCTGTATTTTGCTTGAACATATATTCTTAAAGCAATGTACACTTAAGGGAAACTTTTATTCATAAATACATACGCATAATATTTTTCGACACAGTGAAACATTAAACAAAAAGTACGGCAAACTTGGGTTAAATTCGACCCCAGCTTAAAGTCGAACTGAACCGAGGGTGGCCTTGAAGTACGGGACCCAATTCCGCCGCCCATTCCTACACACCTAGAGCCTCACACGTTTTCCCACTGTCGAAGGAGACAGCCATGGCGCCGCACACTAGCACTCAGTTGGCCTGATGCTGAGTTAGGTGCTAGAGAAAGAGATATACGATGAGGCAGTGGGAAAGTGAACCGAGGCAGCCGTCCAATGCAGTGGGAAATATCCAGAAGCCCGGGTGATTTAAATCGAATTTCATCACCGCCGCTGACTGTGAAGGGACATTCTGAAACCGATGACCCAATATAATGCTTTTGATGCCGAAAATACCCTTGACTTTTAGCATCTGTTCGTTTGAACAGCGGCCGATAACTTTCGGTTTGAATTCGCGCCAAGTGCGCCAAAGGGTTTTGGCGGAGGGCTAGCTCTAATATGATCTGAGTAACCTCCCTTCAAATATGATTTTAGAGGGGTTACTCAGAGCATATTAGAGCTAGCCTCCCTCAAAACCCTTTGGCGCACTTGGCGCGAATTCAAACCGAAAGTTATCGGCCGCTGTTCAAACGAACAGATGATATTCGTGGGGAAACAAAAAGCGTTTAAATCATTACGTTCTTAAAAGTGATTTATCTCTAAGATAAACTATAGTTTACTATTAGTTATTTGATAAATTTTGCCCTGAAATGATTTAAAAATGTAAGCAGTTTTGTACTAAGTGAAAACTAGCGAAGTGGAATTAGACAAATTTTTGTCTAAAAATTCTGTCTACATTTTGTCTAAATTTTGCTAAAAACATACTCAGCTCGTCTATACGAACATTTTAAGCTATCACTTGCCCAGATATACCCGCTGGAAGGGGTCTAACGGCCGTGTGACGGACGGACGGACTCACAGGGCTAGCTTACTGGGGGGATTAATCAGGCCGGCTTTTAATGTATTCCTCAAAATACTAAAGAGTTTCTAATGGACGTATAGGGCTTTGTAGAGGCTACCCTATTTTTACGCATACTGACTCGATTTTTTCGTAATGTGGTTAAGTCAAAGCGTCCATAAATTCCTCTACCACATATTAACAGTTATTTATTTCACGAATTAAAGGTTATAGGATTAAACTATCTAGGATTATTATAGCACTCTAGAATATTGGTTTGGCCGGAAATTCGTGTCGATGTTTTTAAATATAATTTTTTCTCACGTAACGCTAGAGTGCCTATGAGTGTTATATACTGTCTGATAGCCAAGGGTTTTCTCCATGCAACCATACTTAAATTATATTTTAGCTTTGTAAAAAATTGTTAGCTATTTGTGATTCCATGAAAAATTTCAAAATCACCAATTTTTGAGCTATTTTTATATCATTTGTATGCAAAAATATTAGGCATTCTATTTCCAATTGTGCAATATTGTAGAGCAATATCAGCTCTAATACTTACCTTTTACAGAATATTTTTTCGTTTGATGGCTGCAGAGATATGACCATTTTAAGAAATGACGTCGCTCGAAAAATGGAAAATTTCGATTTTTGCGATTTTTTCAGTTTATGTCTCAACTTTGAGCGGTCATATCTCGCAAAATTTCGACGCAAAAGTTATTCTGTAAAAAGTATGTTGTAGAGCTCGACCTTGTCTACAAATGCCGCAATGCCATGTTTTAGAATAGTGCCAAAAGATAAAAAAATTTATCCATGAAATTTGCTAAAAATTACCAAAAATTAATTTTTTGGGTGTGCTTCCTTAGAACTATCATAAAGTAATGGTTACATGTAATGGTAAAGCATGCTATATACGGTTTGAAAGAGAACTGAATGGGCTACCAAATGGTATGTAACACTCAAGAAAACACTGCTTTAGATGAATAAAAATAGACTTTGAAAACACCGACAATAATTTCCGGCCAAACCAATATTATTACTTTCTAAACGAAATTAAACTCCTAAAACATTCGACTCTTCTAAAGTACAAGAAATTCATCCTTCAGCTAATATTTTGTAAGTGTAGAAATATCATAAATATATGACAAACCTCAACACCAAAGCGATAGAAAAAGTAATCCCCCCCATAGAGAGTTACAAACGGTTTGGTCGGACTTTTCACCTGGCCCATGGATTTTTAGCTCCGGGGCTTCCATTCGGTCAGATAAGACCCCCGGAGAAAAAATTTTTGAAATTCGCATGTTGAACCCCCTGTTTTTACCCCCTTAAAGGTGAACCTTTTTGTCCGTCTGTCCGTGCGCTATTGTTTGAGAATATCCAGCAAGCGTACAGAGGCGTGTGATAGCTCAAACGATTCCTCTCATCGAGAAACGCTCGGGAAAATTGAAATTTTCGAGATCTAACGACAGAAAAAAAAGTTATGAGCCCTGAGGGCATTTGTCGGGATCTGGTCGGGATTGGGCGTTCCTGACTACCTCCAGAGGCGAGTGAGGTGTCAAATGACAGCTCTCGGTGAGACAAAACGAATGGCACAAAAAGTTTCGAGATTGGACCACCCACGATGGATATATTTGTCCTGAGGGCATATCTCGGGATTTTCGGTTCCTGACCACCTCCAGAGGCGAGTGAGGTGTCAAATGATAGCTCTCAGTGAGACAAAACGAATGGCACAAGAATTTTTGAGTTCGGACCACACACGATGGGGATTTTTGGCCTGAGGGCATTTCTCGAGATTTTGGGTTTCTGACCACTTACAATGGCGAGTAAGGTGTCAAATGATAGCTCTCAGCGAGGCAAAACGAATGGCACAAAAATTTTTGAGGTAGGACCACACACGATGGAGATATTTGCCCTGAGGGCATTTAGCCGGTTTGGAGTTTTTTGGCTGTAAATCAATCCTACCCCATAAACAATACGAGCCACCGCAGGTGGCGAGATAGTTTTGTGGTCGGGCGCGGAGCGCCCGACCTTCCCCCTTGGAATGTGAGGGTACTTAGAACATAGGCATATCTGTATTATACCCTTTAAAACCCATGCCGTTTTCTAGACGGCCGAAGGCCGAGTTCTTTTCGCGTAGCGAATACCAAAAATTATTATCCATATTCACCCAATTCAAATTTATTGACCAACGAATTCAATCTAAACCACGAATATAGACTCCCGACAGCTAGCCGAGCTCTGCTCGGCTAGCTGAGCTAGACTCCCGACGGTCTAGACTCCCGCTCATCCTTCAGCTAATATTTTGTAAGTGTAGAAATATCATAAATATATGACAAACCTCAACACCAAAGCGATAGAAAAAGTAATTTGACATATAGAGAGCACAATGAAAAAGATCTTTATCTGCCATTGAACGGTCGATTCCTGGAAACAGTATTCCTTTTGGTGGCTCTTCCAGCCGTAGAGCATTTCTGTGCATGAATTGACGAATATGTACTATAGTCTTGCAGCAGAGTAGAAAAATGAGACCCAGGTGCATCTAAAATGAAAATATATTGGGATGTTTATGAGAAATACTTTAAAAACCTTTGTGAGATCAAAAACGGAGTCTGATTTTGTAAGACCGAACCAATCACCAAAGTGAGCGGTTACATTGCTGGTAGCAGATGACTCCTGAAAAGATATAATTTTTATCATTTTACATATGCTATTTGTTTAATTTAATGTATAAGTTTCGTTTTTCTATTATAAAATATAACATACCAAAGAAAATAGTGTTATAGTGTTATGTATACTAAGAAAATGCCATAACTCAGCTAAAACTTAATCTTAAGTGGCGAGTAATGGCTTAAATTGAAGCTTACACTTGGCTCTATAAAATCAGTAAGCTTACCCTTAAGCTTCCGTTTAAACCATGGCCTATGCTTAAAGCCTAAAAATTGCCAATAACCTAAGTTTGAGCATAAGATTGAGCCTAAACTTAAGTCTTGGCCTAAACCTATAGCCTAGCTTCAATTTAAGCCATTACTCGTCACTTAAGCTTAAGTTTTAGCTGAGTTATGGCATTTTCTTTTTGGTGTTTAAGCGAATAGGGTTTAGGCGAATGGGTGTAGGCGAACAGGGTTTAGGCGAATAGGGCGTGTCCCCATGCAAACGTAGGCTTTCGTTATTAATAGAGAAGCGTATGAACTAGGTATGGTACTGAATTTTTAAATTTTTCATTTTAAAATGTTTCATGATATAATATTTTTTTAATATAAACAATTGATTACCTGGAATAAATTGACAAAGCCCAAAAACATTGCCATGTAAACGATTCTATAGGTAGACACAGGTTGTTGTACAGAAATGTAGAGCAATACAGCCAGCACAAATAAAATCCAGAAATCGGAGAGCACTAGGTGCAAAAGTTGGGAAAGTGAGCGAATGAAACTTTCGTCGCGCTCGATAGCTAAAATGTTGATATAAAATTTGACAGTTAAGGTTAGAAAATTAAAATTCACGTAAAATAGATAAAACAATATTTCCGCTTTAGAATTCCTTCCGAGCACCCTTCCTAGCAAAACCCAATTTGTTATTTCACAACAAGAATTTGATATTTATAAGGAACTAATCCATGAATAGCTCAAATTTTTGAAATATCCTAGATACAAGGTATTTTCCTTAACGCAATTTATTAGATTGGAAAGTAGAAAGTTTGGATTTAAAACATGAACAGCTTGACCTTTTCAAAATTTTTCTTCAACACTATTAAATCTTCAGACTTCCCGCTCTGGAACTTCGATGGCTCTTCAACTAACCAAGCAAGCGGCGCCGATTCTGATGTCTTCCTGAAACCCGTAGCATATTATCGAGATCCATTCCGCCTGGGAGACCACAAAATTGTGCTTTGTGAAACGCTAGGTAAACATATACCTTCTAGAATTTGTCAGAACGTTTTCTTTAGACAACAAACTCCAGCCACATGTCACCAACAATCGCCGTCGATGTCTGCAGACGATGGAGGCTGCCAAGAACGAGCACCCGTGGTTTGGAATGGAGCAGGAGTATACTCTTTTGGATGTGGACGAGCATCAAAAAAATTGTTGTCTAACGTTTTGATTTTTATATGGAATTTGGTTCGTACGTTTTTTGCCCGTCAGTATAAGGCATTGGCGCCGTTGTGAATGAGTAACAATACCATAGTAGCCCCAGCGGCTTCGCCGCATGGCGGCGCCCTAAAAATTTCCGGAAGTCATATCTCCGGATAGGATCACCAGTGTAGGCTGACACCGGTACCAATCGATTCCTCTCACCGAGAGGAAGCGACTGACGTATCACACGGCCGGATCCGAGCACCGACTGGGGAGTTAGCCTCGGGCCAAATCCAGGATTTTCCGGATTTCCGGAAGCCAGAAATCCCGGCAGAAGCGATCTTTGTCGGCGAGACCGGTACCAATCGATTCCTCTCACCGAGAGGAAGCGATTGACGTATCACACGGCCGGATCCGAGCACTGATGCGAAACTTGACCTTTACGTGACTCACGTAACTCACGTTTTCACGTATGTCACCCCCAAATCTGACATTGACAACTCCCCGCCCTAAAATCATGGGTTTTTGGGGGGTTCTCGCGAGTTTGGGGTCCGGGACCCCAAAAAAGTGGGAGATTCTATTGGGGTGTGAACGACACCTATCAACTAAGAGGGACCCGACATGCTGCTTAATATTTTATTGCTTCAACATAATTCATAAACTTAAAACAAAATAACAATAAGGGTAACAACCGATTCAACTGGCTTGGAGCAAAAAGTAGGATAGTGATCATGATACTTGAGAATATGCTTGACCGAAAGTATAAGAAAATTTCTGTTTTGCTTATATAAAATCTTGCTAACTAAATATGAATTTAAAATCTCACTGGCATAATCACGCTCCTCGATACACGTAAATTATTGATATTCAGTTCACAATTATAGGCAAATATTGTCTAACCACACGAAAGCAACTTAGATCTATCATATGTTATGATATGTCAAGCTCTAGACTAACATACCTTGGCAAGGCCAGGAAGAAAAATGAATTATAATTTTTATAAAATCAACTATAGTATTTTTTTAAACATTAAAGTAACGTTATAATATCATTTGAGCTTATACAATTTGGTAAATATCATTTTCACTGCTTCCTTCCTCATCCTCTAGTTCTTCATCTTCTTCGTCGTCTTCATCGTCAGCATCTTCATCATCCTCGTTTTCCTCATCATCATCATCGTCGTCCTCGCCTCCATCAGTTTGGTTTTCGGTATCGACGTGCATATTGGTTTCATCTTCCTCGTCTTCTTCATCGTTGTCATCCTCGTCTGTTGACAAGTGATCTTCGGAAGAGGACGATGTGCCAGACTGAAAATATTTATCGCATTAAAATTTTTATATCGTATAAAATAAAACTATTTTAGCAATATTTTATATCACGAATAACGAATTGTAATTTTCCAGTGAAAGATTTGGAGAGACTTATGAAACCGATAAAAATAAGAAAAGTTCCAATTCCGGCAAAAAGGTACTAAATCCCTGTCAAAACATGAAACTTTGTGTTTGACTTCTGTTTAATAGAATAATCTCGACAGCGGCTTTTATTTTTGCTTTATTTTATAAATATTAATTCAATAACGTCAGCATTTATCAAATAATATACAATTACTGAATTATTACTAACCTCAGAATCATCATCAGAAGTGTTTCCGAAATCGATTAATTCGTCGTCATTCTGGTCATCTCCTTCTTCATCATCATCTTCCTCGTCGATATCCTCGTCTTCATCTTCCTCGTCGGGTTCCCTGCCACGCCCAACTTCATACAATTTACAGAGATTGGGATCTCGCATGATTGGATTGGCTTCAATCAATGCCACAAAATTATCGGAATGATCAGGGCAGAAGTCGTGAAGCTGCTTCTTTGTGTCCATTGTGGTGATCACCTGAATTAAATTAATTAAATATTATTCTAAAATTATGGTTTATAAATTCGCATACTTGATAATTTCCTGCATCAAGTGTCCTGAATGATGAATTATAGACGGCATTAAACCTTGGTTCAAAATCATCTGACACATCTGGAGGCATGTGCACAACTGAAATAATATACGTAGATAATCACTCAATAAAAGTTCAAACCTCCAAATATTATATTCGCTGTAGAGTTGAACATGACTTTGCACTGATTGAGCGCTGGCACTGTATGAAGTAAACGATATGTGCGAAGGTCCCACTAAAATAATTATGTCAAAATTTTACTGACAGCTTATAAATCATTCAATAATTTCCCCTAAGTGTGTCCATATAAACGAGTGCTAATAAAGGTACAGCCTTTTCAAGTATGGAATAATCTACTGGAGTATTATAAAAAATTGCCGGCAATCTAGATGAATTCAGTCTTTAGCAGCAAAATATAACAATTGACACACCAAGAAAAATATATAGAACAGGTGATAGTGTCTTATAGACCCAGTATCCCAGAGCCATTTGTGAAATTTTATTTATACCTTCTATATTATTGCTACTTCCTACAAATGGTATATTTACCCAGGCGCAACCTTATGTGTGTACCGTAAACTCTCTAATTTAAACCCCCTCTAATTCTGACGCCCTCTAGAGCTCGATTGAATAATTATATCCCTCCTAATTTTCATACATTTTGTATGGATTTTTCGACCCTCTAATTCTGACCCCGCTAGACCTCGATTGAATAATTATATCCCCGGGGCTTAAATTAGAGTTTATACGGTACTTTTATTTGAATGAAATGCAATCTCTAAATACTTACCACTTCGCTATTTATGATTACTTCTGACCCCTTCGGGTGAAACAATCCGCTGATATCGGAATTTAGCTTGTCGAATTTGTGCACTACTCTGCCGGTTGAACCAACTCTTGGATCAAACAAAATACCATCGTTAAGCACCAACTCATCGTATGGATCAAAGCATGCTCGATTTCGCTCATAGCCGTTGGCTAAGGTCTCGTCGTAGAGGCGCACAATGGGCATTCCAGTTTCCGTATCATATACCTAAAGAGAATTTCGAGTGTTTTTACAATTGATTTTACATCACAAATTACATTATATACTCCATAAAAATTGAGAATGATCCTCTACTATTAAATACTTTCTGAAAAAATCAAAATATAAACGTTTAAAATTTCTACAAAATCGCTATCAAAAAGACAAGTTTGGTAGGGAATTTTTATTTTTTACATACAATTCCTCCTCGCAATTATGGTATAAGGCAAACTTAATTTCAAATTTGCGCTAAAAGAAGAAAGGCCCAGAAGAAGCGTGCTACATCTATGTGGGACCCAGCCATGAAGCCCTTCTTCATGGCTGGGCCCTTCATCTTTTGGCGCAAATTAGAAACTGTGTTCGCCTTATAACATAACTGCGAGGAGGAATTGTAATGTAACATTACTAATATATGATTACCGTTGCTTTGCTCCTCATTGTGCCCACCAAATGGTGCGAAGAACGATTGTGTCCAAAGTCCACGTAAGTTTCTTCTGGAAATTCAATAAGTTGCTCCTGGGGTTCATTTTGAGGTCCCATTCGCCATAAGATAGATAGAGGCGGCATTAAACCAGAGGATGTCAGCATAAGCTTTCCGTTCTGAAATTATGCAATATATTAATTTATTTGAGAATCATTAAGGGAACATAACAGAAAGATAACTGCATTTAATATATAATCGTTATAATATAATAACATAAATGTGAGCATTTCCGTGAAATTGCGGTCCTGATCTGGACAGTATATATTTTCAAACCCAAAACAATTGATAAAAACTCACTTTTGACTGCTGGATGGAAGTCAAATAGCTGTGGTGGCAATTTGATGTTGAAATATGTTGGCCCGTACGAATATTATAACAGAAAACATCGCCGGTGAAGTTTCCAATTTGGATATACTCGTCGTCATTCTAAACAGCGGACTTTGTATTTTGTTAAATTTTTTAATATTCTTAGAAGCTTACGGAGAAGTTGCAACATGTGAATGTCTCGTCTTCCTCAGCAAACGACTTTGAATAACGGAAACGACTGAACACAAAACGTCTGTCAGCTTGTTTCAACATTTCTGAAGTACAGCGATAGGGTGGAACAGATCGTGACATGACACGCTTTACGAGATTGGATGGTGCTGAGTACATCAATCTCGGCTCTGGGCATCGATGGGGGCTAAATTGAAACCAATTGAATAATATGCAAATGTATTCCCAAATATGGTCATAAGTATTTCGAATTCTCATTATTACTTAAATGGGTCAATGGTATTTCGATTGGCTAACTCAATATTTCAATTTCAATTTCATTTAAAATTTATAAAATGTTGACAAATTTTATTGGAATATCGTCAATGTAAAGAACTTTTTACTCGACTTATCTTAACATTTGGGCCAAACTCACATACTCAAGTTTTATTTTAGATTCAAATCTAAAATATATGTGGATTCAAGGCTTAAAATGTAGAAAGTGTTTGGGAATGTACGCATTCGAATTTTGACCAAATGTCATGCGCTTTAGTCAATGATTATTATTTATATATCCCTATCACGACGTAGTTGATGCTTCCGAAAGTTGTCTGTTTACTTCAAATTGTTCAAAATAACTCACTAAAAGAGTGAAAAAGGTGGACATGTGGCAACAGGATTCCTGCAGGCAGTATGTTGTTTCCTGAAGTACTCAGTAACGATCTCGCCCAATGACTTGTACGGTTTTACTTGTAAGCTAAACTGCCCCAATGGCATGTTGGAAGTTCCTGCAGTTTGAGGTGCCACGAATTGTCCACTTGCAGAGCTCGTGGCAAACGAGGTCGGACGCTCGAATTTCAATGGAAGTCGTTTTGGTGATATACCATTCAGGAGCGATGTGCTAATTGAAGACGCTGTTCCTAAATGATGGTGAGCTTTATATTTTGCAAAAACCAGCGAATCTTTAAAAAAATATTTCTATGGTTCTACAAAAATTGTGGTCCCTCTTCACGTTTTTTTTTCAATCCATTTACTTATTATCAAGTTTCATTCATTTTAAACATAGCGCGGAATATCAAACGTCACAAGTGCATAAGTCCAGTTGAGAAATATTCAGTCTCGATCTTATATAATCAGATTTTAAACAAAGTAACATACTTGTACTGATAGTTCCCACTTGAGCTGGCTTTGGTGACTCTGTGGGCAATTGAGGTGAAGATGTTGACAAATGATTATTTATTGTGGTTGCACTTGTGCTTGCCGAACCATTAGAAAGCTCTCTTCTTAGCAAAGTAGTAGGAGTTGCCATTGCTCCCTTTCCAACCAATGGCGATGGTCTGACAGGCGTATCCACGCCTTTCGTCCGTGCAAATGAGAGTTCATTTTGACGAGGCTAAATAAGAAATGAGATATAATTAAGAGTTTAAAAGAATTAAAAACCTACGAATCTAGGCAAAGAGGTGGGAGTAGGCGGAATTCGACTAGCTGGAATGTTGGGCAAGTTGGCTTCTTGTTGGAGTTGAGAAGCGGTTTTCTTGAAGCCAATATCCACAAGATGCTGGAACATCAGTTGAAGTAATTCTTTCTCGTTGTATACAATACGGGTTTGCGCGACGACAGATGCTTTCCATAGTTTCTCCTGAAATAAAAAATGGTCAAACAATTCTTCAATCAATTTCTACAATAAGCAATAGACAATTTAAATAACAAACGTTTTAGGAATTGCCGCCACAAAAAAATTGGGCCGTATTACTGTTTGCAATTTAAAAGAATATGGAACTAATAAATTCAACATTTGTTATTTTTTCTTCTATCTTCGTAGTGTACTTTGTTATAATTTTTCGTAAATTTTATACAGAGATATTACTCCAAATTGCGCATTCCAAATAAGTGATAAATGAAATATTTAGCTAAAATTTACAGATATTATAAATGCAATAAAGTTAAATATAGATTTAATAGCTTAATTTCGGACAATATAAGTTATGGCCTTTTTGTCCCATAATCCTATGAATGCTTTGATGTTTAAAATTAACCTGAGTCATATCTTTCGGATATTCGTGCACAATTTTCGTTTGAGTCACCGACTCGATTAATAATCTTGCTTGTTCGCAAAATCTCGAATGCTCCTGACGTTTCTCCAGCAACACAGGTTCTTGCATCAGACCTAAATAGTAACAAATATAGATGTTATTTATCAGAAATTTAGCGAATTACTGTTCAATTCGTTTGCTGAAATGAGTGGCAATTTGCTGAGTATTTGTCGAACAGGTTCGTGCCTCACAATGCCGTTGAGTGCGCGGCATGCCACTTCTCGCAATAAATCCGCATCCGTAGGAGGTTCTTTTATATGTAACAAGGTGGTTAGTACCTAAATTCAGGGATAAAGATTATTTTCATAAATGTGCAAAAAAATTTTAAAAATAAAAAGAATTAATATTTAAAGTTAATTAATTAATTCAACAAAAATAATCGACTTTTTACTAGACACACAATTTTTACTACTAGAATGCTCCACTTCTCCTGTGGAGTACTGGATCGTTCTGTTCAAACTCAGACGTACCATAATCGCATTGTTCTGTTGTGCGCAAGTCCAAGCCACGTAAAGAATGTCCGAGGGATCCAGAAATACCCGTCTTTCCATATTCTGTACGGATGAGGATGTTGAGGCACCTTGGCTTGTAGAAGGCAAGGAAGAAGCTAAATGAGCCGGCAGCAGGCCTGGACTAAGGCAGGAAATTTTATAATGCAATCCACGACCAGCACCCTAAAACAAACAACTGAGGTAATTGTAAAATTTTGAGTAAGCAAACCCTCTCGGCTGGAGCACCAACACAATTAATGAACACTTCGAGGGCCAATTTTTGGATTTGCGGATCATCTAACCACTCCCCTTCAGCAAACTCGAGCACTGATCTGCAAATTCGAGATTTAACTTTAAAAAATATAGCTGAATGTTGTGTTATAATATTTTAATTATCGATAACCAAAAACGCCAATTTGGGCAATTTAATTATCGATTCTTCATCCTGAAATCCTCTATTGATCCATTTTTTATATTTTCGGTAGACTTGAATAATTATCACTACCAATACAATTAATTCGTTGACGAAAACATTTCGGTAAATGCCAAAAAAGTGAAACCATAACATATTTGAATAACGTGGACTTGGTTTATTCAAAGTAATTACCCAATTCCTTGCGTTGGTGCATTTTTGACCTGTACAGTTTCACACATATCCAATTGCACTTTTGGCGAGACAGTTGCTAAATGGAGAACCTCAAGGACCAATCGAACACTGTCTGGTTTGCGACTCTTTGATAATAACACCAGAAGAAGCCGAAAAACGCCCAATTTTCGCATATCGTCAATGGGGCGCCAATTGTGATGGTGTGACATAAGGAGGCATTGTGTTTGGATTAAGTAGGTGATGCATTCCCGTTCTGAGACAGCATCCAGACACATGGCCTATAATTAAATTATGAAACATTCTGTTAGACGCTATTGAAAAATTTACGCAGTATTCCGGGACTATGTAATTGTAATTCCGAAAATGGTAACATTTTTAGCTGTGATCAAATTGCAAAAGTTTTAACTTAAAAGAAATATTAGAGCACTAGCGAAGTGGGGCCGCTTCGCGGCCCTCACTTCGCTAGTAAGCGGTTAGCGTGCACAGCGGCGCTTCGCGCACCGCCATCAGCGGTCAGATTGGGTTGTTCGGGAGTAGAGCAGCATGAGACTATTTCGGGCCTTCGGCCCTCAAGCAGTTGTTGTTCGGGAGTATGTGTTCTAAGTTCCCTCACATTCCAAGGGGGAGGGTCGGGCGCTCCGCGCCCGACCACAGGACTGGCTCGTCGCCTCCGGCGCATCGCAATATTTATGGGGCAAGATATGGGGGCCTTCCCAGAATGTGAAAGGGGACAAAACCTGACCGACGGAAATAGACACCCCAAGAATGCCTTCCAGAAAAAGGGGGACAAAACCTCACAGACGGAAATATACACCCCCAAGAATGCCTTCCAGAAAAAGGGGGACAAAACCTCACAGACGGAAATATACACCCCCAAGAATGCCTTCCAGAAAAAGGGGGACAAAACCTCACAGACGGAAATATACACCCCCAAGAATGCCTTCCAGAAAAAGGGGGACAAAACCTCACAGACGGAAATATACACCCCCAAGAATGCCTTCCAGAAAAAGGGGGACAAAACCTCACAGACGGAAATATACACCCCCAAGAATGCCTTCCAGAAAAAGGGGGACAAAACCTCACAGACGGAAATATACACCCCCAAGAATGCCTTCCATGAGAAAAAATGACCTTTGGAAAAATTTGTCTAAAAATTTTTGTCTAAATTTAGTCTACATTTAGACTAAATTTTGCTAAAAACATACTCAGCTCGTCTATACGAACATTTTAAGCTATCACTTGGCCATATATACCCGCTGGAAGGGGTCTAACGGCCAGGTCACGCACGCACTGACAGGGCTAGCTTACTGGGGGGATGGCAAAACATAAAAGCGATTCAAAAAATGGAAGACTAAACATTTCGCCAACGTATGATTTGAAATCGACTTTCCGAAAATTTTTGACAGACAGAGAAAATTGGCTTTAGGGACTCAAAAATAGGGGACGGACAGAGAAAATTGGCTTTGGGGCACTCAAAAATAGGGGACGGACAGAGAAAATTGGCTTTGGGGCACTCAAAAATAGGGGACGGACAGAGAAAAATATGGTTTGGGCACTCAAAAATAGGGGACGGACAGAGAAAATTGGCTTTTGGGCACTCAAAAATAGGGGACGGACAGAGAAAATTGGCTTTGGGGCACTCAAAAATAGGGGACGGACAGAGAAAAATTCTCCGTCCGTTACGTAACGGACGGAGAAAGTTTTGCTTCAGCTTACTATAAGGATTAATGTAATAGGCTAAAATAACAAACTGATACTTTTGTATGGGAATGTCCGCCATTTGGTATCGCGCTTGGGATGGGGCACACGCCAATTTGACCAACGATATGACGAGTTGCTTGCGATCGTTTCATATGTTCGATCCTCAAAAACACATGCGAAGACAGGTACCTGAATTAATTGTATTAATGTAAATTGATATAAATACAACGAGTTTGGTTTATGAATAGTCACTAAGCTTCAGTAGAATAGCGGTAAATCAAAATCCGTCGAAATATTAGTAATGCTTTCTTGTAAGTGCCCTAATACATTTTAGGATTTCAAGTTCTTCTTGATCCCAAGCAATCTGAACTTGGAAAAACTTTGGCCATCAAACCCGTGTCAAGGCCCAAGTAAAACCCTTGCGCTTCTCTGAGTAAATGCACATCAGAGTGCATAATTAATTTCAATAGAAAAAGAAACATACGTGCGAAAAGCCGAAACCCCACTTCGAATAGTTAAATAACTTTGTGACCATAGCATATCAGCTTGCGGATCATCCTCAATTTCCTCGGTGGTTTTGTGCAAAATTGCTAAACCAGCGATCTAAAATACCAGAAAGAATATACTTACTACGAAGGCATACAATTGCAAAACGTACGTAATTGTATAGACGTCTTAGTCCATCTCTCTGAAAACGAATATATTATGTGTGTAATAATAACCCGCTTGCTTTAAACTTTATTTTAACAGTAACAATTATGATTCCAAATTCCCATCTAATATATTGTTACACATTACACGAAAAATATGAAAAGAATTGCTATAAACCATTATACCTGGTCAAATCGCTCAAGAATAGCACGAAACTGCAATGAATGTGCGAAAAATATGCCAATTATTTCCCTTGCACTCTCGTAGCTGTGATCGAGCAGCCATAGAGCGTAGTCAACCAGTTCGTTGAGGATCGAGTCAGGCAATTGGCAAACATGCGAAAAAATATCGACATCTCTCGATAAAATGCCAAGACAGTTCGCAACTAGAGTACCAGCGAGAGAATATCTGTAAAATTGAATTTAGTTCATATCAAATACTGCGCAATAAAAGATAATCAACAATTTAACGTATTTTGTGCATTCAGAACGAAATAATTAAACAGTTATTGAAATTTATTTTTTATGTTGCCTACCAGGAGCACCAAAATTAAAAAATATTTTGAGATAAAATGTTAAAAACAGCGCTTACCGATTCACTTGAAGGAGTTTTTGTACACCTTGAGCTGCGATAAAATCCCATCCGAATTTTCGATACTCTAACAACGACGAAGTCAGGTTCAACACGTCATAGAGAAGCCGGATATCCTTACAGCTGTCTTTTCCCAGATATAGTCCGATCAAATCCAACACGCGGTGCTCCAAAAGAAGACTGAGCGTCTAAATGTCAAAAGCTTAATTAAGGACGTTCGCTGTTTTTGGCTTAGGTATTTAAGTGTAGCTTCGAATTTGAGCTACCACTATAATGTACGTTTTTTTGTAATCTGACTACTGTTTTCTGACTTTGCGCTTAACAGTCAAATAAAAAATTCATCACCGGAAAATTGTGGTGCGTTAAAAATACCTTCTAATATATTCTCATAATAATATAAAGATCCAGATAAAAATTATTCGATTCACTGGTATATTGTATTATCTTTCACAAAATCATGCACCTTTTTACATTCTAAAAATTCACAATCCAAACTTACATCTCCAGCTGAGCACGCATGGATCACATACTGTAGAATGAGCCTTTGTTCCATTTCTACTGATAAAGGATATAATTTATACGCTGACCCAATTACAATTGCATGCATAGTATTCTTCCAGCTACTGTTGCTAAATCCGCCCGAAGCAGCGAAGAAATCTTCTCCAAGGCCAAGTGGTCCATTTTCATGAGTAGGTGAAACAAAATTATTTGGAGAAGGCTTAAGTTGAGCTGACGAACGTTGTACTTCCCCGTTTATTTTGTCGAGACAAACAGGTTGATTCCCAAATTTCGGTCGTTTGCTCTAAACAACAAATATCAAAATATATACTCTCATAAATAGCTAACCTCCTTATTTCCCACCCATGTGTCGCTTCTCTGACGCTTTCGGTGACCATCATCCTTCTCTTTGCTTTCAGTGATTTTGCAGACATCCGTTGAATCGAAATCCCCACTATCCCATGGATTCTTGCCGAGTGATACGCCGTTCATGCGAATTCTATTATCACCACCTCCGCTAGTAGGATGAGAATTTGATGCAGGCACGCTTTTCTTTTGGTTTGCATCTTTTGAGTTTTCCAAAGTGAAAGCGGTTCTGAAGTCAGTTGGACCATTAGCGGGATCGTTTATTGTGACGCGCTTTCTTTCATCCTCTGGATTAGCATTGTTGGCCAACATTTGTTGCTGAAAATAAAGTATTTACCTATGGTAGAATTTTCCTGAGATTTTGTGTATTTTCTCAATGCGTATTTACTTTTACCCACTTGTATTTTTTACTTATATAATATTGTTTCGCAGTTACATCATAGGAAATATTCCCTATCAATTGCGTTTAATTTTTGCATCATAGAAATAAATTCTCCCTTGGTGTTAATTAAAACAATATGACAATCATATATGTTCATAATCAAATATGTTTCTACTTTCCAATGGGATTTCTATGTCAGAGATATAATATTTCTTAATAAAAACTTTCGTTCTTTCTCCACATGTTTTTCATAATTACAAATGAAAACTTACAAAAAGAGTGCGCAATCTCTCCAATGCTATCGGTAGCAGACGCTGATTATGTTGACGTCGTTCTGGTAGACCTTCAGCTACTCCTAGCAATCCAAAGCTGTATGCCCTCAGCTCTCGAGATTCTGACGTTTCAGCCCATCGAAACAGTTCTTCCAGTAGAGAATTTGAATCTTCATCCTAAAGATCAGATATAAACACGGTTAAAAATTTCAAAAGCAAACCGAAAGAATTTCTGATGCGTTACTCGAGAATAACACGAGTAAAAGTCTAGCCGCCACGATGTTTCGATGGAGGTTATCCCGGGTCAACACATATGATATGATTAACTAAATTCTAATAGATTAAAGATAAATAGAACGGAATATAATTGGAAAAGATACTTTATTTATAAACTCCTCGTTACGAAAAATAAGGTTTAATAGGTGACCAAAATTGCAATTCGGCAGCAAATACATCGGATGTGTCTTGTCCATCGGATCAGGGTTGTGCATCAGATAGTCGTTGAAGGATTTTTCGAGAATTTCCGTTACACTAAACATTTATAGATAAAATAATCGTAAAATAATTTACGGAATTGCCTTCAATAAATGCATTTTTATCTCCCCATAAAATGGCAGATTTACTTGCAACTTAAAATTGGTGCTTCCATAGTTGCAACTTATGGGCGAAATCAATTGAATGATTTTTTTTTTCAAATGAATTATAAATCTATAAAAAATTTTAACTGAATCTTGAAGAAGCGTTTTTGAATTTGATTCTTAACATCCCTACAAAAAATCCCTACAAAAAGTCCTAGTGTGAAATTTGTGTATCCTAAATAATGATGCACAAGAGAACACCAAAATTTTCCAAAGTGAAAATAAAATAAATTTACTCCTAGCCCAAGTATTGTTATGTGAATCAAAGTCGCTCCTTATCTGGTTTCCGTATGAGCATAAATATAACAAACCTTAGCAATAAAGGATCAGGATCGAAAGACGCGGTATCTTTTTCGTTTTCCCACACTTCCAGTAACGTTGAGAGCTCTTCAATCACTTCATCGTCTGCCATACTCATGTCTTCTGCCATTCTTGGAGCACTATAATAATTGTCAAATATAAGCATAAAATTGAACAAGTTCAAAGCCAAATGTATCAAACAATTTTATATGCCGTTCCACAACAAATTTCCAGAAGCTCCCATGAACCATTTTATTCACATAATCAAAAAATATCATAACATAAAAATGATAAAATGTGATACTGTATAATGAAAATTCATTCAATCATATCGGCGGTAACGGTCATCATCATAGTAGTCACGTCGGCGGCCTCGATCGTTTCCGCGGTCTCTGTCTCGATCACGACCACTGGAGCTGCGCCATCCATCGTCGGCATAGAATCGATCGTGACGTCTACCGCTTCGATAACGAGATCCTCGTCGACCGTAGATGCGATCATACACGCGATCGGAGATTTGCTTTAGGTGCATAAAGTTGCAGAAGCCTCCTTTTACGCAAGTGGCTGAACATCAAACGAATTTATTTATAAACACAAGTATAGTTGAAAAAAGGTAACAGCATTTTTCACAAGAGTATTCTTAGGAGCTGTTATAGTAAGATTTTGTATGTTACTGAAAATATCGTTGGACAATATTTTAAACAATATAAACATACCAATTTCGTGTTGACGGCAACGAGATTCTCGGAAATCAGTCACAGGCGAAAGCTCAGCAAAGATTGCATTGCCATTGAACCTAAAATTCCAGCGAATAAAGAAGTAAAATGGAACGTGAAAGTTTCTCTGAAATCTTCCTAAGTATGCACAACTACTTACAAGAAGTTTTTGATCCCAAACAATTGTTGGGTGATACCAAATATCTAAAAATCTAAAACCTAAATACGAAGACGGCGAGAGATTCGATTTCAACGACCAAAGTCATAAAAATCGAAACTTGGTCTAATCTAAAACCTAAAACGCAATAAGTGACAGACATTCCATTTTGGTTTTTGTCCCAACCATATTCAGAAATATTTGTTTAAATTTATTTTATCCGTTTGTCGGTTTATTAATGTCGATAACGAAATTAATATTTGAATTGGCGCGATTCATTTTAGCCCCTTTAGAAGGGGGCACCCCCAGATCTGATTTTGCTAACCTCTCTTAAAATACGATTTTAAAGGGGGTTAGAAATATCAGATTTAAGCTATCCCCCTTCTAAAGAGAAGGGGGATAGCTTAAACAGAACGCCAAACATTGAAACATTAATTTTGGACCGACATTAATAAATCGACAAACAGATAAATGTTTTATTCATTGTTGATAGGTGAAAAGTTTGAAAACCAAATAGGAATATGAGTTCATTACGAAAATCCGACGTCCGAAAGGTAAATGTTTATTTAAAACAAAATTTGACTTTAAAATTAACATGACAATTTTATCAGTAAATTTTTCATGAAATCATTCCATTTCAATTTTTTGAGCTCTAACAAAAATAAAATCACAATATGTTCGTAAATTAAAATATGAAGTTCAGAAATGCGAAAATAAACCTACCAGCGATTTTCGAGGCCCTCAACTGCCCGTTCAGCGTCTTCCTCCTGTAGGAATTTCACGTAGACGTTCCCAACCATGTGTTCTCCTATATTCTCACAGACGTTTAACTCTTCCACCGGTCCATACTTTTCCTCTAGTTCCGTGAACACTTCTTCGTAGAATTCGTCAAAATGGCGCTGTTCCTCTTCATTCTTCTTTCCAACACCTAAACGAGCAAAAATTTTACAATGTACAAATCAAACAGTAATGGATTGGGACACTTATTTGGTTTAGGCACCAGTGGAATAAGCATTTACCAAAATTCAAATAGTCCACCTAGCAATAAGAGCAGTTATTATAAGTAATAATTGTTGCATTTTAATTACGAGAAATTTCCTTGTTTTGATGGGCGATATTTTATAGCAATATTTAAAGCAAAATCCCGCATATTTTCAACATTAGTTTATTCCCTGTCCCTTCGGGACAGCCCGTCGGCTCTCGTTTCGGTTCTACCTCCTTTTTTGTGATATTATAACTCGACGGTTAGGTGTGCAATGTATGGGGTCGTTTGTGGGTCCGAGCGGCGCGGAGCGCTTTTTGGGCCAGTCCAGTGTTCTTGGGCTAGCAAGTCCAGCCCAGCGTTTTGGCTCAGGTCCATTTCAGTTGTTCGACATTGAAAAATTTAATATTAGGTAGAGGATTATTACGTACAACAAGTTATAAATGAATCTAGGCTGTATCCAAAACTTACGATCAAACGCATCAGCTTGGCGCACATCCACGACAGGATTGTGGTAGAAGTTCTTCAATAAAACGGTGTTTGAAAAAGTGGGCTTGTGATGTGTTCGCGAGCACTTGTCTCCATGTCGACATGCTCCAATCTAAAAATATACAATATGATATAGAAATCTTTTTGGATGATCAGTTTCTACAAACAATGATATCATACCTTGTAAGTACAATTTATATCTAATATCTTATACTTATAAGTACAGATAAGAAAAGTACAAATCGCTGACTAGTGAATAATTTGGTAAGAGATAATGAAACGATTTATCACTGTTATTAAAGTAAAATCAGTTTATATAAGGCTTATCAATTTCAGCATGTATTGTTTGCAGAAGGGTAAATGCGTTTAATGATCTAATAGGAATTTTAACTGTTTTGTTTCACCCAATTATTCCAAAAATATCGTCATAAGCTGGAATGTCGGTAAAATTATTGTGATTATGCCAACAAGCGTGATTATCCCAGCTAAGTGCGATCGTACTTTCCAGGCAAAATCTTAGCACAGAAAACCGCTCCAAATTTTGACTTAACAAGGATTTGGCTTGCCAAGCCATGTTGCGTGTGCCCACACCCTAGGTTTCTATGACGTCTTTTACAGGAAAAATTGGTAAATACTGTTTCTAAATGCCTAAAATATTCCAGCCAAAACATGTGAGTTGCGAACCCAGCGAATACTTTCTTAAATAGTAGTATCCCCCCAGTAAGCTAGCCCTGTCAGTGCGTGCGTGCGTGACCTGGCCGTTAGACCCCTTCCGGCGGGTATATCTGGCCAAGTGATAGCTTAAAATGTTCGTATAGACGAGCTGAGTATGTTTTTAGCAAAATTTAGACTAAATGTAGACTAAATTTAGACAAAAAATTTAAGACAAATATTTTTGGAAGTCGATTATATTCTTACCAGTGGAAATTCTCTGTCCGTCCAAAATTTTTGGAAGGTCGATTCTTACCAGTGGAAATTCTCTGTCCGTCCAAAATTTTTGGAAAGTCGATTCTTACCAGTGGAAATTCTCTGTCCGTCCAAAATTTTTGGAAGGTCGATTCTTACCAGTGGAAATTCTCTGTCCGTCCAAAATTTTTGGAAATCAATCAGTCAAAGACAACAAATTAGTCAGAAGGTGCGGCCGAAGGCCGCGACTGTCGACCTCACCCTAACCATATACGCGAGGCGCCGAGCCAGTCCTGTGGTCGGGCGCGGAGCGCCCGACCTTCTCCCTTGGAATGTGAGGGAACTTAGAACATATACTCCCGAACAACCCTTACTCCCGAACAACAGCTGTTGAGGGCCGAAGGCCCGAAATAGTCTCATGCTGCTCTACTCCCGAACAACCCAATCTGACCGCTGATGGCGGTGCGCGAAGCGATGACGAACCCAATCTCCCGCTGTGCACGCTAACCGCTTCCTAGCGAAGTGAGGGCCGCGAAGCGGCCCCACTTCGCTAGTTATTATTAATTTTACTTAAATTTTAAACAAGAATTGCAAAAAAACGAAATATTGGTTTGGCCGGAAATTATTGTCGGTGTTTTCAAAGTCAATTTTTATTAATCTAAAGCGGTGTTTTTCTTGAGTGTTACATACCATTCGGTAGCACATTCATTCCTCTTTCAAACCGTATATAGCATGCTTTACCATTACATGTAACCATTACTTTATGATAGTTCTAAGGAAGCACATCCAAAAATTGATTTTTGGTTATTTTTAGCAACTTTCTTGGATAATTTTTTTTATCTTTCGGCACTATTCTAAAACGTGGCATTGCGGCATATGTAGACAAGGTCGAGCTCTACAACATACTTTTTACAGAATACCTTTTGCGTCGAAATTCTGCGAGATATGACCGCTCAAAGTTGAGACATAAACTGAAAAAATCGCAAAAATCGAAATTTTCCATTTTTCGAGCGACGTCATTTCTTAAAATGGTCATATCTCTGCAGCCATCAAACGAAAAAATATTCTGTAAAAGGTAAGTATTAGAGCTGAAATTGCTCTACAATATTGCACAATTGGAAATAGAATGCCTAATATTTTTGCATACAAATGATATAAAAATAGCTCAAAAATTGGTGATTTTGAAATTTTTCATGGAATCACAAATAGCTAACAATTTTTTACAAAGCTAAAATATAATTTAAGTATGGTTGCATGGAGAAAACCCTTGGCTATCAAACAGTATATAACACTCGTAGGCACTCTAGCGTTACGTGAGAAAAAATTATATTTAAAAACACCGACACGAATTTCCGGCCAAACCAATATAATGATACCTATCTGCTGATTGATAGCCATTTTATAGCAGTGTAAAATGGGCAAAGAGAAGAGGTCCGAAGACCGAGGTCTCAAGAACCGTAATGTACATAAAAAGAAATTAATACTGAACAAGATATAGGACAGAATGATTAGTAGATTTGGAACATCGAACGTTTCGGCTCAAAAGCATGGATTTAGAATACGGACAATATTTAATGAATCTATACGCCGAAATAATTTTAAGTCACCTGGTTAAAAATTTATAGATGGAAGGCTAAAAAGTAAAAATTTGTGTTTTTTCTACACAAACCTAATGAGAAAAGTCAGTATATTATTTTAGAGAACAATCTATGAAATAACGGCTCAATATATTTTACTCAAACTATTCTCGAAACACATCTTCTATTAAAAATGACAAGTTGAACCTGTGTAGTAAAAGCATACCTTGAAGTAAAAAGAGCAGTTGACTTTGTCCTTTTCTGTCCCATAGATACTTGCCAAGTACTCAGCTCCGGAAAGATTTTCGGTTTTGTCGTAGCGAGCCATGGTTGGAACAATAGCTTTAACTGAAAAGAAGCAGTATTAATCGATACAACAACAAAAGTACAGAGCAGCGGAGAACATTTTTATTCTTAGCGCAATAATTTGGTTTCAAACGCAGGCTTTCGTCTGGATCTGACAGTACATAAGTGGTTTCGTGTGGGGACTAACAGTGGTTTCAAAAGGAGATTGTGAAAAATGTCTGGCAGCTTCCAGAATAATAAACAACGGAGTGACGTTTCTTTGAAAGGTTGTTGCCGCTTTTGCCATGAAATATATAAACAATCATGGTCATGGATCGGTTTTTGCTCGTTCCGGTCCTAGACCACCGTATTTTCTCTGGTCGGTCCGGTTTTTGCGCTGAAAATGCTTTTTTTAGACAATTTTGTCTAGTTCAGTCCAGTAAATTTTTCTTTCGCTGATCCGGTGACCATGCTAGAATATAAGGCATTAGAAAAAAATATTTTATGTAAAGTAGTAGTTGCTTTAAGTTATGATTAGATCCACGATGCAAAATAATATGGTAAATGGCTCTGCATAAAGAGGAGCTTTGAAACATTTGAGGTGACTTTGAAGATCTGTTATTTAATTTTTAAGGTTTTGAGATTATCTTGTTATTAGAAAAATGTGAACATGTTAGCTAGTGAATGATTACTGACCATATAATTGAAAATGCAGGAAAGTGTGTAAAAACAAATTGCTCACTCTGTGATTTATGGATTATCTTCTAGTCAATTATTTATTGTGAAAATTATCGCTATTCTATCACATAAGCTTTTCGATGAAATGTTTAGTGCTTAATTCCTTATCGATTTAAAAAAGCATAAATACTCTCTCCTTTTGTCTAAACTGATAAATGTTAAAGAGATCCTATTGAAGATAGCCCGACCCCTTAACAAAACCAAATCTGGTCTAGGACTAGGGTCATAACGGCTATATAGGAACAAAAGTTTACTTTCAAAAATTACGCAAAAATTATACAAACATGCCATTTTTCTCATTCTCCTTTTCGTCTTGAATTCGTTAAACCAAACTTTGTTTACAGCGAATTTACATATGTCGTCCCAAAAGAACCAAGAGTCGTCCCAAATTTTATCCACGAGAGTTGGAAAATTCATTACTATCGGGTTGAATGAGTGTTGAATTTGGGTTTAATTTAGACCAAAACTCCAGCCTATTCTCCAACTCATTCTTGCATTATGGATTTATTCATGTTTAGTATACACATATTGTCTGCAGTTAGTGGATTGAAAACAATCCTTAATAAGTTGTTCATTTTAGGTATTTGTCGACAAAATGTCAGTGTTCCACGACGAGGTGGAAATAGAGGACTTCGAGTTCGACGAAGAGAACCAAGTGTATCACTACCCATGTCCCTGTGGCGACCGCTTTGAAATTTCAAAGTAAGTTTTTTGTGATATAATACTTTCTTAGGTAACATTTTATTTTTAACTACAATGAATATGTGAAATTTGAAGCGTCCAGATTGATATTAAAATTTTTCTAACACATTTTGTATAAAGCTTTATTTCTGTCATTTAATTGAAATCTTCTATTAGAGAAAATACATTTTGGAATTTTTAGATTTTTTCCAAGTTTAGATAAAAGATAAACGACAAACAATTTCAAACCATAGGGTCCCCCCCTATGGTTTTTTGGCAAAAATTTTTTCCAAGTGCATTCTTAGGGGTGCATTTTTCAAATTTTTTCCAAGTGCATTCTTAGGGATGCATTTTTTCAAATTTTTAAAATTCGCGCCGAAACTACAATGCCCATATTTTTATTCTGCATGAATGAAAAAATAGCGCCGCAGGCGAGAATTTTTCAATTTTAGGCGATATTCATAAAAATTTGCACTATTTTTAAATACTTGGAGAAAAAATGGCATCCAAATAGCGCCGCAGGCGAAAATTTTTAGGAAAAGTTGCTTTTATTTCAAAAATTCCCATTTGCAATTGGATATTGCGTGAAATAAGGACAAAATAAGAACATTGGCCAAAAATAAGGACAAATCTTAGAAATAAGGACATATGAAAACCCTGGCTCTAACCCTTCATTGCCCGAGTCATAGAATTTGGGCAGAATTCTGGCGTTAGCATTAGCTTTCCTTTTGGTGAGCTGTCTTTATCAAAATCATCATGGCTGGCATAGTTTAATTCTCTTTTTTTGTGTGATCTATTTACAGACACACTCTTTGTAGGAATAATGAACACTCATTCGTTTCTTTCTTTTTGTGAAGGAGAGAGCAAATCAATATCGTATGGATTCCATACACTGGGAAATGAAGGGTTAAGAAAATATACTCTTAAATGAACCAGTTTTCATAAACTTAGGCATACTGAAGTTTAAGAGAGTCAAATATTATGAAATAATTTATGACTAATTCAAAATAAAGTCAAAAAATTGCGACATTCGCTCTTTCGCCACAATAGCCATTTAAAAAAGAACAACTTTAGGGTTGCAAATGCTCGTCAATCTCAAATTAATTTAAGATTCGTAGAAGATCAAAAGCACTATGCGACACGAACTCTGAAGTTTAGTTGATATTAAAAAATAATACACTGTTACATTTGTTGGGACCGGGACATCTCCCACCCGACATCTCCCACCCGCGACAACTCCCACCTCTAAGTAAATACGACAACTCCCACCCGCGACAACTCCCACCTCAAGGTAAAAACGACAACTCCCACCCCAACGAAAATTAACAAAAACACTTCAGATGAATATATTGTCAATATAAAATGATATTGACTCATAAATTTCTAGAATATATATTCATCTGAAGTGTTTTTGTTAATTTTCGTTAGGGTGGGAGTTGTCGTTTTTACCTTGAGGTGGGAGTTGTCGTTTTTACCTTGAGGTGGGAGTTGTCGCGGTGGGAGTTGTCGTTTTTACCTAGAGGTGGGAGTTGTCGTGGGTAGGAGTTATAGTTTTTCCTTTGGGGTGGGAGTTGTCGCGGGTGGGAGTTGTCGTTTTCCCTTTGGGGTGGGAGTTGTCGCGAGTGGGAGATGTCGCGGGTGGGAGTTGTCGCGGTGGGAGTTGTCGCGGGTATGAGTTGTCGTTTTCCCTTAGAGGTGGGAGTTGTCGCGGGTGGGAGATGTCTCGTTGCCACATTTGTTCATGTTTTTATTCACTTTTGCTATTTTCAGGGATATGCTCGAGTCTGGCGAAGATGTGGCTACGTGTCCCAGCTGTTCCCTCATCGTCAGGGTGATATATGACCTGGAGCAGTTCGTCAAATTGGAGACGATTCAATCAACGCCTCAAACCGCTGTCATTCCGGCCACGTAAAACGCGCATCAAGCATCTCTATATTTTAAAATGTCGCATAAATTGTTCATTACCCCTATTTTTATCGTTGATCAATAAATTATTTGCTTGCAGCGGAATTATATTTTTTTACCTTTCCATTGAGATCATAAGGAAATTAGATGCATGCGTTTTCTGATTGTCAATCGAGATGCTACTAAAACATGTTCGGTTAAATTAGGTAATTTTATTTCAGTTGTCTGATATCAATGATCAAATTTTATTCAAATGCGGATCAATGTCGTTAAAAAGAAAATCCCACCCGAACAATACATGGATTTATTAGGTATTTATTGAAACGGGAAAATGAAATTTTATACGAAAATTCGTACTGTTTGTTTTGTGTGGAAAAATGGTTGCAATTTTGGTGAATAATGAGAAATTGCGATTAAAGTTGTAACCTGTACTCGTAGAATCGGTTTTTATTTCCTCACATAATATTGAAGCTCGGACTTTAATTATTAGATTGTCTAATGATCCCTGAGTCGTAATCCCAAAATGACTCCTTGCTTGCATTTTGGCCCTATACAAAAATAAAAACACAACAATACTACATGGTTGTGTTTATTGTAAACTTTAGTTGACAAATTGTATTGTCGCTTGCAAAGGCAATAAATCATTCATTCAAACCAATTCAAGAATTAATTGTCATAACACATAAAAACGAATCTTTATTTATTAAATTTTGACATGCTATAAACACATTGGTGAGCAAGTGGAAATGTGAAACGAATCACGTAAAATATGCAACAAAATTAATAGTTCGTTAATTTTCCATAAAAATCTTTGTTAAGTTTATATATTAAGTAAATCTTGATACAAATACAAAACGCCCTGCAAATGCAAGGAAATGACAAATTACATAAAGGCCAAGAGAAATTTCGAACAATTACAAGGAAAATCAGTAATGCTGTTTAATAATGTAACAATTTGATCGATGGCGAAAAATATCGGAACGTGGAAAGTGGATAATGAATCGAACAGTTGGAATCGGTACGAACGCTTTGCCACTGATCACATGTTCAGAATGCCGCGATATGGGCCTTGCATCTTCAGATACTGAAAATTGGGGCTTTTAGTAACTCTTGCGTTGAATCGGGATAAAGCTGAGTACTTTCACCCTACTTGGAGTCTTATCAAAAATTTGGATATGCTTCATTTTTAGATTTCATAATTTTGGTCTAGGCCAAACTTTAATTTGATCACATCACTCCTTGAAACTGTAACATTTACAGGGTAGGACATTTACTAATACTCCAATTTTGCGTTATATTGTCATATAAACGTCTGAAAATCTTTATTTACCTGTATGACTAGCGACGGCCCGCCTTCGGTGATGTCGTGTGGAATTTGTGACAACGGGCATCTCTCTATTGACATAATTTCCAATGAGGCACACAGTGCTAATTCGAACGGAAGATTGTGCAGGTTTTGATTGTCGTTGAGATACAGGCTCTTCAGACTCTCGAGGTGACCTGAAAATTTTTGTATTAAATTAAACTGAATGCGCAAGATCCTTACCAATTTCCTCAGGGATAAAAGTAAGCATATTTTCGCCGACTCGCAAGTCCTGCAGATTTGACAGATTCCCGATTGTTCTTGGCAAGCTCGACAACCTGTTGGATTGCACCCATAGTTTTGTGAGGCTGGTGAGAAAACCTGAAACACACAATACTTTATTTCGATAATGCAAGCTTCTTAGGTTTAACATTTTCATATTGTAAATACTTTAAATCATGTAAAGAAATCTTGAAAAAACCTATTTGCGGAGCATTTTATGAACAATATTTGATGTCCGCTTCAGAAATTGGAATGGTTTATATAGTGAGCACAAAAACTTCTGAAGTAGAAGCAGAGAGCGAGAATTTCAAACTTCGTTGCTATAATGAAGTTATGTCAATTTGCAATCTCGAATGGGAATAGGAATTTTCATATGCTTTTTTAATTTCGATGACATCTCTAATCCAGATTTTTAATTGGATTCCAGTTGAAAAGCGCGGAATGAGATTCCTGCCTTTATAATATACAGTTAGTATTATATCTTAATTAAACATTTTACTACTCAAAAATTCACTATGTAAAAACATATTGCGTTAAAAACGATTAATAAATATTACTTCAGTTCTTATCCTCGATGATATATGACAATTTTGGACTAAGTCAAGACCATATGGGTTTTCGACTATGGTTCGTTTTTAGTTATAAAATGGCTTTCTTAGCCCTAATTCCGTCGGGGTATGAAAATTTAGCCAAATATATAGCGTGACACAGTGACATGTGCCTCGGCAAAATACTTTTGTTTAATATTACTATTTGATTTATTGCTCAATTTTATTCTTAACATACCGATATCGCTCGGAATGCACTCGAGCTCGTTTTCTTCCAGATCCAGCTCCCTGAGTTTCCTCAGACTGCCAATTTGAGATGGCAATTTCTTGAGTTGATTGGTGCTCAGCACAAGAACCTCAAGATTGACCAGCTTATCGATGTCAGAAGGCAATTCTGTTAACTCGTTGTTTGACACATTTAGCTCTGTAAGCGAAGTCCAAGTACCAAAATCTGAATGAAACAAGATTACTTAGTTAGCTAAGGTTAACAAAAAATTACCTAGAGGTAATGCTGTGAGCTCATTTTCCTTAAGGTTGAGCTTTGTGAGACCCGTCGCTTTGGAAAAGATGCCAAATGGAATCTTTGATATGGAATTGTGCTCGACATTGACTGTCTGAAAGAATATAAATAAAACCAATGTTAACATGTTTCGAAATGACCAACCACAGCGGCTTCAAATTGGTTGGGCCCGCCTTGCGGGAGTCCCGTCAATTGATTCCTGCTTAAATTGATCGTCTTCAGATTTGGAAGCGAAGCCAAAATTCCATCCTAAATATAAACATTATTTAAAATTTGTTTTCCAAACATAATGTCCAAGATTATATACAAATTTTTTTGAAATCTTTTCAGGATCTTTCCTGAAATCTTTTGTCTCTTCAAAAAATTGTCAAAACGTTTGGTAACTTTAAAAGCTGATGTAACGAACCGGCAGTGATTGAAGCTTGTTGCTCTCAATGATAAATTCGTCGAGTAGAGTGCATTTGGACAAACTAGCGGGTAATTCTGTAATTTGGTTGTAGCGAATCCCCAGTCTTTTCAGAGAAGATAATTGGCCCATAGAGGAAGGCAGTGTCTGCAATTCGTTGTGTTGAAGATCCAATTGAGTTAATTGAATGCAGTCGCCGATTTCTAAAATAATCAATACCGGTAATTTACCGTAATTTCGTATAATATCAAATATACATCAAAGTAAATACTTATTGAATTTATTCAAGGATTAGGCATGAATAGTTTTGAAGTAAAAATATCTATTTTTGGTAAAATATTGTTGCAAAGAATCATTTTGTGAAAAAGAAAAGTTAGCTCTGGAAAACTTTGTACAACAATTAATACTGTTAAGCTGGTGACTCACAATATATAAGAATTTGTTATTTCTAATTAACAAACTCCAAGAGGTTATATTTTGTAAATATTTATTTCTCTGTAAATTAGTCGTTTTTGAAATTATTAGGTTAGAATAAAAGATTATACCTGTGGGGAGGTTCTTCAAGTGATTTGACGACATGAGCAAGATGGACAGCGACTGGATTTGACCGATTTCTTTGGGCAATTCGGTTATTTTGTTCTCCCGTAAGTCGATCATTTTCAACCGTTTCAGCTTTCCAATGTCCGGTGATACTTTGGAGATTTTATTGTAACGAAGCCAAAGCGTCTCGATAGACTCCATTTGGAATATCACTTGAGGGATTTGCTAAAACTTACAAAATTAGATACATTTTTAATTTTTGCGAATGAACAAATCTCAAAATTATGTTATCAAAGGTTATGAACAGAATGCGTCATTTAATGTTAATATCACTAGGTCGCACCATACCTCATTGAGTTTATTGTGCCTCAGGTCCAACGTTTCCAAATGTTTTAGCGCACTTAAGGTATCTGGCAAAGAAGAGAGATTGTTCTCACTGAGACCGAGGATCCTCAAATTAGTGAGATTTCCCAGCTCAGGCGGCAATGTGCTCAATTTATTTTTGTAGAGGAACAACTCTGTGAGCTGGCTCAAGTCCCGTATTGTCGAAGGAATGCAGGTGATCTGAAAATTTAGATTCAGAAATCTCGACTTTCAAGAAACATTAAACATACATCTGAAGAATTCAAGTCCAGGCGATGATCATTTGACTCTTTGCACCGCTGGATTTCTCGGTTAAGGTCCTAAAATGGTTATTGAAATATATAGTTGAAACTTTAATCTATTATTATTTTTCATAAGTTTCCATTTTACGGGTGCTTTTTGTATTTTACTCTTTTTTACTTTCAAACGGCATATGTCTTTCTTCTTTTTACTCGTTGACCCTTATCTTGATCATTTATTTACTTTTTCAATTTTTGTACCAACATACGGCTATTGGAAAATCAGAGATTTGGTATTGTGCGACATTCAATTTAGCACGAATAAATTTTCACAAGGTATTTTGGCTTACCCTTCTGGCCTTATCATCCACGACCGCATTTGCGGTCTTTTCACTCATGCTGCTTCTGACTTTGCCTCGGGCGAAATTGGCCATTCTGCCAATGATCGCCCCGGGCGATTTGCTCCTTTGACTGGAGCCTCCATTCCCTTGACCCTTTTCAGAACCTTTGGTGTTTCCATCCTTATTAGGTCTGAATTCGACTCCGGCAGCAGTGCCTGGAGGCAGTTGTTGACTTCCGATGACAACTGTTGCTGTGGGCTTTTTCATAGGCGAAGCTGGCTCGTCGTCGTTCAACGAAATGGTCGTAGTGCCATTGGGAGTGCCAGGAGCAGAATTTGCGCTGTGTTTCTCCATGTGTTTTCTTCGAGTGAAGAAGTTCGATACGTGGCCCGCGAAATGATTCGATGTCTCCTTTTGGTTAATTTTCTTGCCGGCTCCCACTTGAAAACTGTGTTTGCCTTGAGCGAATCCGCCGCCTCTCTGGTCCTGGACTGTTGGTCCGGAGAAACTGGTGTGACAAAGTGCTTTTTGGAAGCAAAGCGCTAAGGAGTCAGGCAATCGGGCAGATGAGCCCGCAGCCAACAAGGCCGAGAAGCTGCCTCCCGGTCCTGCAGAGCGATTCACAAACGAGCTTCCGCTACCTGTAGGCGAATATAATAAATCGATAACTGTCAATTTTGTTACGAAATATGGACCGCTTGTGGCAAAATTCAAAAATCCAGGAATTTCAAAAACTTTTTCAAAAATATGTCTCAGAATGATCAGGACATGGGGGTATATAGTGTTGTGGAAGAGGGAACAATTCGCCAAATCCAAATTCACGACGTTTTCGGAGATAAAAAATCGGTTTATATTTCGGCTTCAATAAAACCCCACTTTTCCCAGACTGAAAAATTCAAATACGAACTTGTTTCTTAACACGTTATCAAAAATCCGAGATTAATTTTTATAAACGGGCAACAAGCGATCCATATTCCTATAGAAACATTTTGCGATCCTTCGTACCTGTAGATTGGCGACTAGGCTTTCGCTGTGTTTGGTGCTGATTCTTGTGGATTTCTTTATGTTGATTTCCGGGCGTTGGTTGGCCCGACAAACTGCTGGTTGTGGTTGTAGTGGTGCTACTTGCGGTCGACCCCTTTTTCGGGCTTTGATCGATATAGGCAAAATTGTGGCGTCCCAGTTGATGCGCACTGTTTCTTCGGCGCACAATGAAATACTGGTGCTGAAGAGCGGCGAGGTCAGCTTGAGGGTAGAATTGATAGATATTATTCGTCGAATTTAGAGTCACAGGTATTGACAAAGGCTGTTGCTGTTGTCGGAGGTATTCGACGATCGGTGGAGGCTTTCGGGTTCGCAAAGATTTGCTCTGTTTAATGCTGTGATTGACTAGAGATGCGGTATTTTGGGGCAGACGCTGGTGATCCAGTTTACGATGTTAGTGGCCGGCGCGGGGTGAAACGGGGCCCGCGGTGACTCAGATGGTGGTCGAATCGGGCGCGATTGGGGAATGCTACTGCAAGCGATGGTTGATTATTGAAATAAGTTTAGATGGGCATAATAGTAAATGTTTCGGCAAGAAAGGCACTCTGCAAGAAAGATATAATGATATGACATTGTGATAAGCTGGAATATCCAAAAGTCAAGTATGGAATGAAATCCAAGTGGATAGATTCCGATGTAAATCAAGAATGGATCAGAAAACGAATTCAAATTGGAATTCCAGAAGAAATTTTTGAGGTAAAAATACGATTTTCAAGAGGGCATACAGCTCAAACTGAGCAAATAGCTCAAAACTGTGTCAAAATTGCAAAAGACTGGAATTAGGATATTTTGCACTCTACTGCTGTACTATCTTACTATATGAAACATTATTGTCATTGATAAGCTAAGACTAAGCCCCGTATTTTGGCAAAGGAAAAGAGAGGTAAGCAAGTGTTATTACAATTTTAATCCGTTTATCTTTCTAGAAACTAAAAAACTGTCCATAATCCCAAAAGCCTTACACATACATTAATAATTACAGTATAAAATTGCTTTTATAAACATTAATCAAATATGGGCAATAATTGCTTATTTATCAATGATAACGGATGCTGAATTTATGAAGATTCGAAAACAGTGAGCTGGGCAGATTCGAGGATGCGGGAGCGTCCAATAATTATTCACACAAAAAGAGGGAAAATCAATGAATCATCGCTATCAAACAGCCGAAAGCAAAGAGGGCCCGTCCTGGCCAAACCCTTCTTTTCGAGTTTTTGTTCACAGAAAACCCTGACCGAAAATTGATTTTGTCGTAGACGACCAAAGCAAAGGAAAGTTCGGTCTGCGCTGTTTATCATCAAAAGAATTAATTTGCAGAAAATGGACTTCGTTTTTTGCTGCTCGATTTTTGTGGAGGACAAACCGCAATTCTCGACGGGAGCAGCCATTATTAATAATCGGAAAGAGAAATTGGTGGATGAAATAAAAAGATGTTGTGAACGTCATTTTTCATTGGGAATGGCAGCAAAAAATTCATTAGGAACTATGGAGTCTGATAAACATAAAGTTGGCATGAAATTGAGATAAGAATAGGCAAATATTCAATAAGAGCTTAGGGAGTAAATGGCCTTTGGCGTTTTTATTATGGAATTCTAAAAATTTGCGTGTTTATTTGCTTAAAGAAAAAAATATCTTGGAAGAAAAAGAGAGTCTAGTGAGAAAATAGTTTTCTCCTTCAAAGAAGATTTTAAAAGATTAAAAAGATTTCAAAACGATTTTTATCACAATTTTGCTTCCCCGTAGAGCGGTAACAGATAAAATATTTTTTCATTATGTAATTTTCGGATAATATACTTTTTAATCAAAAAGTTATATTTTTGAAAAATTTCTATTTTCACGAAAACTGTTTAAAATGTTTTAACAATTTTTGGAAATGAATTTGATTAAAATCCACATGGACCAAAACTGATACAAAATTCCTTGGAAAAAATTATGAATTATTATCAACGAAAGGACCCAAGAGCTGATATAAAAGTAAACAGCTCTAAAATTTTAACGAAATTCAATCCTCTACCTTTTCTATGTAAAAACTGTCTTATAAACACATCACAGAGATGGACGATTAAGAAATCTGGGAAGTACACAAAAGCAATCGATTATGTAGGAATGGTCCAGAAAACTCTGGACGATGAACTGAAAACCCTCAAAATATGACACAATCCAAAGATTTGTGGTCTCTACTCCCATTTTTCCATACCGCTTCCCAAATACACTAAATCTTCCATAGGTGTCCGCGCGAAACGGTGTTGTTAATGGCAAAGGTTTTCCATGTCATCTCCACTATTTTTCTTCTTCACAGAAAAGAGGGAAAATATCAATTGGAGATTCAATCCTCGCAAACCACATAGAAGGGCAACAACAAAAGAGTTGAATGGTTGGGTGGGGAGCGGGAGAAAATAAATATTTCTGACAGCGATCATCACTGACGCCGGGCGTGCATCGCAGTCTATTCATCGAATTCCTCTCTCAAACTTTCGGGGAAGGCTTTTGCGAAGAGGTTTGGTTCGGATTGGGTTGGGTCTGTAAACCGCTACAATGAAAGAATGAGTGTGTGCTGCAATGAAAAAAGAGAGGTTGCGAAAATCGCATAGGTAAGGGTTGATACTACCTGTGTTGATATGTCATATTCACGACAATGGGTGGAATCGATTTGTTTTCCGAGAGACTGTGACAAATTACTGCATTCCGCACTTTATAAAACCTAACCTATTTTGGTCTTAAAGGAATAAGTAATGAACAGGAAGATGCTACAGGCTGGAAATTGGCACGGAAAGCACAGAAAAATATTAGCGCTAGCAGCGGGTTTCACTAATCAGGAAAGATTTGACTTTTGACATTTTTGAAAAATGTTTAAGTTTGATCTCGAAAATTGAAGAAACACATTCGTAACAAATTACGGTTTACAATTTTATTTTTGATAATTTTTAGTTCTAAGCCCTCAGGAACTTAAAACTGATTTTCTGTAACGTTGCACCACGTCTTGTTCTTCAGTTTTAAATTTAATTGGATTCCTAAGATGAGAGGAATAACCGATTGAAAAGCTGAGAATGACAAAATTCCCTGCAAAATTCTGACGGAAAATGGCTGTACTGGCGTGGTCATTTGAAGTTGTACAGACCATAGATCGTTTAATTTTGGAAGTCGAAAATGCAAATAAGAAAACCCTCTTATTATTTCCCGCTAAGTTATTGGATCGAAGATCATCTTTTTATGGTACTTCAAAAGGCGCATAGCAGGCCTAGAGATAGAAAATATGGAAATGCGACAGGTACTAATCTTAACCGGACCAAGAGAAAAACGAAATAAGAGCGAGAGTTACTAGTCAAGGACGTGTGGCCACCAAAGCAGTCAAAGTAGAAAACGGTTTGAGTCGGCCGCCAGTCACCTCAGCGGCAATTGTCCTGCCGCATTAGTGTAGAAATCAAATTAAAGTGTCTGTTAGGAGAATCAATCGAGAAATTAGTTGAGGAATTTCATAGCGGCTACTGGGAAGTTTTCTCGGGGGCAAACAAAATCAATAACAGGAATTAAAAAAATATTATTTGTTGTGCATTATTGCAATTAATTTCATGAAACAAACTGCCCTGAACTGGAAAGGTTTATATTTGCTTGAGAAGCGTTGAGACAGAGAAAAATTTTTACGATAGTAGTGAAAAATACTTTTTGAATAAAAAAAGTAACGATTTCAAAATTTTACATTTGTGCAAATTAAAAAAATGTAAATCCAATTCTTCTTCTACCCCCAAGCATCGAAAATCCGTGCATCTGAAGATCTATGGATGAGGAATTTCTAGGAGCAAGCGGATATTTGGTGTTTGGAGGAGTCAATTCACTTGGCTAAGGGGCAAATAAAATCGATGATAGGCTGCTCTTATTTCCAAAAGTCGGGAACAAAGGGTGGCAGCAGCAGCCGCAAAAGCGGTGCTGCTGAGAAAGAGGGCGAAAGTGCGGTAATTAATCGCCAGCGAAATCGATACACTGCCGTCAAATGATTTGGCGGCGGTTGAGTGGCGATTGAAAGAAATTAGCGTGTCTGTGGGCAATGAAGGGTGGGGGAGTGTGGATCATCGCCGAGTCGAGAGGGGACCGTCAAAGGAGAATGTTTGCGAATATTTTGGAATTTGACTTAATTAAATCAATGTGTTTATGTAATTGGTCACACAAGAAATGGTTCTAGAAGAAGGAGAAACGATTCTTATGAGAACAATATGTTAGGTGATGTGATTTATATAAAAGGGAAATATGAATCATGAAACTAAAACGACAGAATTCGGTGAAACTGAAAAATATTAATATGACAGTTTATAAACCAGAGGCAAAATTTTGATCCTAGCAGAAAAAATTTGCAACACAACGTGCAAAAATTGTTTGTGCTCTCATTTTTTATTATCATGTAAGCTCAAGGCAAAACTGAACGCAAAATTTGAAATCCAACCAATGGCCAAAAACATCCTGAGTGAAAGGCAATATATGGGCAAAGAACTCCGTTTTTGGATATTTTAGCTGCCATCTTGTGCTAATCCTAAGCCACTGTGCGGGCGTTGTTTGGAGGAAAAGAGAAATGTTAATCGAGTTGCGCTTAATTCGATTTGCAAAGAAACATTATAACGCGAGGAGATCCATTATGTTGGACAGCTTTTGAGAATGCCATCTTCTTACCAGATATATACTTTTTCTTGTATAATTTTTGAAGAAAAGAACACGTGACAATCTCCGTAATGCATAGTGCAACGCTGCAGTGTAAGTGGGTCAGGAGCCGCAAACTTGTAAGGAAATATTCTTAAATGATAAAAATTTGTCAAATTAAATTTTCAATTGAACATCTGAAAATAAAAAGACTAAATAAAAATACGGTTTAAAAAGTAGAACTCTTTTCCCCATAAAAATGCATGATTTATTAGACATTCCTTCCCTCCTGGTAAAAGATAATGGTAAGATTTGTGGACATGACTTTTTGACGACGGGAGTAATTCCAGCCAAAAGACAGTGTAAAAAAATCTTTCAGCCGAGAAAATTCAGAAGGTCAACAAGTTACTCAATTGTTGACGAATTAACAAAATTTTAGATAAAATGACGAAAATTATCTTTCTTAATAAGAAAAATTGCCATATTTAAAACGATGACAAAAACTATTAGAAATCGGTAAAAATAATTTGAACGAAATGGCGAAAACGCGCAATATGGGAAATATAAACAGAGTTTGTGTAAAATAGCGAACATTTCAAAACATTTTACGTCAATGTTATCCCTTTATCGATAAGTAATTAAAAAACTGTTATTTCGTAATTTTCAAACTTCTTGGGAATTTCGGGTTTCAGAGGAAATTCCAAAGTCACCGCTCCAAATTATAAAAGTTAATTTGGCGTTGGACTTCAGTGAAATGCATTAGGAAATGTTCTTTTCTGCTTGAAAGCAGCAGCAAATGGGCATTGCGGTCTGTCGCGCTGTGGCAAATTGAGCGTTCAAGGAAACAACACTGAGTCCTGGAAACAAACTGATGACATTGAAGCGGCATATGCCTTGGAAGCAATTCTTTTTTCTTTTCAAACAACAGAAAAATGGGAGCAAAAAACGGCACATTCGGGTAATTCAAATTTTAGGTCGCCGCCCCTCCGGAGGAAAACGAAGGATCAACAGCCATTTTTCATGGAAAATGAGTGAACTGAAATGCATATGGAGGCGGGAAATTTTGAGCAATGGTTTTGCTGCTCGGGAGTCGTCATAACAAAGAAGACCAGTCTCGGCCTAAAAATAGTAAAAGGAGTTGCGAATTTCAGGCGGCACATGCGGCATACAGCATATTGGAAGGAGAAGCTGCAGATGCTTTTCCAGTCCACTAATAAAAGTTATTAGTCTACCATTTTATAAAGTACACATCGTCGAAATTTTAGAAACTTTAAATCCAGGGCACTGAATATAAAATTTTGCAGAGAAATGATGATACCAGAGAAACTAGACAAAAATGTTGTGAATTATCGCGACGGCATGTAGAACTCTACACATAAACTTCTCAAATAAAAATCGCGATTAGTTTATATACGTCTGATAAAATGTTACAAGTGTCGCAAATTATGACATAATAACAGGCTAAACTTGCAGAATCAGAATTTTTGGTAATCTTACCAGAAAGACAAGTCTCGCTTAGAAGTTGTGACAAAATCGGCTAGAAAACTTAAAACTTTAGTTCTTCAAAATTTGCAACAAGAATAAAATTGTATGCAATGATAAAATTTGACGTCGCAAAATATTATTCCGCTACCAAATTTTATATGACGCTGCCTAAAATTTGACCTCTCCCAGACTTAAGTATCTCGTCTTTTGGATCGGGATGACGTCCAAAATGGAGTTGCGAGCGATCCAGCATAATAGCATATTTTGGAGGAGAGAGGCCAGTTGGAACCATATTCTCGGGCAAGTAATAAACACTATTGGTCTTCCTCGCAGCGGCTTTTGAGGACCCGCAGTGTTGGTATGAGCTGTGTTTTCTAGCCTATGCGATGCGGGAGCCATCCATGCTCTCGGTGCTCATTTGGCAGCCAACCACCCCAAAAGACTCAAGTCGAGCAGGAGATGCTTGTTTTGGGGTCTTGTTGTTGGTCGTCTTCTAGTTCTTGTTCCATTAATCCCATTTGGAGGACACAACAAGAAAAGTATGACCACGGGGATAAGGCGTGGGCATGTGAGATGTAGGGTGTAAAGAATAGGAGACGCCTCAAGGCAGCTCTTTTTCGCGGCGGCACTTTGGTCTGGAACAGCTAAAGGACTTAGGGATAAAGCCTGGATATGTGTAAACTTGGTCAAGTGTCGGCTGATGCAAACGGCCGCTGCATATTAGCGAACACAGAACAGCAGAAAAAAGCAGCGAGCGATAATGTATAACCGTCATAAACGTGTGAAAGAACAGGCGTATTTGTGAGAAGCAATCAATATGTCGGAAATTAAGATCTGATCATGAAATATATCTGTCCAAGTTATGAATTTTAACATACATAAATAGTTTTTATCATAAATTTTGAGTAAAGAGAAATATTTGATTAAAACGATTTTTGATCATAAACTTTTTTCATTTTGACATCTCAAATCTATTTGATGCATCGTGTAGAGTAGGATTGATTTACTAATAGCAATAATCTCTGTTTGAACTAGCACTCCGGAAAAATCAAGGATATTGAATCAAAGCCTTCAAAAATAAGATAGTCCCAGGTAAAAAGAAATGGTAAGGTCACTTTTTACTAAAAAATGTAATCTGTCCACTTCTTAGCAAACATATTTTTAAATGACGGCAAACGTTTGCTAAGTTGATTAATTTAAAAAAATATTAGCTTCGTTATTGCAAAGCACTCACAAAAATATATATGAGCCGTAATGATGGCAGTGTGACGGCAAAGGACCAGAAATCACACTTTTCGCTTACGGGACAAACTATTTGTCCACATTATGTAGAAATTTGAGAATATGCAAAATTAATTCATTAGTTTTCTTATCATTATAAATTCTAAAAAATGCACTGAGGAAGAAATAGCTAGTTAAAATCTCTAGAGTCGATTAGAAGAAATTCATTGAAGTAAAACACAATTAAATCTGAGTAATTTGTGATTGTTTTCCGCATTAATAATTTAAATTCGTCCATTTTTTTTGCAAAACAAAATGAACTCTTCAGAAAATATCAAATAAACCGCAGAAGTTTCCCTTTTTCTTCCAAAGAGTTTTCCTTTCATCGCTTGCCAGATTTAGAAAACGTTTCAAAATAAAAATTTCTATTGGACGGGTTTGTGCTTATAGGGGCCAAAGGCCGCCGCTTCCAATTCCGAGCATAGTGGCTCGGATAAAAAGCATCGGAATGGGATAAAGAAAAAATATGGAAGAAGTCGCGGTGGAGATGTGAAAGGGAGATAAAAAGAACATTCAGCGGGGATGGGCCAGTCGAGTCACTTAGTACGCACTTATAGCTAACAGCACTTCAATGCCAGCCTTTTGGTGGCCAGAGGGGTCTGGCCGCTGTCGTGTAATAAAAGGAACAAATGGATGAGCTTGGCAGTTGGCCATACTTCAACGGACTTTCAATGGTTTCTTTCCAGCAATACAAAGTAAAGGAAATAAATAAAGGCCGCCCTGAGATCAGTTATATGTGTGAGAAGGGACTATCTCTAAGGTGAGAGCAAAGGTTTTGATCGCAAAGCGTGTAATTCTGGAAGCTGAGAATTTCTCGCTGAGAATGTCAGAGATCTCGGTGTGATCGAGAAGGGTCAGACGGTTTTCACGTGGTAGCCAAGTGTTTACGTAAAAAATAATTCAAACGTTTGTAGACGAAATCCGGGATTGATTTCCAAATCAGTTCCTGGTCATCCAAAGAAATACGACTTAGATAAATCACATTTACCGAAATAAACCAAAAAACTTTTTATTGCAAAATTACTCTCAACAAAAAATTAAAAAAATGTTTACTATATGAATACTATTCCTGAATGAGGACTCTTGAATGGCACTTTCAAATTACGACAAAATATAAAGTTTAAATGATTGTATTGACACAAATGATGCATGTGCCCATATATTATTAGAAAAGTATGTGGATGTTGTTTCTGAAATTCCTTATAAGACATATGCCGTTATGTATTCGCTCAAAAGTATAATGAAATTGTAGATCCAATATTTTTTATAGCGGATCAAATTTTCGCATTTTATAAGAAATTTAAACCAACCACAATTTTCCTTGAATTTTGCTTTTTCTTGGTGCGCAGAGTGGCTGCTTTAAGACCTGTGAAGTGGGCTTTGTCCTGACCCGGTTTGTCCACCACTGTTACCCGTCTAAGTGTGGATGTTGCTGTGGGATGGAGGTCATTGGCACGAGGCGACGGTGGACGGTTTATCGTCATCGACTCGGCTTTCTGCAAGAAATAAAGTTATTATTATTCGATTGCCAAGACTGAATTTTTATGCTTGCGCAAAGCATAAATAAACATTTGTGGTGCTATGACTGTTATTTATTGTATAACGTTTTCCGCTGTCTGACTCGGAATTCGTATATTCATGTGGGATACCGTTATATCGTCAAGGCGTGAGTGTTTGCGATAATTTTTGGAGAAAATATTTACTTTCAAAAATTTTCTTTTGTACATTCGATCAGAAATAAACTTTGAAACTTATTATTGAAGTTTATGGAAAAATGTGATATGTTTCAGATGTTTAATGCAGTTATATTGGAAACAATAAATCACAAAATCCACAATAGATGACAAATAATTTCCATTCCTTTACCTCTATCAAATCTGGCATTGAGCCATTCTTTCTTTTCCATGGCATTCTTCCGCTCAGCGAGCATTTCGAGGCCTTTCTACTATTCGGCCTGCTCCGATCGCTGCACTCACTCTCTTGCCTCTGATAATGGTTCTTTCTCGCGAATGCGGCCGATAACGGCCTCAAAATAGACATGGACCCTTTTCGTAAGTTCGATGATGCTTCGCTGACTGACTCTTTGCGCAATGTCGTCGCCTCTTGAGTAATGTTGTCATCGTCGTCATTTTCGACAGCTTCTCCAGGGATCGAAGCCGATGAACGAGCAGATGAGCATGGTGTTGAGTCATTCGAGTTACAAACTAGGCGCCGAGGGCTGCCGGCACTGCTCAGTAACATGGCCGATGCAGGTGATAGTGTAGTCTGGATAATTTATTTTAGAAGATTAGAAGCCCATATAGGGATATATTTCGGATGGGCTATAATTGAGGATGATATTAATTTTTGGGAATATTACAAAAATTGGAAAATTTCTGCGGAAAATTTGAGCATTTGGATGATCCTTGGTCAAAATATCCTCAGATCAAAACACCTCCATGAAAATGCTCTTAACTGAGGCCGTGCACTATTAGACCCGTCTAACAATGACTTAGTTTTTTGTTATCCAGCCTGGTCTTATATTTCCCAATACCTCCAAAATTTTGTGGGTCATACCAAAAATTGCTCATAACGCTTGCAAAATACCTGTGAACCCGTCGCTAACAACGAATTGGCCATTAAGCCTGATCCGGGTCTCATTGGACTATTTGTAGCAGAGGACCCGATTGGAAGTGCGTTTGATGCCAAACCCATCGATAGTGTATATTCATTTGCAGGTAAGGAAAATCTTCGTTTTGGGCTGATATGCAACCCAGCTAGAAAATGATGAATTACTGTCGGTGGAGGGGCGTATGGGCTCGTACTTCTCGGACTTCCATTGTTGGCTCTAGCTCGCTGGACCTTTTGAGCAATTGACGCCAGGTGACCGTTAGACCCGTCTATGGTCTTTGAGTGTTTCCTTTGAGGCAAAGTTTCATCAGCATAAGGGATCATGGACTCAGATTCTGTAGTTTCGCCGAATTTCAATCCCTTTTTATCAGGCGACCTTCTCGGAGTAGAATTTTTGCCATTTTCTTGATAGTATTCAAAATAGTTACCGTACTCAGGCACAGCAATGATACCTGGCGAGGGTGTGATCTGGATATCTATCAGTGAAGCAGCCAGAGTAGAGGGAGACGTTCCGATTGATAAGCCGTACTCTGCACTGTCGATAGAGGTTGTTGTTGAGGGTATCGAAACAGAACTTGATTTGGAATTTGATGAATCCTTGGAAGACATCGAAGCTTGGCGCATTTTGGTACTACTTTTGAAGTCAATACTAGTGAAATAATTCGTAGGGTCTGAGAATAATTCTTGAAAAATTCATAGTCAAGTTAAGAAATTCACCATAATTTCTAAATTATCTATGGTGAAAATTTTCGACTGATTTATTAATTAAGGAATAACGCAGGAAACGCAATATGAGATTTCCGTCATAAGGAACAGTTTACGTACATGAGAGGTGAGCTAAATAATAATCCGGAAGATTTAATAATAATCGGGAATAATCCGCGTCGATGCTCAAAAATCGTTTTATAATATAATTTAAGGAAGTGGAAGTTTTTGGAAAACAAAAAACTAATAGTCTGGAATATTAAATGTAATCAAAAGTATTTATTGCATGAAAGCGAAGTCCATAATGAAATATGTTTGGCTCAAGCGTGAGTCATTTTATCCCTCGGATTGCCGTAAGATTACCGTCACAATAACTATTGACTTTTGCAACCAGTCTGGATAGTTCTTCATATATATTTTGCGGAAAGTACAAAAATTCCAACACGCTAACTCAGATTTAAATGTTCGATAAAAAATTGTGAAACTATAGTATTCTGAACTTTAATGTAAGCAATTTTCAGTAGATTTTCTTTCGCAAAGCTCTAAGCAAATTGTTTGAATAAAAATTGAGCTAAGTGATAACTAATAACAAATTTAGTCATAGTATGATCTTGGGAGTACACTTGCAAATATCATTATTTTCTAATAACAAAGCCAAAGCAAATTCGAAGAAATACATTTTTGAAAATAACGAAATAAGATGCAATGGAGTAATATTCAAGACAGAATAAAAATTAATTGGAGGCGCGCAAGATAACACAAGTCCAGCATTCCAAATTCAAAAAAGCTTATTTTGAACAACGTTCAAAGTTTCTTCTTTCCCAGGAGGGAGAAAATGAAGAAGCGGAGTGCTGGAATTGACAGCAGCGGGACAAAGACGCAGCAAGCGGCGGTGGAGAACGGGCGGGAATTAGGGAATTTTTAATCGCCCCGGCAACCAATTAAATATTCTCTGCTTGGTTCGCCACAGACACACTTGCACACCTTCACTTCTGTAAAAAAATCCACCAACACGACACATCAAGCGCCGGCAGTCCGAACTGAGCCCGACAAAACAAAGCCAAGCTAAGCACGTCGGCGTTTTTTGCCTGGTTTTGTATCAAAAAGTGTGACAGGCCTGTTTTTGTCCGGGAAATCCGACCTACCCCCCTAAATCGACCCCGGGGAGTTCAAATCCGGGCTCAGATTTTGCCTGGTCCCGCCACGAAAGTTGGGAAAATCGCGTTTTTGGTAAAAAATGGCCAAAAAATGACCTTTTTTTGATGCGTTACGTCAAAAATAATTGCAGATTCGGACTCAGCGCATCAAAATACCCCTAAAAACACATTTTGCTGACATTCCAAAAAAATTTCATTTTTTGGCCATTTTTGACCATAGGGGGTACCACATGGATTTTTAAAAAAATCGATTTTTTGAAAATGTGTAAAATTTTTCTGCAATCAGTGTTTTTAGGGGTAATTCGATGCGCTGATTCCGAATCTGCAATTATTTTTTTCATATCACGTCAAAAATGGCCATTTTCGGACGGTCTGTTGGGGGTTTTTCGTCTCAAGTTCGAACCCCAGGTCCGTCAATCAATTTTTTTCTCGCGAAAATACCGAATTTTCTTAAAAATAACCACAAATTCTTGTTTACCGGACCACAATTGATTAAAAATTTGGAACTGTAAAATGAAATACCATCAATACTAATTTTCTGTCACCATTTTATGACAATTTTAGCCCAAAAACGCCAAAAAACGCAATTTTCCCAACTTTCGTGGCGGGACCACCCCCGATCTGAGGTCAAATTCGGATTCGCCGTATCCGAAATAGGGTATCTACCAAAAATCCCAGTCCATTTCGGACATACTACTTTACTTTTTCTCCAAAATACACGAAAATGGCCATTTTTTGGCAAAAAAACCGAAAAAATGTCATATTGGGCTCAAATTTCGTCTTAGCTAAGATTTTTTTTGAAAAAGTAAAATTTGAGGTGTTTCTCGATCATACTGGACAAGTGAAATATTCATCTCTATGTTTAAAATTAAAATCTGGGGTCTCAAAGTTGACTCATTTAACACTGAAAAACGCAAAGTATACCAACTTTGAAGCCCAAAATATTAATTTTAAACATAGGGACGAATATTTCACCTACCAGGTATGATAGAGGAACACCTGAACTTGCGTCCTGGCAAAAAAAATCATTCATAAGACGAAATTTGATTTTTGGCTGAAATTGGCCGCCACGCTTTTTGATACAAGAAACGCCGACGTGTAAGGTGATGGATTAATCGGTGGTGAGAATTTCCGAAGAGCAAGATCAATTGGGTACGAAAATAGTCAGTCAAGCAGTTATTTATGAGGATTTGGGTTTGACATAATGAGAGGAAATGAAGGATTGGATCAAAAGGTTCGTTTTCTAGAGCACAAAGAACAGTGCTTGAATTCTGAGAACTGCTGAAGATAAGTGATTAGAACTCGAAATCTTGACGTTTAGATTCCAAGTCATTGCTAAAAAAGCTACGATAAATATATTTTTGAAGCTAGCCTGATAAAGAGCATAGATGTGTACGAGATAGTGGGCAGTGCGGATGTCATTCACAATTAGAAAACAATACAAAAATTTTTTGAGACCTTAGGAATAAAAATTATAAATACATTGTAAAACTCAATGATTCAAATTTTATGTCAAAAATTTCAGATTTAACATTGAGAAAAAATGATTTAGAAAAGAGCAACTCTGAAAATTAATATTCATATTTTCTCAGAAAATTTTATTATCAAACTACCAAATTATGCAACTACCAAAACGTAGCAGACATTTTCATACCTTTGACAAGCTCTCAGTTTCATTTTCTTTCCGGTTCAATAAAAAAGACGATCAAAAAATTAATGAAATATGTAACAAAGAAGTTCAATGATTGACTATAGAATGGCATAATAATTCCAGAGATCATTCGTTGTCTACAAAAAAGTTTTCAAGGGTTTGCTAAATCAAAGTGAGCAAAAAATGCTTAGATAGCAAGAAATGAAAGCCAATAAACGACAAAATATGTTTTTTCGTGGACTTTTATATGTGGCTTTTGCAGCGAGCGAATCTAATTATTTTTGCCGGTATGGTTATGCCGTGGCAATGCCTGTAAAAACTAATTCTACTTTGAAATTTAATTAAACATTAGCTCAATGCTCACTAAAGCGCTAATGATATCAGAAAATATTACAAGGAATTATGGCAGATAATTGTGTCCGCTTAGTGCAATTATTTTCAAAACGGCCAAAGTGACAACGCTTAAAGTATCAGCCAGCACAAAATAAATGGACAAATCTAACTCCCTCGGGAGTTTAATAGTTCTTCTCGCTTTGAGTTTAGTTATGGATTACAACTTTTATGCAACTATTTGTAAACATTGAAACACTTTCGGTGGTTCAATTGAGACGCAGAGGTTAATCTGAAATGCTTCGTTGGTGGATATAGAATAGACAGCACATTGAATCTCCATTTTTGAGAATGGAATGAAAATGGAAGGAAAGGAAATTAAATGTTATGCATTTCAGTCCATGGCTATTCATTATCAACATTTCAAAATATACCCCATTTCGGTAAATGTTTGGTAATTTTGCTCAAATACCCTAAAGAATTGTCAAACTTTTCCATAGAATTCATTTCCAAAATTCCCTTGGATTTTAGAACAAAACACAATTTTTGGGCACTATAACGGACTGAATGGAGTTTATTTGCTTTTACCCGGGCCTTTTATGGATTTCCGGCCAATATAGTTCCAAATTTCTGCCAAAAATAGCGGAACTCGCTCGAAATACCAAAACGAATGACCTCAATCCGCCAAAGTTGGACCACAATTAAGCGGCAGTCTTTCAAAAATCCGATCGATTAATCCATAAGGAGCCAAATGAAACACCATTTGGGTGCCAGCTGAATGGCACCGAGTTAAATTTATTCCAATAACAAACGCCATTCAAAATGAAACAGAGTCGATGCCCTTTGGCGGTGTGGCGACGGGCATTCCTGGCTGAGGAGAAATTCAAGCCGTTGGCCTATCCTTCGGCTTGAGGAGTGAGGGTGGCGAGTATAAATGACCATAGTCACGCAGGAAAGGCACTCCCGACGCTCAATAAACTCGCTATGCGCATGGGAATTTTTTTATGACGAGCCATTTGGAGAAATATGGGAAGCAGGGAACATGGAGCACAGAAGCAAAGAGTCTGGAGATCTTTATTTAGCTGATTACGTAACATTCGAGTTTTGAAACAAGGAAAATGAGAACTCGGTAAATTGAGAGCCACGCAAGAGTGTGCATTACCTTATAAGTCGCTGAGGAAAAACAATACCAGCATTAATATGCCAAAAGTAAACATGTCTTGGAATTTGGGTCTGGAAAAATAAAAAATCGAGTCTTGAGTTTTCAAATTTTTCGACTTGACTTTTTGGAACTTGGCCGGATCGAGACTCGCCGAGTGTGCGCGAGCAATTCCGATTCTACAAAACCGTACCATATGTGCTACAATGTATCACATAAAATAAAATATGCAAAGTACAATGTTTTGTGCAAGTTTTTGGTGATTATCCATAATTAACCCGAATTGGAGGTCCGCTTTGTCACAGGACGTTATTCTTTGTGTTTTGTAGTCCAATTGAACTATACTTATCTCCGTTTCATATTACGTGTTCTTGAGCGGATTATGTTTGACCTTGAGATTTATGTTATTTCAATACTTTCGTCATTATTCCCTTTATAAATTCTGAATGTGTAAAAGGTAAAGGTTTTAGCTGACATGATTTCTGTACCTTGTTAAAAATTGTTTCTCTTCAAATATGCAAATCAGTTTGCTCAAAGTTGGCCTACCTTAATGAGGTCAGCGGAGAATCCGTCATCGGAGCTGTGCTGTCGACTGCACAGGCAAAATCTCTTGATCATGAGTCTGTGAATCACGGGCAGTTCAAGACTGGGCATGCGCGCTCGTACTTTCATAACAGCCATTTGGTGCCACAGCAAATGCGAGCTCGATGCCGATCACATGTACCATCGACTGACGCAAATAAAATACGGCGGTAGCGAAATATTAACTGCGTCTTCACCAATGTTGCCGATTAAATGAAAATTACTGAAAAATAAAGTCTTTTCTATATTTATAATAAAAATTCATTGGCATAAAACATTTCAAAAGGGCCGTTTCAATTTTGCCCATTGATTCGTACATATAAAAACGTTGAAACGTAAACACATAAAAACGTTCGAAATCTTACACCTTCGGTGCATTAGGATACAATCATTGCATATGCCGTAAAACAAAACAAAACATATTTAATTCCAATTCGGTGATTCAAATTTGATTCACAAAAGTGAAAATGCACATCTCAGAAAAACATCTCAGAAATTCGCTAAAGTTTCGGTAACTGTAGGAGCAGGTGCTTCAGATACATTGATTCACTTGATAAGGTTTCAAATAAAATGATAACAGATGCAGAATGATACATATTGAAAAATAATGTTTCGAAAATAAGCTTAGTTGGAAGCAAGCACCGAATTTCATTTGGAGGTTTGTCAATGCAATTTTATTATTATGCAATATATTCTCTATCTTTCGGTGTTGGAAAATGAACAAATTATATTCAAGACTTGATATTCTGCTTCTGTTTGTTCTATCACGCCAAATTCCTCAAATTTTTTCTGCTAAACAAATGATCCAATAATTCCATAAAAGTATTATAATCCTTCGCAACTTTATAATACCGTCGTGTATAATTAAAAGGGAAAAATAATGAAAAGATTAATTTTAGAAAAGAATTAATTTTAAAGGGAAGCAAAAATTTGCACAATGTTTGCAATATTTGCAAATAAAGGATTAAAATGAGCGTATTTATGTGCGAAAGTTTTACTATAGTTTGAAAAAAAATTTGACTAAGTAAATAAAGATCGAATTAAATTACGATAGGCATATAAAGCAACTTATTTTATGTGTGAAATTTTGTTGGAGTACAAGAATGAAGTGAAACGAAGTGACGAAAAGAATGCACTAGAACAAGAATGAGCCAACTGCCGAATGGACATAAAATACAGGCTGCTGAATCAACAAAAGCGCAATATTATAGGGCGGAAGGCCGTTATTTGAGTTCACATTGCGGCCTTCCTCGTGGGCCCACCTTTACTATTGTGTCATTTCGCTTGGCTTACGCGCCCATCAAAATTCCAACAAATATTATAGGCACTTGGTTCGAATAGGAAAGTTCGATTTATTTGTGTGAATAACAATTTTTTTTATCGGAAATAAAAAAGGATAAACCTATTAAACAAGACCTTTAGTCAGGACTAAGAAGTTCAAGACGAGAAGTAAACAAACAAATTTGGACCAAACAATCGATTTTTTGGTTTGATGGGATTTGAGGTGTTTTTTGAACGAAAATAAACGTGACTCGTACTTTTCATTGTTTCCGTTATCGTATGCCCAGCTCATTATTCAAAATTGAAAAATTTGTTGCCGCTGGCAATCGACTTTTGAAATTTGAAAGGACCAAAGATGAAAAGTTCACTCAATAGAGGCCACACTTTTGACCCAGGAAAGAGCGAAAATTACATTCATTGCATGTTTCGAAAAAGTGCTCCTTGAATTTTTCCATTCTTAGCGAATGAGTCACACCGTTTTTTACCAGGGAATCGTCCAAAAATTTTGTCAGCGAGCGAAGCAAAGTTTGATTCCTCGTCGCATTTGATGTTTTCCTCTTTGTATTTCTATATTCTTCATGATTCATTTTATTAACTGATTTCGCAAAATTACAACATTACGCTGCTTAAAGTTGGAAAAATTGTTCAAGAATATTTTAAGGGTCAAAAACAATTCTTTGTAAATCCAAGCGTTAGAATAGGACTTTGTCTTTAGACAAATGCCAAAGATTCGGAAATAAGCACAGACATAAAATATTACCGCCGCCGCAGTCGATAGCCTTGGGTGGCCTAATTGCGACAAATGGGTGTTCGGGGGTGTACACTCAGAGGATAAATTAGGAAAAGACATATAACGTGAGCTCAGAAAAGAACATGGAGTAAATTATTTCTGTTTCACTCTAAAAAGGGGAATGTCGCAATTACAACAATGGACGTAACAAATGTCTGAAGGATTCAAACGGTGTAATGGATATCAAAATCTAATAGAAAAACGGTATTCTCCATACAAAAGAAATGAAAATATTATGAACAAGAAAGAGAGAAAATTGGCATATGATAACAGGGGTTGAAATTTCGAGCACTTCAGAATGCTTCATTTTCGAAATATGGGACAGAGAATTCTGTTTTTGGCTATAATGGAAATGCAAAGTTTTTGATTGGAAGTGCTATTTTTAATAAGTGAGTTTCGGATTCAAATGTTTTGCAATATAAATTTTATTTCTTAAATTTCTTTAAAAAATGCCTCAATCTGTCACACTTCCCATATTTGCCAATTTTTCATGTACAGGTTCAATAATCCTGAACAAAGACTTTATACGGCACTAGATTTCACTTCCAGCATCTTATCAACAACGGAATCTTTTGAACAAATCCTCGGCACCAATTCGTCCACACCATTGGACAATCCCCATAAGACGAAATGGAGTAAATTATTTGAGTTTTATCCCAAAAGGAGAAGACATGCGCTGTGATGTGGACAACGGGGGGGGGGCGAATGTTTAAAAATGTTCAAATGCTTGCTGGGAGGGCTTCTTCGAAACCAACCGAGACCGACACGCCCTGGCCGACGACCCATCCTGCTGTCCTTTTTGCGTTCTGCACCCCAAGGAAGGCCAACTCTTTGGCGCTGTTTTCGACAATTTCAATAAAGAAAGGGGAAGAAGTTCCCGTGTTTCTCGACGCCCTTTGGAAGGCTTTGTCCTAATAAACGCATAGACGTTTCCAAGTTTCACACTTTGCTCTTTTTTGCGTTTTGGCCCGGCGCCGCGGATTTTACTGCTGCTGGGAGACGTGATTGGCCATCTCCGCTTTACAAATGAGTGTGGTCGAGTCGAACTTCGCGGCGGCCGGAAATTCGTAAGAAATGCGTCGAGAAAATGAGGAAAACAAAACGGGAAGTCGACAGAAATTTAATTTTTACAGGATTTCAGTTCCTTCTGGAGTTTTACTCTCATGGAACGATATGTTTTGACCTTTGTAGGTCGCTTAAAAAGAGTTTGTAGCAAAGGGCTCCCCACTAAAATATTCGGGAGCTAGCTTGAAATATAAAGGAATTATTGCTAATCCTTTGAGAATCCAATGAGGAAAAGGTAGGTAAGTGACACCAAAGTTAATTATTTTTGATACAAAAAAGGAGGATTTTTGCCGAGAGGCACATAATTCTACATAATTTATTTAAAAACATTGCCCATAAATTCCGACTCAATAAAAGAAAAACAAAGAAATTAAAATAAAAAATACGGAAGTCATATTTTTTAATTCGGGCAATCGAATAGAAACTAGGACGAAATAGAACGAGGAAGTAAAACGCTAGGTGAAACAATTGTCTTTAACTATTTTCACTTTCATTTTGACTCATACATAACTGCTCTGAGCTTTGTTCGGCATTTAGAAGGATTTAGCGCAAGGTGAGCACAAAAAGTGATTCGGGAGCAAAATTGCAGAGGGAAATGATTGTAATCCTTTAATTAAAATGACAAATTTGAGGAGTGAAATATGGACTGTTTCGGATAGGAGTGTAGGTGTTTAATGTTAAACGAGCAATATAAAGAAAGATGCTTTAGAAACAATATAAGTTTGTGGCAAAATTCCTTTTATGGGACAAATATTCGCTCTTCGACGCTCAAATGAAAATTTTGCAAAAAAGTAGTTCGCACCATTTTTAAATCATCTTTGACCAAGAAAAGTGTAAAATTTGGCAAAAAATTTTATTCCAGGCTTATTAATTTAATTCCCTGAAGACCCATAAAGACATTCGCGCAAAACATAATTAGACTATCAGAAAAGGACTCTACCGATATTTTAACTCAAAATTTTTGCGAAAAACTGCTTGCAAACCTCAGTCGTCCTGCTCATTAAACACCATATTATGGACAGTGATCACAAGGCCTCACAACAAAAAATAAAACGAAACATTCACAGAACAAATTTGCGACAAAAGCATCAAAATACGTGTGAATGCGTGTCATTTTAGACAAACGGCTTAATTATGAAAGGGCGCAAAACAACCTTTGAAAATAGCGATTCGAGTCACATTCCTTCGGAGCTGGTGGTGGAATCTCCAGCGGACCGCTGCAAAACACCGAAAGAGAGGAGAATTGCTGCTGCGAAGCGGCGCAAAGCACTTGTTCTTTGTAAATAACAACAGACTTGCCGCCACTGACAGTTTTGTGTTTGAGAATGGTTTGAAAGAGTTTGGTTCAGTGACAGCAAACAAACTGTCGTTGAATTGTCGAGTGGGCCACACAATGAAAATGGGAGAACACAACGGAAAGGATTCTCAAATTTAAATAATGGGTTAATAATAGCCTTAAGGGGATTAGGTTCTATTTTTGGGATTGGCTTTTGAATAACAAAGAAGTGTGTATGATTATGCAGAGGATTTGCTGGAATGTAAATATGTAAATTTGCTAAATCTTCTGTAAAAGTTGAGTTTTTAGTAGAATTTTCACCTTAAGGAGACCTTTTTTATTTTCCAAAGTCTAATAATATCACTTGCTACAACACTTTTCAATATAAATTTTGCATGTTTCGAAAGATGTCGATTTGATAAGAGCAAATAACGTTTAAGAAATTGAAAGGTTAACTAAAAGAGCTTAGAAGCTTTAGCGAGGTGATAATACAGAATTACACATTTTCGCTATGATTAGAACATAATCTGGACTGAAATTGTATGCTCGTATTTTTGTTAGACGGCAATGCATATCAGTCTGCCAAATATTAAAGAACAAAAGATATGTTAAAGTGTCTCCAGAGTGGGAAAGACACAGTTTTGCCTGAAAACATCTCAAAAAGTTTAGACTGCAGTTCAGATATTGTTAGAAAAATATATTGTGAAGCATTTGAGAGCAAGCGTAAATTTTAACAAAATTCTATTAATTAGAAAAAGAGAAATGTTCTAAATTTGACAGTTTTCAGAAATTACAGTTATTTAACGAAATGCCAAAAATATTTAGAATTGCTCAAAAGTTGTTTTATACTATTCATATTAGAAAGATACACTTTAAAAAGATAGTTTGGCAATAAAATTTAGTTGATATCTGTTTTGGCACATTGTTTAAAAAAAGTGTTAATAAAACAAATAAACATTGTGAAGGATTGGTGCGGGTGGCCCAACTGGCACCGTAAAGACGATCTTCAAGTTTTTAATTAAGATTTAATAAACGCCTTAAAAGGGCCAATAAAGCGCTAAGGCAAACAATGTGTTATGTTTTCTTGGGAATTGTCATTATTATTTTAAGGAAACTTCCTGGTGCTAAACGCTAATTATTTAGAAAAAATTAAGAAAAATATTTGAAGAGCACTTCGGAATTTGAAAATATGAACTCCTTTTAAAGCTCTTTCATAGCTCGATCCCATTCGTTCATGTATGAAGAGGACATATTTAAAATAGAAATCTGAATAACAATGTAAGGCGAAATTGAAGTTTGAAGACATCAGACTTGAATTTAGAATGACATCATTGCAAAAGAGAGGGCGTATGTCTAATTTTTTGGGTAAATTTCAATTATTCACAATCATATGATGATTGGGAAAATATGATACGTGTAGTGCTGATACTGTAACACGTTTCAAAAGTTTAATAATAATGTGTCAGATATAATAAATATTAAAAACGAATAAAATTCAACAAAAACCTGAACCTGACATATTAGTGAACAGAAGAGAAATTCATTCCCAAAATTGCCCCATAGTGCCTTAAGTTCCATGGCTTAGCTTAGTTTCAATATGGGATTCAAGAGGCTGAATCCTAGGATATACAGATCGAAGGTCATATGGTAAATCCGGATCCATTTTCTGCTATCAAACCAAGAATCGAAGCAAATTCATATACTGAAAGTCGTAATCACTGATTCAGGAATAAATCCGAATTTCGGATGGGAGATTCCGATTTGGAATCCGGATATACCGGGCATAAAAGCATAAAAGGCTCAAAATCGGAGCTAGAGCGGAATAAATCAATTCGGTCTTTAACCTTATACCTTTGCACAAATTTACCAACAATCTTAATGGAAAGCGCATTATGATTCGAAAATCCGAGCCAGAGCCAATTAAATTGGCGATTGTCGAAAGCGGAAATATATTTATAAATGGCTCAGCGAATTTACACTTTGCAAAAAGTAGTCTGACCAAAAAAAGTGCGGTGTTTATGGTTCACTTCTCTCAAATAGGTGTGGATCTGAAAAATTCAATTTTCTTTACAAATTCAATTCAATTTAGTATAACTGCGATTTTGCCAAATCGAAAATCTTCACTAAAGATGTTAGTCAATGATTCTATTAATTAACACTCTGATTAAGGCGGCTGAATTCGATCGAAAATTTGCTGTATCTGTAAAAATGCCCAACAAATTGTGCACGTTTTGTCTGAAACGCATCTGCCGTCTCGAAGTTTCTTTCGGTTAGTATATTGGTAATTACACCGGGGTCATGCCCTGTTTCGTATGAAAACAGGATCCCTCCCGTAAAATTCAAATAATTAACTTGAAAAGGGGGGCGATTTCTCATAAAATTAGGAAAATCGGAGGCTGCGCGCTCATTAAACACCATATTATGGACAGTGATCACAAGGCCTCACAACAAAAAATAAAACGAAACATTCACAGAACAAATTTGCGACAAAAGCATCAAAATACGTGTGAATGCGTGTCATTTTAGACAAACGGCTTAATTATGAAAGGGCGCAAAACAACCTTTGAAAATAGCGATTCGAGTCACATTCCTTCGGAGCTGGTGGTGGAATCTCCAGCGGACCGCTGCAAAACACCGAAAGAGAGGAGAATTGCTGCTGCGAAGCGGCGCAAAGCACTTGTTCTTTGTAAATAACAACAGACTTGCCGCCACTGACAGTTTTGTGTTTGAGAATGGTTTGAAAGAGTTTGGTTCAGTGACAGCAAACAAACTGTCGTTGAATTGTCGAGTGGGCCACACAATGAAAATGGGAGAACACAACGGAAAGGATTCTCAAATTTAAATAATGGGTTAATAATAGCCTTAAGGGGATTAGGTTCTATTTTTGGGATTGGCTTTTGAATAACAAAGAAGTGTGTATGATTATGCAGAGGATTTGCTGGAATATATAAATTTCCAAATCTTCTGTAAAAGTTGAGTGTAATAGAATTTTCACCTTAAGGAGATCTTTTTTATTTTCCAAAGTCTAATAATATCACTTGCTACAACACTTTTCAATATAAATTTTGCATGTTTCGAAAGATGTCGATTTGATAAGAGCAAATAACGTTTAAGAAATTGAAAGGTTAACCAAAAGAGCTTAGAAGCTTTAGCGAGGTGATAATACAGAATTACACATTTTTGCTATGATTATAATATAATCTGGACTGAAATTTTATGCCAGAGCTCATATTTTTGTTAGAAGCAATGCATATCAGTCTGTCAAATATTAAAGAACAAAAGATATTTTAAAGTGTCTTCAGAGTGGGAAAGAAAAACTTTTGTTAGAAAAATAGATTGCGAAGCAAATCTAAAAAAATCTGTAAATTTTAACAAAATTCTATTAATCAGAAAATGAGAAATGTTCTAAATTTGACAGTTTTCAGAAATTAAAAAGTTACAGTTATTTAACGAAATGCCAAAAATATTTAGAATTGCCCAAAAGTTTTTTTATACTATTCATATTAGAAAGATACACTTTAAAAAGATAGTTTGGCAATAAAATTTAGTTGCGATCTGTTTTGGCACATTGTTTAAAAAAAGTGTTAATAAAACAAATAAACATTGTGAAGGATTGGTGCGGGTGGCCCAACTGGCACCGTAAAGACGATCTTCAAGTTTTTAATTAAGATTTAATAAACGCCTTAAAAGGGCCAATAAAGCGCTAAGGCAAACAATGTGTTATGTTTTCTTGGGAATTGTCATTATTATTTTAAGGAAACTTCCTGGTGCTAAACGCTAATTATTTAGAAAAAATTAAGAAAAATATTTGAAGAGCACTTCGGAATTTGAAAATATGAACTCCTTTTAAAGCTCTTTCATTTTGTGTAAAACCGGATCCACTAAAGAGCTAGCCTACTACAACACCAAGAATCGAAAGCACTGTTATATTATAACAGAAAGCTCGTAATCAGCTGACTTTGCAGGAAATAACTAAGCGAACTTGGTACCGGAATGGGAAATTTCCAGTTCAAAAATAGCGCTATCCTGGATAAAACCGGTGCATTTAAATAGCCATACAAAGTGCTGCAAAAGGCGGAGAGCTTGGCGAGGGTGCGGAATAAATGCAAATGCAGAGTTCCTTTGAAACCTTATACCTTTGCAACAAATTTAGCGAGACGAAATTATTGACAGAGGCGAGCGAAGTCCGTTAAGATTCGCATAAAGTCCGAGGCCAAAGGCTATTTTATTTTTAAGGCCGTAATGTACGAAAAAAGCGGAAATTCATCATTTATAAAGATTTGGCTAAAGCGTAATTTAAGGACTTTATAAAATATCTGACCAAAAAACAATAGAGGCAGTGGTTTAATGATATCACTTCACGTCAAAACTGGAGGCTGTGGATCGAAAAGTTTTAATTTCCGATACAAATTTTCAATTTTTTCAATGCTTTAGTCCAGAAACGTGGCATTTTTGACGGCAAAATCGGAGAAATCTTCACCAAAACAGATGCTATATTTCAAACATCGATTTCCTATTTCTACAATTTACTCTTCTGGGGATGAACGCTGTTTCTGAATACGATCTCAAAAATTTAGCCGGTTTATTTTTGCTAAAAATTGACCAACAAATTATGCACGTTTTGTCTGAAATTTTGACATTCTGCCATACTTCGAAATTTTCTTTAAAAACGAAAAGTTATTATTTATATTTTGTGTCATTTACAACCGGGTGCAATCAAAAGTGCCCCCCCTGATTTCGTAATGTAAACAACGAGGCAGTCGCCTCTCCGTGTTTACAACTTTACATGCAATGTACATGTAAAGTTGTAAACAGGGAGAGGCGACTGCCTCGTTGTTTACATTACGAAATCAGGGGGGGGCACTTTTGATTGCACCCGGTTGTAGTTACTTTTTTTGTATAACTGTACTTATAGATTACGATTTTTCAATCTAAATAGCATGAAGTCACATATATTCACAATGTTTACTTCAGTTAAGAAATAATTTGAGGACAGGTAGTATAATAACTGATGGATAAAATGGACTATAGGAGATAACTTTGAGCGCAGTTCAGTAGCGCCGATTCCTTTTGCCTTTGTTTTTCTTGCCTTTACGACGGCCACCGCCTCGCTTGCCACCTAAAATATATTTAATTAGGTGTTAGCTAATTTTACGTCAGAGTTTCGGGTTGCACTCTATTTAAAAAGTGCTTTTTATAGAAATTTCGAATAATGCCAACATACAGTAATTTTAAATGCAATTTTAAAATCATAGCATTTTAACACGCAAAAACTAAAACTGTAAACATTTTAAAATTTAAACGTAAATTTGAACAGTTAAAATTAAAAGACCTGGAACACTGAAAAATTGATACGGAAACTCTTAAAAAGTGAAATTTTTAAATTCGCAAAAATTACGTAGCCGTAAAAAAATTCTAAAATTTTAAGTTTTCAAGGATTTTAACAAGCTAGAGCATATTTAAAACTTTCGTATTCAGTATAAGATATTTTCCTGTAGATAACTATGAGACCTCTGCTATAATTGTTAATTGCAATACTTTCTGCTAAACTCTTACCTTTTCCTTTTTTGTTATGGCGTGCCTTTTTACCTTGTTTCTTTTTATTGTGGTGTGGTCTCTTTTTGAGGTGTCCTTTTCGTTTACGTCGGCCTTGTCTTCCTCGTTTTCCAACTTTATTTTTGTGACCTTTCTTGTGCCAAAGTTTACCTTTGAGCACTTTCTTGCCAATTTCCTGCAGAATTTTCTTCTCTTTATGGTTGAATTTGTGCGCGGGTTTCCCGTTATTTTTCTGAAATATAAGAATATCGTCCATTTTTTGAGTGGATCTGTGTTAAGTTGTTATATTCTTATTTCAAATTTCGATGAAAATTGTTTCAGTTTAGAAAAGATTATAATTTGATATCGAAAATGTAAGTTTTAGCAATGCCAAAAAACTGTGATTTAAAGGAGGTAAATCGTGGCTGATTTATCCAAAGTTTAATAAGTTTCTCATTTGTATGAAAGTAAATTTGTTTAATTAGAACTTTTGATACATACAGAAAGAGACTATATAAATTCTCTTATATTTTTCTCCTGTAAAAAATTTGTATAAATCGGTCTTTTGCTAACATTTTGAGAATATTTCTTTCAAAAATTGTTAATTTTATATTGTTTTGGCTAGTTGAAGAATTTGTAGCCAATGAATAATGCATAAAGCTCTCGAAACTTGTCTTTAGCTTATTGTTCACAAAACTAGTATGAAAGTTTAAGTAGTTAGCACCTTTTCTTAACCCTTCATTGCCGGAGCCATAGACAAAAGGCAGAATGTCTGCGCTACCATTAGCTTTATTTTAGATGAGCTGTCTTTATTAAAAACAATATGGCCGCCACGGTTTATGCATAGACTCTTTCTTTCTTTATGTAATGAACACTCATTCGTTTCTTTTCTTTTTGTGATTTTTGTGAAAGAGAGATAAAATCAATAACGTATGATGTATCATACACTCGGCAATGAAGGGTTAAACGAAGTTAAGAAAAAGAAACCAAAAATAGCAAACTTATTTGTAAAGCATTGAGAGGCGCACATTACGACAAGCGACAGTCGGAACCGAGGAAAAGTTGAAACAAGGCATAGATTTGTATAAAGTACCGGAAAATTATAGGGCGGAGAGCAAGTAAAAGTAACATAAAAGGTAAGAAAGTGTAACATTATTGTTTCAAAATATTGAAAAACATCTAAAATTATGCATTTTTATTGTTATTATTCGAAGCCAATTTCTTTTAAAAATTCATATTCAAAAATGTGTTAATTAATTTTTGAGAACGAATTTTGTTTTTGCCACAATTTTTACATTTAATCAATGCATCGGGCCTCGCAGATCAGCAAAAGAACTGGTATATCAACAAAGGAAAACTTCGTTGACCTGCAAATGACACGGTCAAGGCCCACCTGCTCAGTACCGTCGGTGCTAGCGTTCTTGCTACTCACCGGCTTCTTGGAATCTTTTTTGGTCGACTTTTCAGGGACAGCCTTTACAGGGGCAGGTTTTTCCGTGGGTTTTTCGGCACTCTTTTCCAACCTCTCAAGACTTTCCATTAACTCTGCTTCGAGAGCACTGAAATCATCACTCACATCGTCGCTCAGATTCGAAGAAGACGCATGTGGATTCGGTTGTGGAGGTCCTGAAGTTGGAGTGGCTGCGGCTGCAGGCGTCGGAGGGCCATTATTCGTTCCTCCGGATGGAGCTGTGGTGACCTCGAAGCTATCCTCTTCGAGATCATCGATAAGGTCGGAAGAGGTGAGTTCAGGTGGCTGGGGCGGGGGCAGGTCAGCCCCCACAAATGCAGAAAGGGCGTGTAATAGACAGGTAAGAATACATAGAGATCGGAGGTTCATTGGAACCGATGGATGGCGCTTGAAGTTGTCGAACCAGGTAAAAGTTTAGCAAGTCATACTGATAAAGTGGTCTATAAATTACTTATCATTATTGGTGTTCAAAAACATAAAAAGATTATTATAAAAAGGGAAGAATGCCAACTATATGGATGATATATGGACGAATTTTTAATTAAGGGCATTTTAAGGGTATAAAATTTTATTATCATCATTATTTTTATCAATCAAAGATAAAATTTAAATGATAGTAGTAAATACATAAACAAGTTTCGCAAATGGAAATAAAACAGAAATCTGAAACATATTATGCGGTGTTTGAGTTTCCGATTAAATTTCGGAAACCGTTTCTTATAAGTAAGGACGTTTCTGGCGTGTCCGAGAGGTGTGGTACAAAATTGAGGTTTTTCATCCATTCCCTATATTGACACAAAACCTATTTTATGTCAAATGTACTTTTGCAAAAATTACAATAGCTAAAAGGCTGGACCGGAGACAATCCACCCCATCGGGAGAATAAACAAATAAAACGTCGATCTTCTTCGGAATATGGAAGTCATGCCAAATAAAAAATTATGGTTAAAACGGAGAGTTGGCTCCATGTCAATGAAAATCTTATGATTTAATATCAAAATAATAACAGCTTTGCTAAAGACCTGATTCAAAATGAAAATAGAATGGGTTATATCATGTGGCACACATTTCGATATACTTGAAAGAATGGGTCTTCCCAGTTGGCTCTACAACAAGCAGGCTACAGCAGACAGGTAGACGAAAATGGGCATGACGTAACAGATTTTAAAGAGGTTCCCCATGAGCAAAATAAGGAAGAGACTGGACGTCAATAAAAGTAACTGTCGACTGGTATGAGAGCAAAAAATACCAAAAATTATTGAAAAGTAAAAATCGTCAAAATAATGGCAAGGTCTATAACAAAACATGTTGCACAATTTAGAAGAAATTGACTATGAAAGGACAAAACAACATTGAGATTTTTAAATTAGGAATTAACAAAGGGAAACCCTCGGCTTCGCCGCGGACCACGCGAAATTTTCCTTTGTAAGTATCAAAAGTGGCAAAAATGACATTTTTGCCAAAAAGTGCACTTTTTTGATACCTGCATAGAAACTGTTTACGGATTCGTTCTTAGAATTCCTAGGGAAGCATTTTGAGCTATCATGCGTCCAAAAAGGAGCTGATCCCGAAAAGATTCTATTCCAAGCGAACGGACACAGTGCGCCCTAGAGGAACTCGAAGTAGGAAGCGTGTCAATGTTCACTGTTCCTTTCACAACTCAGATTCTCGATTGGAAGTTTACAAGAAAGTTTGTTCAAATAAATGTTATACTTTTCGAAAAATAGACGACAACTATTCTCGGGGCACCTAGTGTCTATTTTTGCCAAGAGGAGAGAAATACAGCTAGACATCCACAGATACTGCCTCTCATGAGATAGGAGGGAACATTTCTACAGTGCACACTTTGCGCCAAAAGCTTAGTTGTCCCGCCGCGATAGGCCCAATCGCAAGGCGGCTGCCTCGCTCTCTTCGTTTCGAACGAAGAGAGAGGTAAGAGACGAGAGACAAGCAGAGAGTTTAATTTGTTGCTAGTGTGCGGCGCACCCTCTGCTTGTCTCTCGTCTCTTACCTCTCTCTTCGTTCGAAACGAAGAGAGCGAGGCAGCCGCCTTCCATTCGCGTCCGCACAGCCGCGAATTTGAAATCACTGATAAGATCTCCAGTGCATTTAAATTGTGAAGAAGTTCCCTCCTATCTCATGAGAGGCAGTAATGACACCAACTTGAGTTGAATTCTGCCGCGTATGGATCATTGTGCGTCCCAGAGAAAAACGCGTCTGGGCATTGCCTTGGTATCAGACGACGGTGCGCAAGTTTCTACGGAAATTATAAACACAGGTTAGAGAAATATACAACATGAGACAAAACATTGTATCCTGAAGAGAAATTTCACTACGACTTCTAACAAAATTAGACCTATGCTGGGTAGGTAGAAGTTGGTTGACTACTGGACGCAGATTTCTACGTATCTTCTCTCCAAGTAATTCTCTTACTTGGAAAAACTCTAAACTCTCTTACAAGTGATGATAAAATTTACCAGAGAAGGGGTCAAAGTAGGTGGATTGCGATATTTTGAATCTGAAAAGTCACTGTTGTTTTACAATGAAAATTTAATGTTGTTTTACAATGAAAAAATCATGATTTTTTCTTTTTTCCCAAGGAGTCACTTTCTTTTTTCACAAAAAGTCACTGTTTTTTTACAATGCAAATTAAAAAAAAATCATTTTTTGGTCATTTTCGTGATTTTTGTGAATTTCTCCTTGAGAAAAAAGAAAAAATCATGATTTTGGTACACCTTGTAAATAAATTCAAGCGGTATTGGAAGTGAGTAAAAAAGTTTTGTTGTTGTAAAATTTGAACAATATACCACTATTAATTATTCTATGGTAAAATGTGATCGCTCCTAAGTTACAGGAAAAATGACGTAAAATTGAACAAATGCAAAAAATGATCATGTACTGTCTGCTTTATTTGTATTTTCTTACAATACGCAAACTCTGTGGAATCAATTTGTATAGATTTTTTATGCCTGCTATCTGATATACAGAACGTTTTCCATAAGGTTTGTACGATTTAAGGTGTATTTGATCAATCCCACTGAAGATAGATGTTAGTCAAAAAATAACATCACCAACAGATTTGTAGAAGAAATAGTAAAATCTACAACAGGATGTCATGTAAAAGTTAAACTGTATCGATATACATCATGATGTTAGAGTCTTATTCAAATTTGGAGCGCAGATTTCGTCGCAACATCTCGTAATACTGTAGCCGTAAGTCCTAACGCGACACCCAATCGCTTAGGCCTACCTTTAGGATGTGCGTCAAAATTGATATTCCTCTGTTCATCGAACGATCTCTCATTCTTTCTTTTCTCTCATTTGAAATCGAAAAGCAGACCAAATTTTGGTTAGCATGGACGCATCCTCAGTTTTGCTGTGTGTGCACGTTAATTTGCCTATAATGTCAATCTCAGTTCAATAGAGAATGTTGAGAACTGAGGGGCGATGTTACATAAAATTTAACTGTTAAAATATTATTAGAATAATCGAGTTCAGGTTTTCGGTCCAGTTCGTTTTTAATTTTTGAGGTATTTTTACAATATTCGCTAATTTATGATTTACTGTCACTATTAGCAAATAAGCAAAAATATATCAATAGTCCCGGGACTTTTGGGTTGTCCTGAATTTAGCGGAACGTTTACAATAATTAATAAGATTAATTTATTAAGGAATAGTGTATGATTTTTATAGTTGTTAATGAGCATTTTATTATTATGCAAGAGTGAAGCGCCATGACCTTCGCCATGGATATACGGGGCCCTGCAGAAAGCCATATCCCTGCAGAAAGCTCTGACCTCGTGAGAGACCTCGTGGCAATAACACGTGGGGAAAAATCTTGAATCTGACGCCAGATTCGGATTCAGCGCCATTGAAAACCCCGCACCACATTAAAAAATCAGATCCGCAGACGATTTGTTTCGAAAAATGTCCTTTTTTGACAAAAATTCCACTTTTTGGCCAAAATGTGTACATTTTTAAGATACGCGCCAAAACATTTTTTCGGATCCCGCTTTGCTATACCTAAAGGAGTGTTTTGAGCTATCTTGCGACCCAATAACAGCTGAGCACAGAAAGTTATCGCAAAAGAGTCAAAAATGCCACTTTTTGGCCAAAAAATACACATTTTTGAGACATGCACCAAAATTTTTTTCGGATTCGTTAATAACTCTCCGATACCTATCAAATGAGCTATCACACAGCTCTGTAGCGACTGAGAACAGAAAGCTACGTTCGGGGACATCCAACTTATTTAGAGTAGAGATAAACAAATTTATCTTGGTAAAATTAGAGATTACTGGAAAACCGGGGTAGTTAGAGAGCATATGAAGTTATTGTAAAGAATTCAATTATAGTTCAATAGCAAAAGTTAAACACGAAAATAAATTTATTCACAAATTCCTTTAAACGGCTTTTTTACTGATACACATATGTTCATTGTTTGGTATAATCGGGATAGACGGTAATAGTTATGGTTAAATGACACATAATAGGCAACAAATCATAAGTTAACGAGGATTTACCAGTACCTTTCATCACTGTCATACTTATTTCTGTCACCATTTTCACTGCTGAAGCCTTTCATGCCTCCTCCGAATTTTCTACCTCCGTGATTCTTTCCAGTGTGACTTTTATGGGAAAAGCTTTTCGTCGGTTCAAACCTTTGTCGGTTTTTGTGCCGTTTGCGCGTTTCTCTTTTCATTTGTTTCTTGTGATGCTTTCCGTGTTCTTCCCACATTCTCTTTCTTTCAGCCTTTCGCAGTGCCCTATGTCCTTTTCTGTGCCATTTGCTGTGCTTCCCTCTCTTTCTCTTCTTTTTGTTCTGAAAATTTCTTGAATATGAGTTTCGAGTTTCTCTTTTGTTTTGATATTTACGATTCAAATTTTTAACATTACTTTTAATTTCTCTCTTCTTCTAAAACTCAATTTGTGTCGTGTTATTTTACCATCCAAAAGTTATCTGCATTAAAAGTTCGATGTAGAGGCTTTGGTGTCGACGTTTCATTAAATTTCAACAGTTAATTTCCAGTGCTTTTTGTGTCAGCAATAGACAGAACTTAAACAGTACAATTTGGAATTCTGGAATTTTGGCCTATAATCTTTCACCAAGTTTGAAGTCGAATTTTGGTGGAAAAATCAAGCTTTATCGATTTAACATTGGCTATGATATATTTGAGTGACACGTGACATGTTGTTGGATTTTCAGACACAGGAAATCCTAATTTGAATTTGTTTTGGCTGAAATTCCAATTTTGGCTTTTTGAGATTGCGCCTAATTATGACCAAGTTAGCCGAAAAATTTTACGAGTCTTTCAGGACATGGAACTTAAACTTGATTTCTCGCGGTGTCTGTTGAAAAGACCTTTCGAAGCCAACTTAAGTAACCAACCTTATGGCCATACATTCCATTATATTTATGTTTTCTCGTTCTGTTTCTCTTCATTCTCTCCTTTCCTATGATATCCGCTATATCCGGCTTTTTCTTTTCCTCGGAAGAAGACGACGAAGAGGAAGTTGCTTTAGCTGCTGCAGCTGGAGGTTTTGCTACTGTCGGCTGATTCGCACGAGGTGATGGATTGCTTGGAGGAGGCGGGGCTTTGATGTTTTCGATCTTGTCGTCGGAGTCAGCGCCGAGCTTCTTCATAATTTCATCTGAGCTGACATTTTCGAGACTGTCAGCGCTAGGCATACCCTCGCTTTCATCAGATTTGGAAACATTGCAAAATCCAGGTAATACACTCGAATGGAGTATCAATGCCGTAAGTACCACAAAAATGAGGGACCCCATTGGGGTAGTCTAAACTGTTTCAGTACAAAATATTGCAGTAAACCATAAATGCTTCGGAGTCATGACAAAAATTTGAGAAAGTGAGTAGCGGTCTTGCGTTTTTTTAATTTTTTAATGATGACACATTTTGAAAATAAGTTAGGCCCAAGACTTTGACGTAAGCATTGAGTGAGGGTAGTAATCCGGAATATGGTAGCCTGGAAAATTCAGACGAGGTGCTTTACAGAGAGAAAGTATCAAAATTCTGAAATAAGGTTTATTGGAAAACCATATATGGAATAGAAATGGAAAATTTAAACAGAAGGACACAAAATTTGATGTAGCAAATTAAGGAATTAAATTCAATCAAATATGGGCATTTAAAAGAGATACAGTCTGACCTCGTTTATCGGAAACGATTTATTTTGCCGATTTGTTTCCGATAAATGAGGGAAATTTGTATGGAAAAAATCCTTTCTTGCCAAATTTTTTCCGATAAACGAATTATTAAACTTTTTGACTGTATTTTTGCCTATTTTTGGACGATTTTCGGCCAAATTTTGTGACAAAAATTTTTTTTTGAAAAATTTTCTAAAAATTGGCCAAAATTTGGTTAAAAATTTCAAAATTTTGTGGAATTTGTAGAAAAAAATTCAAATTCGGGCCAAAAATTTGAAATTTTTGGTGAAATTTTAGAGAAAATTGCTAAAATTTTCCTAAAAATTCAAACCAATAGGGGGCACCCTATTGTTACATTTTTCGGAAATCGTTTCCGATAACTGAATTTTTCCCGATAACCGAGGGAAATTTGTATGAAAAAAATCCGTTCCGGCCAAATCGTTTCCGATAAGTGAATTTTCCGATAAACGAGGTCAGACTGTATATCGTAAATAATTACATAATTCTTGCATATATGGTAACCAAAATATGGTCACCCATGAACGGTCACCCAACCTACTGAAAAAGCAAATTGCGATACTAGGCGAGACATGCGCCTGTGACGTAGAAACGATCGTTTAGCATCCTCGCCCAGCTTTCAGCTCGAACGTAGAGTATTGATTAGGAAATTTCGTTTGAAATTCATATCCCGAAATAGAAGCATAGAATTGGTGGAGACAACGTGTTCGAACCAGAAGCTGTATGGAATAATCTTCGAGCACTAAAGCAAACCGGTGAAGGCAAGAGTGAAGGACTGGAAATAAGCCAAAACACTCAAATGTTAATGTGCAATTATCGCATGACAAAGATATATCGGGTTAGTAAACGCTCACTAAAAATGACAGCAAAGAATAAACATACAAAATCCAGAAAAACATTTGAAATTTTATGGTTTTGGAAGTGAAAACTAATGGGCCAACCTTTACCTTAGTTTTCATTGTCTAAACCGGGAGCTCTGTCTGAATTCATTCTTCGCATGATATTATGGGTGATAAGTAAAGACCCCAAAAATATTTTTTTAAATTCCGGTTTTAATTAATTAAAATATTTAAAAAAATCGCAAAATATTTTAAAAAAATATTTTTTTTAATTAGCTATTTTTGCCGATTCTAGACTTTAATTCTGCTTTTTTAGTCTTCATTGTTACTTCAGACTAAATTAAAAGCTAAAATTCAACAAAATATAACAAATTTTGGAAAAAAAACGGCAAATAAAAAAAAACACTTTAAAATGAACACTTTAAAATTTCTTATAACAAAGCAAATTGAATGGGAAGACATGATCAAATATATAATACAATAATTGTGCTTATTTTGAAAATGCAGCCCTTGAACGAATCCGACTATTGGACATAAAATTGTATAAAAGCAGGGTATACAGGGTGTAGTATTGCTGATGTACTAAAGAGCTTTGTATCCGGTTATGTGTAGAGCCATCTCGACCAAAAAAGCCTTCCAAAAATGTGACCTTCCTAGGAAATTGCAATTTATAATAGAAATGGAGTTGGGTTGATTCTGTATCCCCGTGAAATATGTTGCTGTAGGTGATCTATTGCAAGAGAATAGTATACTTCATTCAAGGGAGCGATGCACCTTCGGTGCGGTTTGGTCGAGAGTCGTGCGCGATATGTTGCATTTTCGGGATTCCACCTGGCCATATCTCGCGTTCCCGTGCCGTGTCCGAGCCGATTGATACGTCATTCGTCTTCCCTCGATGAGAGCTTTCAAACGACGTCTCACTCGCCCGGAACAGAGCGATCCGGAGAAAGTTGCAAAATGGGCCCGTTGCAAAATGGGGGCCGTTTACCCCCCTTCGGTGTGGGCAAGGGGGACTGAAAAAAATTTCACATCAAAACCCTACCCTAAAACGGGGGTATACACGATTTCAGCCCCATATGAGCGAAAAAAAATTTTTGGTTAACACTGACAAGTGCGACTTAGTTAGAGGGGATGGAGCAAATTTTCGAGCTGTTCTACACAAATTATCAGATGTCTTTAGCAAGCATGGCAACCGGACCGGGCACCGGACCGGACCGGACCGGGGGGTGGCCGGTCCGGCGGACCAAACCGGACCGACCAAAACTGGACAAGCACCCCTAAGAATGCCTTCGGCGGCAAAAAATTTTAAAATTTTTGAAATATTAAAAATTTTCAATGTAAGTTTTTGGTAAACAATTCAATTTTTATAAAACATTTTGCCTGCGGCGCTATTTTTCCTTCCATTTTCTATTGTACGTTGCTATTTTTCCAAATATTCGCCTGCGGCGCTTTTTTGCTGTTTGTATGTTTTTTTCTCTTATAAAACTCGGTCTCGGTTTCGGCCATTTTTAAGTCGCAAATATTTTCCGCGTTTAACTGTTTTTTGGGTTACTTCGATGCACTAATCACAAATCTGCAATTGGTGAAATGGTAAAAAATGCAAATTTTGGTCAAAATTTCACAAAATATTGACTAATTTTCGCGAAATTTTGGCCAAAATTTTATACCAAAAATTAAAATTCTTGATGCGATACGGAAAAAATAATTGCAGATTCGTAATCAGCGCATTGAAATACCCTAAAAACACCTTTACAAAAAAAATTGTGAAAAAATCTCGGCGCTACCGAAGGTAGCGCCGCGAAAAATTTTTGACCTTTTAGAGACCGGACCGAACCGGACCAAACCGGACCGGGGGGTCGAGCGGACCGGACCGGGCAAAAGGTCGGTCCGCTGCCGTGCTTGGTCTTTAGAAACTTTCCAATTCTGGACAATATTTATGATTGCATTTTGTTGCAAACAGTTAACATTTTTGCATATTTTTATTCAATTCCGACTTTTTTTTGAATTGAATATTTATTCTCAGAGGCATAGTACATACACTGACGTGAGAAATATGAAGAGACAAAACAAGTTATAATGAAGTGGTCGAAGTGTGTTTATGTTTATAGCAACTGTAGTAGATTGAGCGCCAGACATATTATGCGGAGATATCAACTCACAACGTCCTCACCTTTAAGAAGCCAAGTACCGGTAGAGTTTCTAATTTAATAGATCGTGTTAGAGGGTGCCTCTTAAGAGTTACAAAGACATGAAATTGTTGTAGGAAAGTATTGTCGGGATTATGCTGTTCAGAGATAACATAAAGTGTTCATTTCCCCAAGAGGCCTGAAAAGCTATGGCGGGAACATGGGTCGCTACTCCATGTTTTGTTTGACTTTGTTTATATTGGGATTGCATTATAAAATGGAAGAGTCAAATAAAATTTTAATGAAACTCATTTATACTATAAATCTTTCTCCGATCACAATGTAAAAACTGTAGAAAAACTAAAAACTAATATTTAAGACGAGGATTCTTTAGTCACTTCAGCGTTTGATGTGGGGTCTTGCTCGGATTGTTGTTTCAATAATTCGAAGAGTTTCTGCAATGAAAGTTAATTACGGAATACTCTCACAGGATTTTTATATTTATTATTCATTTAGTCCGATCTTCTAAACTTTTAGGCAGGTTCCGATTAAAATAAAACCTAACAAAATATTTTGCTAACTACAATTTCCTACACAGAATGAATTGCTTCTAATTTTTTTAAATTCTGTTTTGCCTAATTGCTGACTACATCGTTAATTAGATGTCAAATTACTTACATCTGACAGGTGATCGTGCCTGACCATCACTTTGTCCTCTTCACTTTGTTGCTGGCACAAAAGCTCTTCGGGTTTGGAAGATTGCATTCCCGGAGGGTAGACATCGGCCAACTTGTGTAACGGGCGAACGCTTTCCACAACCGCGAAGATCTCGGGCGTTAATGTCTGAAAATGATACTTTTATTTCATAGGAAGTTTGTAAATCGGATCCCTCTAAGTCGCAAGGTGACGTTCCCCTCCCAATAGAATCTCCCACTTTTTGGGGGTCCCGGACCCCAAACTCGCGAGTACCCCCCCCCCAAAACCCATGATTTTAGGGGGGGGGTTATCAATGTCAGAATTGGGGTGGTCCCGCCACGAAAAGCGAGAAAACGCCATTTTTTCAGCTTTTGGGGGTTTTTACAAAGGAAAATTTCCAGTCGCAGCTCGGTTAGGGGCGTGTGATACGTCAATCGCTTCGTCTCGGTGAGAGGAGTCGATTGGTACCGGTCTCGCCGACAAAGATCGATTCTGCCGGGATTTATGGCTTCCGGAAATCCGGAAAATCCTGGATTTGGCCATGGGCTAACTTCCCAGTCGCAGCTCGGTTAGGGGCGTGTGATACGTCAATCGCTTCGTCTCGGTGAGAGGAGTCGATTGGTACCGGTCTCGCCGACAAAGATCGATTCTGCCGGGATTTATGGCTTCCGGAAATCCGGAAAATCCTGGATGACCAAGGGCGCCGCCATGCGGCGAAGCCGCTGGGTAGTCCTATGGAATTACTCACTAAATTGAATACGATCATGGATGTAGCCAGAAGGGGGTAGTAGTTGGATTTGTAATTGCGGCCAAATTCAGCTACGTCGTTTAAAGATATTGCATTAAACAGACTTTTCATCGGTGGAGTGGCAAGTAGAAGATCTAAAAAATACAGTTGGGAAAATTTTAGTCATCAAAGTCTGGGGTATTTAATCCTTTATTATTTACGGGAAATATTGCATCTCTACGATTAAAAAGCATTGCAACGCACTCTTGGATAATAAAAATAATAAAAAATCCGATTTTTTTATTCATGCTTTGAAAATTCGATCAAGTCTCAGGCTAATTCTAGTTTTGCAGCCTGACCAACCAATAAGCAGCTTTGGGTAGACAAACCTTTTAAATCCGAGAGCGACATGTCGTATAGTTTTTTGAGAGATTTTATGTGTTCCGACTGATTTGAGCAATTCGGTGCATTACATTGGGACTTTCTAAAATATCAAAATAATACTCTTTTAGTGTATAGTAAAACATTTACATATGAATCCTTGTCCGATTTGTTTCCAGTCCATTGAGAGAGTGATCTTTGATTGAGTTTACGTAAGAGGCTGCTTCGTCCAAATACCAAAAATGTTCGGCCAAAAGAGCTATCGCATGCATGAAGTGGTTCTCGTGCTCGCAGCGGTCTAAAATAATGAGTTAGTTTGAGCTATGCCATATAAGATCAATGGAATATAATAGTATGTCCTTTGGGCAGGTTATGTATTGCCAGAGGTAAGAAATACTGTCAAGAAATAAAATGGCTTAGAAAAGGTTCAGAGAAAATCAAATGAGTGTGTCAGCGGAAAAGCGGATGTGGAAGATAAAATTTTTGATTTCATCTTTGAGTAAAGAAATTTTGAAATAAAATTACTCACAATATAGGTCTTTAATGGTGTCAAAGTTGATCATAGTTCCTTCGTCCATCACTTTTCCAGCGCGCAGATAGTTCATCAGGTAATAAGCGTACTTTCTAATCGACGTTTCCTGAAAGTAAACATCGTGGAGAAGGTTCAATATTTTAAGGATCATTCTAGAGCTATCATTCTTAAAGTGTTTAATCTCCAACCTTTTCTCTCTAGACAAAGTATGTTAAACACATCAACAAAATGGTTTGGTTTACAAACTACGTAATATAAATGGCACTTACAGTTGGTTTGAGCACAATGCTGTGTCTGAAGAGATCCATTGTCTCTGGGTCATTTGTCAGATCAGCATGAAGAGCCTAAAATTTATTTTAATCTGAGATCAATAAAATATTAATGTATTACGTGTGCAATCCAAGCTTCCATTAGCTGAGGATTGATTTTTTGCGCCTGATTCATGGCTCGGAGTGCCTCATTGAGCTAAAATGGAACATATCATAATTCCTACTTGTGATTTTACCTAATTAAGAAAGGGCTGCTAAACTATGGAGACAATGTACCTTCTTTAAAAATCTTTAAAAATGACATTTCACAAATGATATACCTTAACAAGTCGATAATATCGATAAGAGGTATTTTGTCGTGATAGAGGACCAAGCATTTGACAAACGTTGATAAAAAATCTGGGTAAGGGTTTAGAGTTCAGGAGGACAAATTCAAACCATGGCCTAATTTATCAATGTAAAAAACTTACCAGATTGAGCTTCAAGTAAAGCAACGCCAGAAGACACCACGCACTGTCACTATGCTTGTTCAGTTGTATCGCCCGAATAAGACAATGTTGCGCTTTTGGATAATTATCTTGTGCTTGCAGGAAAATTTTCCCTAAAGTGCACCAGTATTCAGAGCGCTTCAGCCTCGATTTTGTCGAAAGGATCGCGTTTCGTAAGCATTCCACACATCTAAAAGAAATGTTAACAAACGTGAAAACATGCTACTGCATTCGGTATGATTTTACAAAGCTTCCAATCAAAGTCATGGGTCTCGAGGAAATATGACAAAAGCATAAATCCGGCCATAATCCAAGTAAGGCATCATTATCCGGATAAACTGATTGTTTAAAAATAGGTACATACCAGGGGTGGGCTTCGGATTCGGGAAAATTCGGTACTTTTGGCCATTCGGGATTCGGCCTTCGGGATTTTAAAATCTCAATTCGGGATTCGGGAATTCGTCAAATTTTCCCGAATAAGCACTGGATAAAATGACCTCGCCCGACCGCGCCCGATAGGGCGCGGTCGTTCAAAAAATTTTTAAAATTTTGGAAAATAGTGAAAATTTTCATTGTCAGGAGACTCCAAACTTCAAAATATTCGCCTGCGGCGTTATTTTTCAGAATTCTTCTTATTAGATAATTTTATTATTATTATGCTTGTTTTTTGTTTTAAACAACATTTTGTTTCTAAACAACATAAGACTTGTTTTAGACAACTTTTGTCTCGTTAAGCACTATTAGCATATAAAATTAATCTCTTATTCTTGAGTGTAGGACCATTGGTGAAGAAGGAAAATTAGCGCCGCAGGCGAAAATTGGCTTTCTCTATAAAAATTGACTAAAATAAATCAATGAAATAAATTCTAACATTGAAATTTTTAAATATTTATTGAAAATTTTAAAAATTTTTGGCCCAACATTTTGGAAAACAACGAGAGCTTAATCATTATTAGGGGTGCTTACAGATTGCGGATTGTGGCAAAACAGCCCCAATCCGCAAACTTTTGCTCAAAAAACCAAATTTTTCAGGAAAGATATGCGAAAACACGCGTAATAAAATAGCGAAAAATATGACAAAATGGCAATTTCAATGTTATAATTTATTTCATTGTTATTTCATCCCTATTTCTGATAAAATACAATGGGAGGAGAGTTAAGTTTGAGATTTAATTTTGAAGGAGAAACGGAAGCCAAATAGCGCCGCAGGCGAAAATTTTCTAATTTTGGAATGGCGGTTCATTAAAATTTTCTAAAATTTTTCCCGGCCGCGCCCTATCGGGCACGGCCGGCGGGAATTGAAATTTGAATCCGCGGACGAGTGCATTCTTAGGATCGGAAATGGCCAAAAAAACCGATCGGATCCGAGCCCCGAAAAACCCGATATTTCCGATCCGCATACTTGTTTAGAATGCGGAAAAGTAAGAAGAAAAATAGCGCAGTTTAAAATTTATAGGCAGATAATAGTATGGAATAATAGGCGAAATTTGCTGAGAAATTGTAATAAAATAGGGAAAAATATGACAAAATGGCTAAAAAAGTTAAAAAAATGGCCAAAAACCGTTTTTTCGTGGATAATGTCAATGGAACTTGATAACAAATGACGTTTATGTAAATTGAAACAATAATTGAAAATATAACTGCACCAAAAATTGTAAAAAAATATAGATAACAGGCAAAAATTTGAAAAAAGTTGATTTTTGAGATTTGATTCGGATTCGGTAAATTCGGGAAAATTCGGTACTTTTGGCCATTCGGGATTCGGCCTTCGGGATTTTAAAATCTCAATTCGGCATTCGGGATTTCAAAATCGTCCCGAAGCCCACCCCTGGTACATACATTCTAGGAAAATACTCAAGTGACTCACTTATCCAGTAATTTTTCATCCGGCTGGTGTTGATGAAGTGCCAAAAACGCAAGTGCTAATTCATTCCATACACTATTAGCTGTAGGGCGTTCGTTGACTATCCGTGTCAGACATCGGATTTTGCATTTGAAGACATCCAATCGAGAATTGATAGGGAACGGGAATTGTGTCAAATTCAGATTATCGATACAATTAGTCAAAATGCAGTCGTTAAAGCTGGAATAAATAATTTAAAAAAATTGCCACAAATAACTTTAAAATTTTTATGTTCAAATGATGATAATATTTGACCTTTATTTGCATAACCTATGACCTTTTCGGTGCTGTTTGAGTTCAACAATGGCACCCTAATACTTTTGTCCCTATAGCATAAGCATTATGCAAATAAATATAAATTATAGTACAGCATCAACATTCTATAAGAGTACAACAAAAATTTGTATGAAGGCGGTTTCAATGATACAAGGACCTGTTTAGAAGCATCCTAAAAAACACTAACAATTTATTAACAAACCTCAATAATAAGCCCATCATTTGCGCAACCATTTTCTGTAACAGAACACAATTTGTTGACGATTCCTGTAGCAATTTGGCTAGCAAGTCAAAAATATCGGACAATCGTTCCATTTGTTCTTGAGTTGTACGGCTTTCGTCCGTTACATATAGAACTAGTGAATGTGTGTGTATAATTTCAGCATGGCTGCGCAGATTTTCTGCTAGAGCTAAAGTTGTATCCGGAGAAAGAAGCTCAGTACCAATATCGATAGCGAGCTCATAATGACCCATTCCTTGATGGAGTTGAATCAGCTGAAATAAAGATCATTAGAAGTATAAGTTTAGTCTCAAAATGTAACATTCTCACTTGTAGCTTAGCGGTGTAATTTCCTGGATCGATATCGAGCGCACTTTTGCAAGCTCTTACTGCCGATTGAAGATTACCCTTCTGTTTATATGCTTCCGACAAAAATATCCACAGAGCGCACATTTCTCGCTTACTTTCATCGAACTGTCCTTCAGGAGTTGAGTCGGTGGCATTTGATCTGGCTCTAATCAACTTTTGAATTTTCTCCACTGCTAAGTCGAGTTTGCCCAAGTTGACTTCAATCAAAGCCGATTGTCTTAAAGCCCATTCAGAATTCGGCCGTTCCAATAAAAGAGAATGAAGAGATGAGAGTCGAGTGGAATCGTCGATATTCTGAAAATAACGAAAAATATACTATTTGTTAACTCCGTTTGTTTATTTTTCAAACAATTTGGATTTCCGATGGATTTTAAAATTGTTGCAATTTTTAAATAAAATTGGCAGGAACAGTAAATCTTAGCTAGGGCTTTATTTTAAAAAGGAAAGAGTTCGTAGTCGGAGCGGAAAAATCCACTTTCTACCATATCTCTGGCCTCATTACTTACAAAAGTATACAGAGCTCATAAAAACGTGCCTATCGATTAAACAAATCACATGCCTGTTTAACATAAATATCGTGCAAAAGTTTGGCAATTTTCTCGCTTGCTGGATTGAGCAGTTTGGCTCGCTCGGCACAAGCTCTGGCTTTCTGTGCATCGGTGTTAGTTGCAAACATATTTTCGGCGAGCACTTGAAAGACTTCAGCATTGTACGGATCCTTTTGAGCTGCAAGTACCAGTTGAGTATTCGCCAATTGACGCTGAAATCGACGTATGAGTAATCCACAACTTAAAAAACATTTTACATGGCACATCTCGGGCTCGTTGGTAAGATCTGATTTAATACTATCAGTATATACTGTATATTTCATGTCTTATTCGATAAAGCAGGTGCGGCCAATTTCACAGATCAAAATAAACTAAAGTAAAAGCTAGACTCGGTAAAATAAAAGGTCGAGGTTCCGAATTTCATGGAACAAATTCTAGGTCGTTTGGAATCTATTTATATATTATATCCAGAGATCGCTATTCGGTAAATTCCTTTAGATAGGGGTCCGGCCATAAAACATATGCCCTTAAAGCCAAACGAAATATTCAACAATATAAAATTGCTTACCTGCCCTTTTGCCACGAGTATACGAGCTAAAAGCAGAATATCTTCACATTCATCAGCTGGATGGCGGTCCTTGTTTTCCAAAGTCATTGCTTGTCGAATTTGTTCACGAGCCAAATCCAGATTTCCAGTTAAATGAAGATTTAGAAAACTTCGGAGTCCGAAAGCTGCATTGGCGTTTGAACACCTTAAATGCTGTAAATTATATGCGACGCAGAATAGAAGATTCTGATTTCAATTCATCGAGTCCCTCTAAGGCGCACTCTGAGGCTCCGGGACGAGCAGAATCTCCCACTTTTTCACGCTCCCGGACCCCAAACTCGCGAGTACCCCCCAAAACCCATGATTTTAGGGGAGTTATCAATGTCAGATTTGGAGTGGTCCCGCCACGAAAGTTGAGAAAATGCCATTTTTTCAGTTTTTAGGGGGTTTTTACAAAGGAAACTTTTCACGCCTAACTCGGCTCCGGGCGAGTGATACACCAATCGACAGCTCTCAATGAGCCAAGCAAAATGAGCAAAAAGTTATGGGCTGCGCGAGATCGCGAAAAGTACTGATGGCGAGGGGTTGTCCGCGGCGGAGGCCGCGGGTGCGTCCTATGGAATTTTCTTCTAATTCATTTTGATTCCGTAACTCACCCCTCAACTGCGTCGTCCTCGGGAAAAGCGTCCTTCAATAACGTTTCGAACTGCACCGCATCCCGAATTTCTCCAACTTTGATTAGAGATTTGAAATATATCTGCTTAAGTTTCATGCTACAAAATTGAACCGGGTCCTCGCCGAAAGTTTTCTTTGAGATATCGACAATTTCTCGAAATTCGTTGTCATTTTCTGCTAATTTGAATTTTGCGATAATTTGAACTTCTTGGACTGGACGGCGCAACTTCTCAGGGACGAACGCGATGTCAATCCGATCCATGAGCTTAATTATTTTGTTGAATTGGCCCAGTTCTCTGTAGATGAACAGCGTCACTGCTAGCAACGGCACTATTTCGATTTGATCGCCACCTAAAAATTGTTTTTCAATCGATTTTTCTACAAAAATTGTTTTACTGTCAATTTTTTGAGGGGGCCAATTTATGGAGGACTAAATTGAGGCGGTAGTAATTAGAGGATTTACGGTATTTTAGTTTAAAAAATTAGACCTTTCTCTCAAATATTTTCGAATCTTAAAAATTTACTCGAATAATTCTTTTAAATTTTTCCCACGTTAAAAATTCAAAGAAATATCAATCAAAGCGCGCAAAATAGAATTTGATCGACTTCTCGATCATACATATTGGCAAAGTGTAGCTAGTCATTGTCGCAAAAAATTTGTTACTAGTCATAAAAAATATATTCTCTAGGTTATATTACAAATTTTTGATGTTGTCAGTGAACACTACAATGTAAATTTATAATGTGGTGAGCACAAAAATAAGATCAATACCTTGCATAATAAAATCGAAAGCTTCGTTTAGCTTCCCACTGGCGAGATATTTGCAAACTTTTGCCGAGAACTCATTTTGCCCTTTCAGACTAGAGTTCGGTTTTGATAGCCACTTGCTACACAATTCCGCCAGTTCTCGAAGGTCTGATGTCAATCCTCGCTTGGAAGAGAGAAGTCGGTTGCCAAAAATGGAGTATAATTCGTGTTCGATTTGCCGGAGTTCGTGATCAAAAAACCGACGGGCGTGATCCACAACAGACTGAGAGTATTCGTCGTAGGTTGAAACCTAAATTGAATTTTATTTGCACTCAAATCCATCGATGTGATTGGTAAAATGCGATGGGTAACATGTCGCAGTATTTCATATAATTCACCTTTGAACGAAGAGTGCACAAAACCCAATCAAAATTGGCGTCGTTTTCAGAAACCTGTTGGGCTCGTGCAATTAGTCTTCTAGCCTAAAAGCTGCAAAAAAGTTAAAAGCAGATTCAATACTAATGAGTACCAATTCCCGTGCTTCGGTCTTGTCCGTTGTGGAGCTTAGCGATGTTATTGCCCATTTACGGTCATCGGCGTTGGGAAATAGATCAGTTTCTTTTTCGGCAAGAAGCGCATCAAACTTGCCCAGCTTTAGTAGAAATCGCTGTCGCGTTCTTTTATAGTCTGCCAGTTTGTCGCTATTGGATTGGCTAAATACGCAAATGAAATTAAAAGGACAAATGTGATTTTCATTCATGATCTCGAAGTTTCAAAGGCTTTCTGAACTTTATTCCTGAATCTTATAAAATATAAAAAATGTGCTCCGGGAATAAGATCCGACTTGAGATTTGGGATCATAGTTCCTAGTTATTTTACCAAATCCTATAAATAGAAATTTGCCTCATCTTTTCCTAGTCATTTACCTAGGCTTTCAAGTAATATCAAACGTTGCTACCTTGATTGGATGAGTCGGTCCACTACTTCGAGCGAAAAATCGTCCACTGGTGCGTCCCAATTCTCGTCAGTGATGGTCTTGTATAAGCCTTGCCAGGCCTGTAATTGTTCCCTTTGCTTGTCAATCGCTTTCCTAAAGAATTCCACGGCTGATTGAAAGTTCTTCAGTTCTTTGTGGGTGTATCCGGCGTAGAGGAGAAGGGCGTAGTCATCCATTCCCGCTTTCAATTGCTCCTGAAATATCGAGAGTAAGAGTGAACTGCAAGTTTTGATGTTCAGCTGCCATGTTATTGAATACACATATTTTGCTATTTAATATAGGAACAGTAGCAAATAGATACTCGAATATTCAACATACAGATATTTTCAAAAACTACTTTTTTTACAATTTGGTGCTTGCATATAGGATATATGGCTTTTGACAAGCGTTCTGGGACGTTATATGGTAATTACTTGGAGCATTCCAGAATATTGTGGAACGATCCAATACACAGATAATAATAGAACATTTTTGAACGACCTAGAACATTCTAAAAAAGCTGTATTCTATACCTATAGGTGCTATTAGATATAAGAGCCGGATTTTGTTTCTTGAAAAATCATTGTCCAAAGGAATCATGTTTTCATTGAAACTTTCTCAGAAAGTGTCATTATTTTAAACATACAATTCCTAATAAAAATTTTCAATGACATACCTGAATCATGTCGAGCGCTTTTTTGTTGTCACCGTGGTCAATCAGCTCCCTGATAGCTTTCAAGATATTCTTCGGCGTCGACATTGAGGTGGAGAATCGCTAAAATAAAAATGTTGAGGATCGATAAAAACATTTACTTGTGCAATGGCAACATAAGGTTGAATGGATTCGACTCTGATTATGAGAGAATGTGTCAAATTGATCAACGCTTGCGGCTGGCATTCGAAAACGCGCATTGAACTGATTATATTTTTCTTTTTAGTAATTTGCAAATGCAAAATACTAAAAATGGACGAAATTTACTCTTAGCGAAAAAGAATTACGAAAATTCAATTCTTCAAATTGCATCATGTTTTCTAGGCGACAACCATGTTTTGAGATTATGGTGTCCAAAATATGTAAAAAATACTCCGTAGCCATTTTTGATTTCTTGAGAAAAACGTTAACATTTACAGAAAAAAGGCAAAAATTAACCAGTATTTTCGTTTTTGATTTAAAAATAACAGAACTCTCGAACGAATTCACCATTTTTGTGACTTCATTTCAAAAAAATTTTTTCTCGGGGGGTCTTATCTCACCGAGTAGAAGCCCCGGAGCCAAAAATCCATGGGCCAGGTGAAAAGTCCGTGGGTCGAGGTTTCTAACTTTCTTGTTTGGGGGATGATGGCGCGCAGTTTGTACAGACTAATTAACGCATTTTTAGAACTTTGAAAAATTGTATTTTTGGTCAAAATGAGTCAAAAATTATTCATTTTTACCATAATTTTGCGATTTTTGCAGCAATTTTTCCCCATTCCTTAAAATTCCAAAAGGATCATGTTTCTGGCATCAAAAGGAGCACTTTTAGCGAAAAATTTTGGCTGCTCCCATTTTTTCCAATTTTACTGCATCCTGCGGAACATCCAAATTGATAGGAAGAATCTAATATTCGGATCGCGAAGCAATCCCAACATCGCTTATTTTTCTATCACTTCAAAATCTTTTCCAAATAATCAATAAGGTCAAATCTGCAATCGAAACACTCCATAAAAAAAACTACACGATAAAATATGTAACAACGCCTTTCAACAAATTTTAATTCCACTGCGAAAAAAGGGTGCGAAGAAATAATACGTTTCAAACTCCCGGCAAATTTTGGACTTATCATTTAGATTCATTTAATGTGATTTGAAAGAATTAGATTGCTTTGAAAATTTCTTGCTTCAATTTCAACGCAGTAACTTCATTCACAAGCCCGTTTTTCCCTTCTCGAATCTTGAACCTATTATACGAATTGACGGAATTACGTGACCTACTGTAGCGCATGTTATCTTTTTACAGATTTTTGAGTTTTTTGAGACAAATATTTTAAGGAAATTGTTTGTTCCTCGGTATTCGGAAAATGTGCGTCGATTAAGTGAAAATTATATGAAACTTTTTGAAAACGTCTCATACAAAACATGCAAAATACATCTAAAAACCCACAAGTGAAAAGTTTGCTGCAAGGCTAGTATAGCTAATAAATGACAATTTCAACGAAAACTGCTGGACAAATTAATTTCCTTACAACCTGGTTTTTTTGAGAAGGTTGTTGTAGCATGTCTCTAACTATTGAGTACTCAACGCAATGTTCAACCGCCAAAAATTAGCTTAACATAAATTCATGATTATTGATAATTTGCGGGTTAAATGGTCATGACTCTGCTCAAATGTAAGCTTAAGATCCGAGTAATGGCTCAAAATAAAGAAATGGGCTATATTGGACTAAACTTGTTCCACTAAAGCCTAGTTTCAGTTTAAGACATTATTTGGAGCTTGGGCTTGGATCATGGCCGCAATTTGTCGAGTACCGTTGAAATTCATGCTAGTTCCCACTGACATAATGTTTCTAAATTTAGATTGATTAGAGTGAACTAAGGTGGCACTCGTACTGTTACCGAAGGATAAAATTCCTCGGCTCAAGCAGCTTCTTAAATTGCATTGATGTGTTAGTGTGGTATGATGCATTTATGGCTGTGGTGTTATGATTTAAGTAAAGTCTTTGCAAGCAATTTTACGTGACGATAAGTTATACCAGCTGTGCCATTAACGTCTTTTATTTCAGTTCAAATAAAGCCCTCCCCGTTTACCCTAACATCAATTTCCGCTGATTGCGGATCTTAAGCATGTCTTAGCCAACGCCTATTCAGTGCATCTTATAATGAAGTTAAGTTCTGGAAAAATTTTAGAGAGCTAAATTTCCAACGTTCAAATTGACTTTTTCGAAAAAAAGATTTTGAACTATAAATTATACTTGGTGATACATTTTGTTTTGTCGTCGATATTTTTGTTTATTTTCTATCAAATAGTTTAGTGTATGTGGCGTGATTATCAAATATCACCAAAATAATAATTGCACAATAATAGTTTCCTTTCGGAGTACACTCAAATGGCAAACCGAACAGCGCGGGATGCTGCCACCGTCAAAGGAACGAATCCACAGTACTTAGTGGAGAAGATCATTCGCACTCGAATTTATGACTCGGTTTTCTGGAAGGAACAATGCTTTGGACTATCAGGTGAGATCATTGCTTTACTTGTCACGGATAAATATGACTTCGAAATATTGGCTGAAATTTGGATCCCATTTTTACTCCATTGCACCAAAATCATTTGATTGGTACGAAAATTTTCTACAGACGTTCTTCATTATTTATATCCACGTACATTCGTTAGCGGATTCAAAATCGTAAAGGTATGACAACCATAGCAGAATTAGAGTTTCCTATTTATGCCTTAACTCTTGTGTACTATTTTGATTCTTTGACTCTTATTTTATTCTCACTTTAGATTTAATTTTAATAGATTCAACAGCTTCGATAGAAGAATTATGTTTCTTTGATATAAACATCGACAGCTTTAGGGACATCTTCATAAAGCTATTATTCGTCCAAAGTGTATAAAAATGAAAGTGGCAAAGAAAACAAAGAACACACAACAACCAAGGCTTAAATAGCAAATTTCAGTTCTGCTAAAATTGTCATACCTACTTTAAGAATTTTATTCACTGTTATAGTCTTGATCCCAAAATGAGGTCAACGATATTAGTGCGCAATATACCCCATATATTTTTCTTGTTTTATATTTATATTTTAGCCGAAACCGTTGTGGACAAAGGTGCTGAGCTTCGCTATATCGGCGGAGTCTACGGCGGAAACAACAAACCGACGCCATTTCTGTGCTTAACATTAAAGCTACTACAGTTACAGCCTGACAAAGAAATCATCATTGAATTCATTCGACAACAGGATTTCAAGTAATTCTTTTCCTACAAATTTTGCTTTGAATTAAATGTTGCAATTTATTAACTCAGTATTATTTTATTTCGAAACAGTTTGATGACAGTTAATAGGTATTGCATCATATTTTATTGATTGAAAATAATATAGAGAATCTTTGTTCATTATTTTGGCTGAATCCTAACACAATTCTTGCTAGCGGTGCGATTCGAGACCCCTACATATAATTTTGCTACATCGTAATAGACTTATAGCGAATTTATATCGCAAAGCTATATATATTGTATCTTTATTATCCTTCCTCTTCCATCTTTCAATATTAAAGATTGATATTTTCCTGCACATTATCACTAAACTGGCATTTACAAATGTATTTACAGGTATTTGCGGGCGCTTGGTGCAATGTACATTCGTCTTACATTCTCTTCCGTCGAAGTATACAAATACTTGGAACCGCTCTTCAATGATTTTCGCAAATTGAGATATATGGATAAAATGGGAAGTAAGTTATTTTTGGTGATAATTGTGCCGATTAACAATTTATCGTTTAGAATTCTCGGTAGTACACATGGACGAATTTATTGATTATTTACTGCGCGAAACGCACTATTGCGATATACAACTACCACGATTACAGGTACTTTCAATATTTCCGTTTTTGTATTTTTAAACATTTTCTTCCAGAAACGACAAGCTCTAGAAGAAACTGATCAACTCGAATTATACAACTCAGCATTGGATGAAGACCTCGACAATTTATCGTCGGGTTCGGAAGACGAAGTGACCAAGCGGGAAAAACCGAGAGTGAGAATCTTCCTAGGCTAATAATTGTGGACTAGTATAAAACATCTTTTGTAAAGCTCAATAATAAGATAGCTAGTTGAGTGAGCTCTTTGAGGCGTATTAAAAATCTTAATTTAAGTGGCTTTTCTAGCTACGACTTTCTGACTTTTTAAAGAACAAAATCTTTATTCCCTTCTAATTTGGGTGATAACATTAAGATAAGTTTCTGAAGTAATACATACGCTTTTGTAAAAGCATTATAGCTGTTTTTGCAATTAATTCTGTTTGTTGCAATGTTTAGCTGGTTTCTCGAAGACGAAGTCGCTCGCGTAGCCGCAGTCGTGGTCGGGACAGAAGCCGGGAACGTGACAAGGATCGTGATCGAGACCATCGCGATTACAGGGATCGGGAAAGAGACCGCGATCGTTCTCGTGAAAGGAAAAGGCGATCTTCACCTGACAGGGGTAAATTTTTCTAGGCTAAGAAAATAGTACTTTTGTTAGCTTTGCAAAAATTATTGATTAAGAAATTTCGATCCGCAGTGAATTTCGATCTAAATTGGCACAAAGAATTCTATTAAAATAACGAACAATTTATATGACGATTCTAGATGCTTTTCCCTTTTAAGAAGGATTGGCATATTTTATTCTAATCTCCCTAAACCGCAAGTGAGGGGCGTCGGTTCAGGGCACAAAAAACCAACTTTCTGTGTTCCGCCGATACAAGGGTGTGTGATAGCTCATTTTGTAGGTCTCGACTAGCTAAGACCGAATATGTAAAAATTAGGGTGCGGAGGTATCAATAAGTGGCCATTTTTTGCGAAAAAGTGTCAAAAAGCAGGTTTTTCGATGCTACAAAGAAAAGTTTCTGTGTTCCGCGGTTACAGAGGTGCATAATAGGTCATTTTGTAGGTATTGACGAGGCAAGACCAAAAATGTAAAAATTAGGGTGCGGAGGTATCAAAAAGTGGCCATTTTTTGCGAAAAAGTGCCATTTTTGGTGTCATTTTTGAACCGAACCATCTGCGTGGCTGATTTTTTGCACCCGGGGGTTTTCGATGGTGCTGAATCCGAATCCGGGGTCAAAAAAAATGTCCGGGGTACCCCGGGGTACGAAAAATTTTTTTCGGAAAAAATGTTTTTGCGCTCAAAACTCATTTTTCACTCCCGAACAACCCTTACTCCCGAACAACAGCCGAGGGCATACTGATGGCGGTGCGCGAAGCGATGACGAACCCAATATGACGCTGTGCACCCTAACCGTGTACAAGGGTCAAATATGCCGCGAAGCGGCATTTTGACCCTTGTTCTTAATTCTGTTCTGTAAATAATAGCCAAATTGTTTTAGATCGTCGTTCTGATCGTCACACAGAGAAAAGCAGCAGTAGTCGGCGCAAGGATCGGGACAACGATGAGGAGCGAGAAATCGAAGAACAAAATGCGCTGCGTGCCAAACTTGGAATGGCTCCACTCGAAAGATGAACATCAATTATTTGCTTTATGGATATTTTGTTTTGAAACAATAAAAGTTTGATTTTTTTATATTTATGCTTTTAATAATTCGAGTTTTGTTTTTAACAGAAAATAACCTAGCGAAAATATTTTGCCATAATATAGCTAAACCGATCTTAAAGCCTAATAACAATTAGCAATAGTTGTCAAATTCGAGAACAAATGTGTGTATTTATTACCGTAAAAGTTGACGTTGTAATTATTGTTATTTCACTTTTTAATCGCCACAAAATTTAATTTCTGTCATGATACGTGTTAAATAAAACATGGTATCAAATTGTTTGTCGGAGTGTATAAAACTTTAAATTAGCAAATATAAATATAGTCACTAATAGTGGCAGTAACAAATGCGATGTCAAATGTCGGAACAAATTATGTCACAAATCATATGTCCCTTCTGGCTGTGACGTATAAAATAAATCGAGATTCCTCTTTTGTTATTTTCTTTATTCAATTTGCCTGGTGGTTTTGCCATAACAAAACAGCAAAATCTTCTTTATGGTTGACAAAAAATTCTGTATCTATATTTATACGGATTGTATAGAACACTTTTTATAACTTTTATGAAGTGTGCCTATTTCGGGTCGATTGCCTGTCGTATTCCTGTGTTAATTTGGCTTGTTAATTTAGCTTTCAGTGTTTCAAGGATACATTTTTACACATACATATTTAAAAAGAATTTATTTTACAAGAAAGCAAAACTATGCAATAGCGAAATTGTTCAAATTATTAAGTGTGACAGATATGGGAAGGCAAAAGTGACATCACTCACATAAAATTACAAATGAAAAACTTTAAAGCAAAAGTACTCTGGATGGAATTGTGAACTTAATAAATATTGGAGCCTTTGCGATTGTTTTGCGAGCGCCGTTATGCGTTTTGAACGGGAGTTGCCACGTAGCCACCGCGGAAGAAGCAGAACCAGATTGCGTGCAAGATGGCCGGAACCCATACGATGAGGCAAAGCAGGATGTTGATCAGCACGTGGATGTTGCAGTCATTCGCGTGGAAGAAGATGGCCACAGGCTGAAAATAATAATCTTCAAGTGTCAACATGACCGTATTTTAATAGGAAAGTTAAACAAATTTTTCCTGAAGGATTGTCAAAACGCAAACAAATATTTCGGATCCCAGAGTCATTCCTTACTCAGGTGTGCTATTTCCGTTTCCCAAGATCAATTTATGTTTCGCTAGGTTTTTATATTTTACCATTTTATACTTTCGTAAGTCTCAAATGTATGTCTAAGTGAATCCTCAAATGTATGTCCAAATGAATTGCCGCCAGTGGCGCCAATTCAATTTAGAAGGGGCTAGCGCTAATCTGATATTGCTAGACCATTCTAGAATAAGATTTTAGGGGGACTTAGCAATATCAGAGTAGCGCTAGCCCCTTCTAAATTGAATTGGCGCCACTGGCGGCAATTCAAATCGCTCATTGTAACTGCTAACAGGCAGTAAATCCTCAATATGACTAGCCTCAGAATCTAGAAAACTCTTCAAAAATTTAACCCTAAATTCCCAGGGAGCTAATTAGTAACAGATTTAATTTCTATTTTTTTCGGTGTAAACATATAACTTAGTTTTTAAAATATTCACTCACCGGTAAGAGCAAACAGAGAATGGCCTCGATGACTTGTTGAGCGGTGATCGCCATTGTTATGACAGGTAGATTTTATAGCACGGATATAGCAGACAGTAATATTCCTTAAAGTAAAATTATTACTTCAAATCCTGAACCTTCAGACCGGATCACAGAGGTCTTGTCAATTATCGAAGACCGTGTTGTGAACGGTGCACATTTGAACCATTACTTATATTTCTGGAATGTTCCAGGAAAAAGCTATGCCCACAAATGACTGTGGAGAGTGGCGTACATGCGCGGGTGAAATGTCCGGTTACTTATAAGTATCGCTCATAAAAAATCACAGAAATGTAACATTCGACATAAACTAATTATGATATTGTCTACAACTACTTATCATTTGCAACAAAACACAGCGAACATCCATTTCAAATCACTGCTCTTTCTTTTTTTACTTATCGAGTATGCACAATGATAATATCGGAAGTTTTCGATAAAGATGGAATGGTCAAATTTTTGGACTCAAATGAAAACGAAATTCGTCGCAACAATCTCGAGCGAGCTCAATTCAAAATCACATTCGATAAAAGAATGGAATTCGATACAAATCCATAACCAAATCGCAAAAATCCCCTTTACTCTCGCCCAGTTCCGACACTTATTTCAAAACAAAATGAGTAAGCAAATGGCAATCTCTGTCCAAGGAACAACATTTTCACCGACTGAGTCCAGCGAGGGTGTGTTAGTAAACAACCCCACCCCCCCCCCACCCCCACCACTAGATGTTTGGTCATTTTAGGGATAGAAGGGTCCAGAACAGCGCGCTATGGAGACTCTGTTTGCTTGCCCGGCTCTGGGGACGTCGCCGTTCGCGCTTTTAACCGCCCAATCGATGCCGTATGCAGAGAAAATAAAAACAGAGACACAATATATCGCGTGATACAGAGGAGAGAGACAAACAACAAAATGGTCATCCTACTCCGAAAACCGCTGTGCAGTGCGCATCCACTTTGTGTGACTCATTACATACACTATTCAAGGTCATAACTGAAAAAATGAATATTTGTGAGACTGTAAATGGGAAATGGATGAAAAGGCTGGGTTAGCTGGTTAAAGATTTATTTTCGCTTATGTCCAATTTTCTTTTTTGACAGCAAAGACTTTTTTCACACAAAATTTCGGAATAGAGCCAAAAAGAGTTTTGTGTCGAAAAATTGGTGGCAAGAAAAAGATTAATCGAGAGTATTTACAAAAACACATGGTAAGGATTTTAACTTAAATCCCCTGAATGCGTAAGTACCACCACTACCTTTAGACGCAATAGACGTGTTTATAAAAATGTCAATAGAGAACTGTTTAGAAAAATTAATAATTCTTGCGCTGAATTAGCTTTTCAAATATTGAAACATTTGCAGAGAGCAGTCCGATTTGGTCATCGGAGTAATAGTGGCGGTCAAAGAGATGGGAGCAAGGCAGTATAGTATCGACTACAACTGTCATACTTTTGATGCGTATTTATACGGAGAAATGTTGAGAATATCCCAGAGAGACAAAGGGATAAATGATCAATGATTACTTCTCACTCATTATTTTGGATAATTTGCCCATATTCGTTCTATGACCGATCATTTGAAAGTACAGTTGGGAACGAGAAAGCAGAGATTATGAAGAATAGCAAATATGCATAGGACCAGAGATGAGATCGGGCCGGAATCTTCGAATCGAAAACAGTGCGAAGTAGGCCCAAGGGGGAACAGTTTGGGCCAAACCAGAAAAATGCTCATCCGATCTCACCGCTGAATACGATAAACAGTATTCGAGAATTAAATGCTAATTTCTCGACTACAATATCAAGTTCATTGTAATTGCGTATTGCATAATTCCAAAATCCAGAATAAGACACATTTTGAACGTTAATCTGATCAAGCGTTAAATTAAAGTGTTAAAATTATCATGAGAATACGTCACAGCCTTCATCATATCCACTTTTTCAGGCAGAGACCTTTTCTGGCCTGAGAAATACGAATGAATTTCGATCTCGCCAATTAAAAATCGGAATCTGATTTTCGAAAAAATCCCGATTTTTTAACCCCCAAAAAATTCGGATTTTGAAAGAAATTCGAAAAAAGAAAAACTACGCATCTCTTACCCGGTGTTTTCCATAGCGAGACCGAGACCGAGACCGAGTCCGAGACCGAGACCGACGGACCGATGTGTTTACAATCAACGACCGAGACCGATGGCGCGACCGAGACCGAGACCGACGTGTTTACAATCAACTTTTTCAAATTTTTGCACATTTTTTCAAAATTTTTTGTACTAATGTCTGAAAAAGTATTCTAGAATGTTTTAGAATGCTATATAGTGTTTAAAAAACAAAATATGGTAATTTTTTATAACAAATTCTGGCATTTTTGGGTTTTCTCAGAATATGCCTTACCGAGACCGATACCGATGTGCTCACAATCAACTTTTTCAGAATTTTGTGTGGTAAGTTATTCTAGAATGCTCTAGAATACCTTAAAAACCATTTTTTGAGCCGGATTAAGCGGATTTGAGTTGATTTTGAGTGGATTAAGCTATATTTTATTCATATTACGCCGATTTGATGAAATTTAGAAGCAGATTAAGATGATTTTGAGCTGGATTAAGATGGTTTTGAGCTGGATTGAGCTGCAATCGATTCATATTAAGTGGATTTCATGAGAAGTTGAGTGAGATTAAACGGATTTGAGCTGGTTTCGAGCGGGATAAAGGGGATTTGAGCTGTTTTCAAGCGAATTTGAGCCGGTTTTGAGAGGGATTTAGCGGTTTTGGGCAGGTTTTCAGTGGGATTAAGCGGTTTTGAGCTGGTTTTCAGCTGAATTTGGGCCGGATTAAGTGGTTTTGAGTTGGTTTTCAGTGGGATTGAGGGGATTTGAGCTGGTTTTCAGCTGGATTAAGTTATTTTCAGCTGGTTTTCAACTGGATTAAGCGGATTTGAGCTTGTTTTCACTGGAATTTATGCGGTTTTTAGCTTGTTCTGAGTAGGATTAAGCGGTTTTGAGCTGGATTTGGGCCGGATTAAGTGGTTTTGAGCTGTTTTTCAGTGTGATTAAGGGGATTTGAGCTGGTTCTCAGCGGGATTAAGCGGATTTGAGCTGTTTTTAAGCGAGATTATGATAGATTTGAGCTAGTTTCGAGGGGATTAAGGTGGATTAAGCTATATTTTATTCATATTACGTCGATTTGATGAGATTTAGAAGCAGATTAAGATGGTTTTGAGCTGGATTTGGGCCGGATTAAGTGGTTTTGAGCTGTTTTTCAGTGTGATTAAGGGGATTTGAGCTGGTTCTCAGCGGGATGAAGCGGATTTGAGCTGTTTTTAAGCGAGATTAAGCGGATTTGAGCTGGTTTTGTGAGGTTTTGAGCTGATTTTGTGTGGGATTAAGCGAATATAAGCTGTTCTGAGGAAAATCAAGGTTCCGAAATTTTGCAGATTTCACCTATATAGGGTTTTTTGATGCGGGGAATCCGAATTTGAAGTCAGATTTTAGGTGGTCCCGCCACGAAAATAGTGAAACCCGCTATTTCCTTCAAAAAATGGCCTTTTTTGGTCAAAAATGGACCAAAAATGCCCATTTTTGGCGCGATACGAAAAAACCAATTGCAGATTCGGAATCAGCGCATCAAAATACCACTAAAAACACATTTTGCGTAATACTCCTCCACATTTTCAAAAAAATCGATTTTTTCGGAAAACCATGTGGTCCCCCCTATGGTCTGAAAATGGAAAAAAATCAAAATTTTTCTGATTTGTCGCAAAATGTGTTTTTAGGGGTATTTTGATGCGCTGATTCCGAATCTGCAATTGGTTTCTTCGTATCGCATCAAAAATGGGCAATTTTGGGCCATTTTTGACCAAAAATGGCCATTTTTTGAAGAAAATAGCGGTTTTCCCTATTTTCGTGGCGGGACCACCTAAAATCTGACAAATTCGGATTCCCCGCATCAAAAAACCCCTATATAGGTGAAATCTGCAAAGTTTTCTGACAAATTCTCACCTCTTTATGTGGTCAAATACCAAAATATCGGCTTTTTGGCCGAAAATATCAAAAATGACCAAATACTTATAGCAAAAAGGCGACTTCGTAAATATAAAAGCAGCAATATTCTAAATGACCGATATTTGCAATATAAATCATGAAACAATATATTTTTCCTGATCAAAACCCATAAAAACACGTTTTTAACATTTGGCGCGAATTCAAATTTTAAATAATGAAAATATAAAATTTTCTCGTTTCTGCAGCTCACGGGCTTTCAAATGAGCTATTACTCATAAAAAACGGCTGACAGGATCCTTAGATATAAAATCTCGAATTATGGTCAAATAATAGGGTAAATATGTGCGTTTTCTGCATTTGGACAGAATGCCAAGAAAACGCCAAAAATGTGATAATTTGTTAAAATATAATGTCATATTCGGATTCAGGACAAAAAATTACCCCTAGAAGCATATTAGCTTCTTCGATTTTGGCAAAAATCCCGAAAAATGACCATATTTGGGCATAATGCCAAAAAGCGCCAAAAATTCAAAGTTGGCGTCAAAACTGACCAAAAATCTGAATTCCCCGTGGCCGATAACCCTAATAGCAGTCTTTGCCACTTTTCCACCACATATTTCCTCTCAATTTGGAAATAGCTGAAAATGGGCGAGACCGACACCGAGACCGACGAAATTGGCAAATTGAAAATGGAAATTCTCGACATTTTTCACAAACTCGACGACTGCGATGTTATTTCATAAAATGGAGCCGAGGACATGTGCGACCATATGCAAAAAACCGTTTGGTCAGATCGCGTCAAAAAAGTACCGGAGTACCGACGCGTGTAAAATGATTTCAAATGGATTTGAATTTTTGTGAAAAAAATCAGCATTTTTTTCACATCCGCACTCTCGACATTTAATTGTTGATATTCAGCAAAATGGTCTTTTCTATAAGAACCGTAAGGGTCTCCCCTACAAGTTTTGTATTGGTCACACTATAGCCATATCTGAAAGAATTTATAGAAAAATGCGATTTTTTGGCGAAGGTCAATTTTCATCGGTCTCGGTCTCGGACTCGGTCTCGGTCGCACCATCGGTCTCGGTCTCGGTCGTTGATTGTAAACACGTCGGTCTCGGTCTCGGACTCGGTATCGGTCTCGGTCTCGGTCGCTATTGTAAACACATCGGTCGGTCCGTCGGTCTCGGTCTCGGTACCGCTATTGAAAACAGGCCTTTAGAATCGCAAGATATACCAGTATACCAAAAATCAGCAAAATACCACGGTCGGGCATAGGAGGGTTAAAACTTGAACTCAATCTTTAAGTCTATTTAGCACACAAAAATTAATACCATTTCATTATTTTACATTAAAATTCACTTAAAGAGCGAATGAAAAACAAATTTTGTGTAATGATTACAACATTTTCTATTGTATATTTGTGTTTCAAATATCGAAAACATTGAATTTTTCAAAAAGTCCAAAAGAAAATGCCAAAAGTGCGCATATTTGTAAAATTAAGGCAATTAAAAAAAATTTTGAATTCCCGCCATAAAGTAAATTTTTTTCGGCTTTTACGTAACACCTGCATATATATTCGTATCACTTAATATCAATTTTCAGAAAAATCTAAATTTTATTATTGACTAAAATCTTCCTTGGTATTTCTTATTTTTGCACTTTTAGGGGTAACACTTTCTGTAAATAAACAATTTTAGACGCTACTTAAGTATACCCCCCCCAACGAGCAAAAAATTTTTTTTTCTGGAAATCAGCTAATTAGGGGTATTTTGATGCGCTGAGTCCGAAAAAATTATTAGTTTTTTGATTTGAGGCGATTTTAGGTCAGTTTTCGCGTCGGGACCACAATGTCCGAAATTCTCATTTTTGGACTAAAATCGTCGGGAAACATGTTTTTATGGGGTTTTCGGGGGTCAGTGCACTTTAGCCCCAGTGCCCGAAACCGGTGTCAATTGGTGCTCCCCGTGCCGTATGTGCCCGAAACCGGTGTCAATTGGTGCGTGCACAGCGCCTAAGGGGTTGGGTTGTTCGCCTAAGGCGTTAGGAGTCGATTTAGGGTCTGATGGCACGTGAATATCAGCCATATCTCGGAATGGTGTGATCCAATCTTGAAAATTCCTTCGGATTCGTGATCAGCATGGTCGAAAACCCCTAATTAGACGTTTTCAGGCAAAATTGCGAAAAAAAAATTTTTTGGATTTTTTTGGAACCATAGGGGGTATCATGGATTTCGAAAAACGCCCCAGGGCATAAAAAGCTCTAGTTGCATTTCTCCACCCTAATTTTGTGTTTTTCGGACTTCTCTCATGAAATGGAGGCGATTGACACCGGTTTCGGGCACATACGGCACGGGGAGCAAACCGAACCGACCCCGAAACCACTATAGTCCAGCGGAAACAAATTTCGGATACCTTCCTCGTTGAAGGATCCTCACTACACATTGTATACTGATAAAACTTCTTGACATAAATAAAAATCCAAAGAGAAAAAGGACGAGATTTGTTGAAAAGTTAAAGCGAACAATCATTTATATTTTAACTGTGTTTAACATTATCCAGAATCTGAGCAAATGACATAATAAAATATGCTTGAAAACTTTTTATCTTGAAAAAGTTTTATCAGTATACAATGTGTAGTGAGGATCCTTCAACGAGGAAGGTATCCGAAATTTGTTTCCGCTGGACTATAGTGGTTTCGGGGTCGGTTCGGTTTGCTCCCCGTGCCGTATGTGCCCGAAACCGGTGTCAATCGCCTCCATTTCATGAGAGAAGTCCGAAAAACACAAAATTAGGGTGGAGAAATGCAACTAGAGCTTTTTATGCCCTGGGGCGTTTTTCGAAATCCATGATACCCCCTATGGTTCCAAAAAAATCCAAAAAAATTTTTTTTCGCAATTTTGCCTGAAAACGTCTAATTAGGGGTTTTCGACCATGCTGATCACGAATCCGAAGGAATTTTCAAGATTGGATCACATCATTCCGAGATATGGCCTCAGGGCATATATCTAAGCCTAAGCCTGTACAGCAGCCTAAGCCCCAAGCCTAAGTTCGGGATTCTGCACAGCAGCCTAAGCCCCAAGCCTAAGACTAAGTCCTTACCCCCGCGTGCCCAGCAGCCTAAGCCCCAAGCCTAAGTTCGGTGGAGTCTGTACAGCAGCCTAAGGCGATATCTCGGAATGGTGTGATCCAATCTTGAAAATTCCTTCGGATTCGTGATCAGCATGGTCGAAAACCCCTAATTAGACGTTTTCAGGCAAAATTGCGAAAAAAAATTTTTTTGGATTTTTTTGGAACCATAGGGGGGGTATCATGGATTTCGAGAATTGCCCCAGGGCAAAAAAAGCTCTAGTTGCATTTCTCCACCCTAATTTTGTGTTTTTCGGACTTCTCTCATCAAATGGAGGCGATTGACACCGGTTTCGGGCACCTACGGCACTGGGGCTAAAGTGCACCGTAGCCGGTTTTCGACTACGCTGAGTCCGAATCTGACATTTTTTCTTGCCTGGTCCCAGCACGAAAATGTGGAATTTGACGTTTTTTGGCCAAAAATGGGCAAAATATGTCAAAAAAGGCCATGTTTATGCCCTTATAAGGGTTGTTCGGGAGCTTAAGCCTAAGACTAAGTCCGATTGGAGCGTGCCCAGCGGGGGCCCCAAGCCTAAGAGTATGCCCTTATAAGGGTTGTTCGGGGCCCCAAGCCTAAATCCTTGTTTGGCGCCCTAAAGTATGCGCTTGTAAGGGTTGTTAATTGTTTTTTCTATATTATGCACAATGTCATTATGTTAAATAAAAGAAAAATTAGGCAAGAAATGCCGAATTTATGAGAGTTCCTTGCCAATACTCGGCCATTTTGACTGAAGATTGGCCAAAAAACGTCAAATTCCACATTTTCGTGCTGGGACAAAGCAAGAACAAAGGTCAGATTCGGACTCAGCGTAGTCTAAAACCCCATAAAAACATGTTTCCCGGCGATTTTAGGCCAAAAATGAGAATTACGGAAATTGTGGTCCCGACGCGAAAACTGGCCTAAAATCGCCTCAAATCAAAAAACTAATAATTTTTTCGGACTCAGCGCATCAAAATACCCCTAATTAGTAGGGTTGGATCCCCCCCCCCGCGGGGATCCCCGTTCCCCGGGGATCCCCGTCCCCGTTTTTCCCCGTTCCCCGTTTGCCACGGGGATCCCCGTTCCCCGTGTGCTGTTCCCCGGGGAACGGGGAAAAACGGGGATTGACAAGCACCCCTAAGAATGCATCCGAAAGGCAGACAAGCACCCCTAAGAATGCAGCCGGCCGCGCCCGATAGGGCGCGGCCGGCGAAAATTTTGGGAAAATTTCGACGAATATTCAAATTTTTCAAAGAAAGTTGACCCCAATTCTCGAATTTTCTTCACCGTCTGGGGGCTGTCGCCCCCAGACGCCACTATCTTTTATAGTACTTTCTGTGGCCAGCTCGAATATTTCTTCGAAAAGCTATTCAAAAAGATTACATATTGTTTCGTTGTCTGGCGTCATTATAACAAATGTTTCTGCTAGAACAATTCAGATAGAATAATAGAATTTATTATGAAAACACAATAAAATGGCGACTGCATATTATTTAGAAAAATGAGTCATTTTCCTCTCTAATTGTGAAATTTGAAATGTCTAATTTTGAAAAATTTTCGCCTGCGGCGCTAGTTTTTCTCTAACTTTGTATCTCGTCTCATTCTCGAAAATTATCAACAAAAATTTGTGGAATTTTCAATATATAGTCAAAAGTTTCAATGTTATAATTTATTTTAATGACAAATTTTAGTCAATTTTTAAAGAGAAAGCCAATTTTTTTCAAAAAAATTTAGCCTGCGGCGCTTTTTTAGTCGCGATTTTTCTATGTAATTTTTCGAAAAAATGACGAAAAATGTGGAAAATTATCTAAATTAGAAAAAAATGAACAAAACCACGAAAAAGTGGCAGAAAATTGGAAAAAATAAACAAAAACAGTAAAAATTGATCAAAATTGCGAAAGAATGAACAAAAACATGAAAAAATAACCAAAAAGAATGAACTAAAACCCGAAAAAATGACAAAATAAGGGCAAAAATTTGAAAAAATGGGCAAAAAATGTGAAAAAATTGAAAAAAGCCCATTTCCCCGTATTTCCCCGGGGATCCCCGTCCCCGCCGATGCCGTTCCCCGGGGATCCCCGTCCCCGCCTATGCTGATCCCCGTGATCCCCGTTCCCCGCCTCCGGCGGGGGGGGGGGGGATCCAACCCTACTAATTAGCTGATTTCCAGAAAAAAATTTTTTTTGCTCGTTGGGGGGGTACCCAAGTAGCGCCCAATTTTAAATTAAACCGACCCGTCCTTGGGAACTTGATAATTTAAAATTTAGTTTATTCTACTAGAAAAAGCACCGCCGCTATCGCGGCGTCCAGCGCCGAAAAAAAATTTTTGTCTAAAATTTTGTCTATATTTAGTCTAAATTTTTTGAAAATCTGTATCAGCACATCCGTACGAACATTTTAAGCGATCACTTGCCCGGAAATGAGCGGTAAAAGTGGTCTGGCCACGGACGGACACTGGCTTCTTAGTAAAGTAACATTCTCGTATGGAACATTAGGCGTCATGCTACAAACCTTTACTTTGAAGCGAAAGTAAAAATTTAATTGAAAATATCATTCTCGGAAAAGTATAATTTTGGAGGAAACCTTCACTGCGGTTTTAACAGAATGCAAAAATTGTAAAAAAGTAAATGGTGGAATTTTCGACTAAAAACTTAAATATCATCGATATTGAAGATAAGAAATATCGATGATATACGCAAGTATGAGATGTCTCTTCTGATCGTCTCTTCCTGTTCATATTAGAGATCGGCCAAACCGTTTTACCGATACCGATATATCGGTCGAACCGATATTTTCAGAAAATTGAAGAACCGATACCGATACCGATATATCGGGTACGCGACGCTTCGCCCCCCGGACACTTCGCCCCCGGGACACTTCGCCCCCGGTCACTTCGCCCCCGGACACTTCGCCCCCGGGACGCTTCGCCCCCGGAACACTTCGCCCCCGGGACACTTCGCCCCCAGTATATAAAATGCATTCTAGAACATTCTAAATGGTTCTGGAACATTCTAGGAGCGTATAAAATATTGTAAATTAATGTTTTATTTCAAACATTTCACTGTTACTAACTTTTAAGCCCCAGACAGCGTAAGCCTAATTGCTTGTTTGGCGCCTTATAAGGGTTGTTCGGGCGCTTAAGCCTAAGATTAAGTCCCCTAGGCCCCATATTGTTCGCGGCCCCAAGCCTAATGGCTTGTTTGGCGCCTTATAAGGGTTGTTCGGGCGCTTAAGCCTAAGGCCACTTTAGCCCCAAGTTGTTCGAGCCGTAAGTAAAAGGCCCGGTAAAAAGAAGAATAAAGTGTAATTATTTTTAAACTATTCTATACGCTTCTAGAATGCTCCAGAACCATTTAGAATGATCTAGAATGCTTTTTATATACTGGGGGCGAAGTGTACCAGGGGCGAAGTGTCCCGGGGGCGAAGTGTCCGGGGGCGAAGTGACCGGGGGCGAAGTGTCGCCGGGGGCGAAGTGTCGCCGGGGGCGAAGTGTCCGGGGGGCGAAGTGTCCTGCTCCCGATATATCGGTATCGGTTTTTACCGATATTTTCAAATTTTACCAAAAATGAGTCAAATTTGTCAAAAAATTTGCATTTTTGCCCTTATTTTGTCATTTTTTCGGGTTTTAGTTCATTCTTTTGCACTTTTAGGTTATTTTTTCATGTTTTTGTTCATTTTTTAGAGTTTAGTCATGTTTTTGTTCATTTTTTCGCAATTTTGATCAATTTTTACTGTTTCTGTTGGGCCGGGGTTCCTAGCCGAAAAATCGAGGGTCCGGAAATTTGCCGATTTCACCTATATAGGGGTTTTTCGATGCGGGGAATCCGAATATGAGGTCAGATTTTAGGTGGTCCCGCCACGAAAATTGAGAAAACCGCTATTTTCTTAAAAAAATGGCCATTTTTGGTCAAAAATGGCCCAAAAATGGTCATTTTTGGCGCGATACGAAAAAATCAATTGCTGATTCTGAATCAGCGCATCAAAATACCCCTAAAAACATGTTTTGCGAAAAATCTGAAAAAATTTGGTTTTTTTCCATAGGGGGGACCACATGGTTTTGCCAAAAAATCGATTTTTGAACAATGGCTTTTTTGATGTTTGTGTGTTTTTTTCTCTTTTAAAATTCGGTCTCGGTTTCGACCATTTTTTTAGTCCAAATATTTTCCGCGTCTAACTGTTTTTGGGGTTACTTCGATGCACTAATCACAAATCTTGCATTAATCACATTCACAAAATATTGACCAAAATATTAACCAAAATAGCGCCGCAGGCGAAATTTTTGTAAAAAATATGGCCAGTTTGGTAAAAATTTCAATGAAAATTCTGACTATTTTCCGATATTCTCGTAAAATTTTCGAACCGATACCGATATAAACGAATTTCACAATTTAATTAGTACAAAAGAAATCCAAGAAATCTTCCCCCATAAATGAACTTGGCTTGTCATACACTATCATTATTGAGATATGTTGTTTTGTCTTCGCTTTATGTATTGTTTTGTTCTGATGTCACTTGTTGCATTATGACATTGTAATTGTTGACTTTATTGTATATAAACCCATCGCTCCAAGATGAGCAAATAAATAAATAAAAATATCGGTATCGGTGGCCTGTTTTACCGATACCGATATATCGGTCGAACCGATATTTTCGAAAAATTGAAAAACCGATACCGATATTATCCGCGATATATCGGTATTGGCCGATCTCTAGTTCATATTACGCTATTATCCGCCGAAATATTATCCCTAAATGCTATTATTTTGCCTGAGCCATTTCGACGAATGGGTTTGTGACTAATCACCTACAATAAAATATAATTATTTATCATTTACATGCAACATCTACACAAAATAATTAGTACAAATGCGCTACTAATCAGAATTTCCGGATTCTACAGAAGCGGCAGCAGACGGTTGATGCTGGCTGTGGAACGGAAACCGCCCGACTTTGGAGCAGTCGACATTCTTTTTGGTACCGAGTTGGAGACTTTGTCGGTCTTCGTCACTCAATCTCTGAATTATGGCTTGTGCTTTTTCGCATTCTTGGATAAGCGTGAGAGTGTTGTCTTCCGCAATTTCCTAAGAAAATTTATTGATCCTTTTAATTAATTAATTTATTTCCTAAAATAACTATTTATAGTCAGATATTTTCAAAATTAATGTTTTAGTATATTCACCAGCAAATTAGTAATGTAAACCATTGAAGATAAAAATACATATAATCAAGAGTACTTTCAGGTGTAACGCAAGTTTTAGAACAAAACATTTTAAAGATATAAGCTGGAATACAGGATAATACCTTCAAGTTACTCAGCGCGTCTTGCGCAGATTCGCTCAATTCAACCTCTTCCAACTTTGCCAGCTGATGTTGCCGGAATGAGTCTACTTTGGCGAACAGATCCTCTCCTTCTTCCTGCAATGAAGTATAAAGTAAAAAAGAAATAAGAAAATTTGGTTCGAAATTTTATCGAAATGTTTCAATAACTACGTATGAATTTTGTCTGAAGAAAAAATTCAATCCTTTGTGACATGCGAAACGACACAATGGTTTTATATAACTTCTCTCAAACGAAATTTATTGTTCCATAATTCGGTTCGCTATAATATTTGTCAAAAGAGATTTACCTTCAAATTTTGAGCGAGTGTACTGATGAAGCCGTTATACTGATCAATCAGTTCTGATTTTGTGGAGTTCATATTTTGGAAAATGGCTTTCAACTGCGCTTCTTCTTCCGGAGAAAGTCTCTTGATGAATGATTTGATCTCATCCGAAAACGCTTTAGCCTAAAAAATAAAAAGTAATATTTTCGAGTAACACGCCGCTTACGCGGTGTAGGTTTTGCCCGGGCAATAACACTCTGACGTAAGATATATAACACAGGATTGTATAACTTCCCGTATGTCACAGAAAAATTAAGCAAAATTGCAAATCGCTAAGCACATATTTAGTTGTCGCCATCTTTCTATAATTTTGGTTATACTTCTCGCATTTAATTATTTTTCAGAATACCTTGTTTGAAAACGAGATTACATACCTCTTTTGAAACATTCGAATTTTGGCTCTCATCTCTTTGCTTTTGCTCCGTTGAACCATTTTCTGTGGAAGAAGGCCTGGCAGTCACTAGGAAGAGAATTGCAAATGAGCAAACACAAAATAACGTAGTGGAAAGTTCGGCCATTTCGTCACCCGAGGCTACCCTAAATAAAATCAATCAATGTCAAATACCACAAATTCCCGAAGCATGACAAAATTTGAAAACGCAGAAAATAAAATGGTCTCAAATGAATTTTCACGCGGTACTGTCAAAGATTGTTTCGCACTCAAATATCTTTTATAGAGATAATACCCACTTTTAACGGGATAATCGAAGTGAAATCTCCCGAGATCCTGTTTTACTTTTTTATTCATCATTTTGATCCCTGTTGTGTTTGCTCGTGAGAATTTTAATTGGTTTCCGGCCCACCTTTTTTGGTCTATTATCTTTCATAAAATGTTATCTAATATAATCTTGTAAACACACCTACGATACTGTCTACGAGTCGTATTATGCACTTGGGCTGTACTTTTAACATTATGTCTGTCGTTATTACAAACTTGAAAAATATTAACTGTCAGCGGTGAAACTATAAAGAGTGCGGCAAAAATAAAACAAATAGTTACAATTAAAAATAAAACACAATAAACAGGATTCAAGTAGCAATAAAATGGATCAAGTGCTTTGTGAATAAGTTTACTCTAAAATAAGAACAATAAAACGATATGCAGGTGGATTATTATATTTTCCACTCCGTTACATTTTATAGAGCATTTGTATTCATTTATTGATATGCCCCATTTTATCGCGTTGATAGGTCGATACCACATGACTTTGCGACGCTGGAAAATAACCTGAAATGAGATAAATGTAGTCCTTATAATACGCATAACAGTGAATATAACGCTGTTTATGGCCATTGCAATGGTAAATTTGATTTTTCTTATGTGTCAAAGTATGATAGTGCGATAAATAACTGGTCGCTTAGAATGTGTCAAATTCGTGTACTTTTCATAACGTTTGAATCTAATTGAGAAGCGTTCTAGAAATCTAAGCATAATGTTCATAAATTTATCTCACTTCCTTTACTCCTATGACGTTATAAAAACAACTTACTGTTCTATTTCGGGAGCATAACGAAGAAACTCGTGCCGCCAAAAGCTATATCGTGGATTTCTTATCAGTTCGATAAAGGTCACAAGCAGGCCCCATGGATGCGGTCGAAGCGCTAATAATCTCTCAAATAGAATCCTAAATGAGAAGTGTCATAATAACAATATACCTCATTATTACAAATATGAATGAAAACTATGATTTCAAAACTTTGAATCCTAGATTATTTTATTCATTGCTATAAAACCCCAAGTTTGGAATTTTTATCAGTTTGATGTTATATTCAGATATCATATTAATATTAGATTCTTATGGTGAAAAATTCAAAACCAAGAACTTTATAAGGGCAAAACAACTACCTGGTAATTAGCTCTTTTATGGCGTCTGTGCTCGTCTCGTGGAATAGATACAAAATTGCACAGGCGAAATATCGTGTCAAGACGTTTGAGTATCGCAATTGATTAGCCAGCGCATTGAAAAGAAGATAGCGTCCTAAACATATAATTTTAAAGGAAATAATTGCTGTAAAAGTATGTAAAACCTTCAAGACACCATTCGTTGACAAGGCATTTGAAAATGTCCAGAAAGGCGGTGTTTCCAACGGTCTCCACTGTTACTTTTTGCTGTTTGTTTTGCATTGCAGTTATTTCCCGCATTCCCATATACGCAACTAAGGCGTTCACAAGGCTGAAATTGTACTTTGATTCAGACACCTCGGGATTTTGCAAAAGTGCAGGCAATTCGTTCAGAAAAGCTCTCGGGGAACGTGTATCCAGATAATTGTCAATCTTCGTGCGCAAATCGGCAGGTATGTATGATGAAACGTCAGCTTTCATATTGGTGAATATTTCCGCCACATCGACGATCTAAAGATAGAAATTAAAACGGGAGCGAAATTAAAATTTAAGAAACTCCCAAACGAAGAACCCACCCACAATGTAAAAATATTATCCCTTATATTTCTGCAACAAAGAAAATTTACCGTGTCCATAGGAACAGTGAAAGGATTCGGGAGACGGACATTGCGAGGATAGGCACTTAGAACCAAATTCCTTAATTGTACGCAGTTTTGTGGAATCACATCACAGAACGCGTAGTAGTAATCACAGAGTATTTCTGGAAAGTCGTGGAGTAAGACAAGTAGCAGACGAAGCGTTCCTTTGTAGACGAGCGTAATTGATGGTGGAAGGCTGGAATCGCGCAAGAAAGGTGCGATGAACTTGAAATGACACAGGAGAAGTTGGGTGAACATCGCTGTTGCATTCCTCTTCTCGATTTCTGTTGTCCTTTCGGCGAGAACTCGGCCGATGAAATTGCGATGTCCGACGATGTCTAGCCAATGTAATGTGAACGGTGGTACGCGTTTAGGCTGCAGCATGAATAATGACTTTCTAAAGAATTTTTCGGTATGTTTTAGCAAATGCAAATAAAATAATTCAGCAAATTGATATACAGGTATAACATATTTTTAAATTGGGAACTGTTTGAAAATCTTAGTTTGAATGTTTCCAACGAATCAAACCATATGAAAACGCTTTTCCAATGGTGGGAGTTTTCGTGCTTATTCTTAAATTAGCTGAACAACAAAATTTTAAATTTGTAAGTTACATTCGGGGTTACAAATTGTAACCCTGAAATTTGGCTGAAACAATATCCCGCAAGAAAGAGATTCAAAATCCTCTAGTAAATTCTTGTAAAAATATTTGTATAGATTTTTTGCAATAAAGAAAATTACCCTTCTCTTCTTTATGTTAAAATTTGAAATAAAATGTTTTAAAAACCAGTATTTAATATGGGAGCCAAAGCTGTGTTTTACCTCTTCCAATATTATAAATATCAAAAATAAAACTGACCCAAACACTTGAAGAACCTCCCATATTGCAGGCTGCAGAAAACTATTACGTGCTGTGAGTTCGTTGAACATCATGATCAAGATTCGGTAGAAACAGGCTCCTCGGAAGTTTTCCAGTTTTGATTGATATTCAGCGCAAAGAACTGTTTCTATTATGCCCAGCGTCTTTTTGACAAGATCCACCTTTGTCGAACTTTGGCCAGCGTCGCAGTGCTTTATTATAGAACTAAAATTCACAGTAATTTCAGAATCAGACTTTGCACGAAAATGGCCTACCATACAAGCTTTACGAAAGCGTCAAGAACGTAGTAACTGCGCTGGCGGATTATGAGGAATGATTCATTCGGTGCCTCTTCTTTGCTCAATATTTGATTACTTATATCAAGGCAGATTGCAGTACACGTCTCGATGAATTTACATGCATTTTCTTCCGATCCCATAATTCCATTCTGTCGGAGCTAAAAAATTGAAAGTAGAAACATCGGATAGAACACATTTTGAATAAACACAAGCACATAACCATTTTGACTAGACGTAGATGTTCATTCTGCTATAAAATTGTCCTATTATATTAGTCTATTTTTTTAGTTTTAATGTGACACTCTACAAGCCCTTTAAAAATTACAAAAACTTACATGTCCAATAATTCGATTTAATTCCTGCGATTGATTCCGCTGGGGCATAGACGAATAGCAAATCGAGATCCACTCGCGCAAAATACTCTCCACCTTGGATTGAATAACGGTTTCAATTTCATTACTCTGAGTGGGCTGTAGCTCTGTGCTCGAACTCACGACGCTCTCACTATTTCCTAGAAGTAGGTTTTAAACCATATCCTAATAATCATTTACATTTAATAAATACCATCTTGTGCCACGCGTTGTCTAACCAAGTTCATCAGCGAATTTTCTCTTTCAGGAGGTGAGTTGAATCCACAAATCTTTCTGTAAAGCAGTAATGCGGCAAAATATATTTAATACTTAAATTATTTACTGTTTGAATCAATATTTAAACAGTCAAAATATTTCTTGAACAAACGAGAAATTATCTCTGCACCACTCATTTTAAATATTTGTTCTTAAGCATAAACTAATTATCGCCGGTCAAATGCCACTATGGCATATGCACCCTAGCCACATATTGACCGATAATTTTTCTGCTTAGCCGGAGTTTAAACTCTTCAAGTCAAATTGCCACTCAGATATTAGTTTCCTATAGAAAGTGCTTTAAAACTTACGATGCGAAAGAATTGTAGATATTAACGAAATTATCTCCCAAAGCATTGGGATTCAAACGCAGCGATTCTGGCAGCCTTTTTTGCATAGAAATACAGTTAGCATCCGGTTGGAAAATTCTGCTTTCTTGATTTGCTGATTGACCAGACGAATTATCAGATTGTAACTGTTTTTCAACTTCGATGACACCTTTCTCGCACGCATTCTTGACGACAAAACACACTGCCAGTTCGAGATTTGCGTCGGTTACAGATACAGCACATTCCTCGACCATTCTTACTTGCGTTGGATTCGCCAGAGCAACCGGACCCAGGTGGTTATAGAAAGCTTGCTTCAGGTAACTGGGAATCGTGGTAGATAGTGGCTCACGGCAAGTAATGTAAGATAATCCTGCAGTAATTGCACGCATCATTTGTTTAGCTGCACGACATAAGTTCTGTTTCTCTGAATCCATGGCGAAATCCTTGCGGCATAAACCCTCTGTTGTAGTGAGAGCAGCATATATTGCGCGATCAGCAATTCCACCTAGAACAAATGGGAAACGAAATAAACATAGTAAAGCTATATATTAGGAATAAGAATCTAAGAAATGAAAAACTGGTGATCTGTTTTCAATTTTTTCGTAATCGGAAACTGCCAAAGAGAGAGTTTTACCAGTTCAACAAGAATAGAAAATAGAGTGCCTCTACAATGTTTTATAAATTGTGCTATTTTATGATTATTTTTTGAATCATAATTTAAACAAAATTTAATTTAATAAAGCAAGTTTCGAAAAATAGGACAAAGGAAACAGTTGGCATTTAGAACCTGTCAACATTACCTTATTTTGTGACGAAAATATCATACACAATTTCAGGCTTTGTGAAATCCTGCCCAGATCTAATAATTGATCTACTTATTGAATATTAAAAAGTACCCATAAGCTCCTTGACCGCCTGAACGATTGCTGCTGCACACAAATTTTTCGATTGAGGAAAATGCTTGAACAAAACCGACTGAGGAGGATAAATAAGATGAGACGAGAAATCTAAAACTGATGCTTCAGAAACAGGAACTTCAGTGACGCTAATAACCTACCTTCTAGTGATGATATGTCAATATCCTTGTAATTGTAGACAGTTGAAAACGAAGCCGAATTCGGTTCACATTGCTCGGAATCCGGGAGCCTAATTCCTGCCGTATTTTCACATAAATGCTCATCAGCAAGCGTCTGATCAACAGCAGAAATGGCCGCCATCATTGGCCCATGATTATCCAAATGATTATCTAAACCATTTTCGTTCTATAGGTGAAGACCATTAATTAATTATGTTAATAAATGGTATCAAAATTTGATGGCTTAAATGGTAGATTAAACATAATTAAGGATCCTTAATGAACCTTATAGGTGGAGAATATTTTTTTAACAACGTGCTCAATTGGGCATCAGGTTACCAAAAATTAAGTAAATATATTCTACAATGCTTTGAAGCGGATATATTTAAAATGTTAAAACTTACTAAGGCTCAAATTCGGCTGAAATAGCAATAAATTTATGAAATGTGATTCACATTTTTACATACCAAATGATTGTACTGCCTAAGATAGTCGCCGATTCTGATGTTGCGCATATCGATATTCAGCTCCTTGCATAACACTTCGATTTCGAACTTTAGGTTTAGCTTTAAGTCGGGCTCGCTATGGATTTCTGCTAGTAGACTAATCAGGCCGGACACCCATGCACACGTTGGCCGGAAAATCTGAAACGGGGAATTAAAAAATGGTTAACAAAACAATAACAAAATGTATACTGAGCTCAGCTTGCTAGCTGTCAATGTTTTAGAGACGAATGGCACGATAAAAAGCAGTTCTTGCTGTCCATTATGAAAAGCACGTACAAGCAAAAGCTTCAGATCCAAATCCTTGATTAGTATAGGCTTGTCCCTAAATTTTTCAATAATGACAAATGTTAAGAGTTAACAGCGAACGACATTCTCGATTTTCTGAGTTCGGATTTTAAAACATGGACAGATGGATCACTGCTTAAAGAGAGGAAATAACTATTTCTAAACTCAATCTTGTGTGTTTATCTAATCACCCTAAACGGCAAGTGAAGCTGGCTGTGTTTATCCGCAGCGCCCAGAGCTGGGAGTCGCTCCTTTTGGGGAGCATGATATGTCAAAATGCTCCCCAGGAGATGCTGAGACGGAACCCGCAAAAAAAATCCGGCGCACATAAGGTGAATTTCAAATTTTGGCCAAAAACGTGCCAAAAATGACACTTTTTTGCGCTACAAAGGAAAGTTTTCGAGAGTCGCTCCTTTTTGGACGCACGATACGTCAAAATGCTCCCCTGAGAATTCTAAGAACGAATCCGCAAAAAAAAATCCGGCGCACATAAGGTGAATTTCAAATTTTGGCCAAAAACGTGCCAAAAATGACACTTTTTTGCGCTACAAAGGAAAAGACCCTGAACCGAACCATCTGCGTGGCTGATTTTTTGCACCCGGGGGTTTTCGATGGTGCTGAATCCGAATCCGGGGTCAAAAAAATGTCCGGGTACCCCGGGGTACGAAAAATTTTTTTTCGGAAAAAATTTTTTTTGCGCTCAAAACTCATTTTTCCAGCTGCTTGAGGGCCGAAGGCCCGAAATAATCTCATGCTGCTCTACTCCCGAACAACCCTTACTCCCGAACAACAGTCGAGGGCATACTGATGGCGATGCGCGAAGCGATGACGAACCCAATATGACGCTGTGCACCCTAACCGTGTACAAGGGTCAAATATGCCGCGAAGCGGCATTTTGACCCTTGTTAATCTACTACCATTGATTGTCCAAAAAGAACAAAAGGGAAACTAATTCCCTTTTTCTCAACCTCTATTGCCCATAAATTAATCTTGTATAAAAGCTTTGATCAAACAGATTTATAACACAGGTGGGAAATTTTACTTAAGAAATTATACTTACCTAGCTAGTGTGATAAGTCCCAACCATTGGCCAAGATTTTTCAGCAAGAGTCGATCTGCAAAAGTTGCCTTTTCTTTGTCACTCCTCAATAGCGTCATTGCATTTTTGAACGTTTCATATTCAACGTGCGAGTCCAAACACGCATTCTTGATCGACAGCAGGAAATTGTTATATAGCGGTTGGTAGTTTTGTTCCATGGCGACGCGCTTTATCACAACGTAATGAGCGAGCCAGCGCACAAATGCTTCTCCATTGTTGGCAATGAGCGCCTTCATCTCTTCCGCCTAAAATTAAACTCAAAACATATAATGACAAAACAAAAAATAGCCTGCCTTTGCGAGGAAGTTAGAGAGACTCAAGTTGTTGCACATAAATGATACTTTATCGAATAAAATTCTAGGAGGGTCACCGCCACGGCTGTTTTCGATTTCAATCGCTCTCACGAGCGCCGGTGTAGAAGGTAGGCTTGGGACGACGGAAGGACCAATCTGTAAAAGGCATAAATAGAATCTATTTTTGGCAGGTACTTGTAAAAGCATTCGTAGAAGTTCCGAGATGGAATTAGCTTTACTATAAAAGTAGACCCAAAAACAAATCAGAGGATAAATCAACATTTTTATTACAGCCTTTGCATTTCAATCAACAGATCTATGAATTCATAAAGCAGAGTTGATTTTTAACAATAACTAAAAATTGAGATATATTTTCATACATAACAGATATGACAACCGATTTATACTTTTAATATCTAATTCTTAAGCTTGACAAAGAAACGAATATGAGTACATACGTACCGTTAGGTTGACGGGAGTAAATCTTCCGCTAGTCGAAAAGCTCATTGACAAGGGTCGATTCATTATCTCGATGGCTGTTTGGGCAGGTAGCGAATAAGGCGTAAGCCCTTGAGCTCCGCAGTCAACATAGGATTTCAGCTGTTGAGGAAAGGCATCATAGTTGTCCATGTGGGTGAGCATTTCGCAAATCTTCGGGTATCTGAACAGGCAGCTAGAAAAGGCATTCAGCGCAATGAGTCCAAAGCTCCATAGTCGATCATATGGACCGCCTTTGAGCGATTCCAGCACTTTTCTTACGGCAACGGCGAAATCGATGTTTCTGTAATAGCATTTAAATTTAGTTAGCTGGCAATTTTGGAAAAGGAAACTTACTGTACAATTGTTTCTCGTATCAAGCCTCCATACAATTCTGCTGTGATTGTTAGCTCGTGATCCGGGTATTCATGGAGGAAGTTGTATTCATCGAAAAGGTACTTGATTACGCAATTCAGGATTTCCTGTAAGAATACAAACTTATATATATAAATGACTAAAATGTTCCCTATTAATTCCATTTTTAACTTATTATATAGAGCTTCAAATCATATCATACGATTACTACTATGCTGATTAAAACATATATGGTCTTTTTAACGAATGAGACATGGATCCGACAGTAGCGCTATGACTATATAAGTTTAGAGATGAAACGGTTATAAATACTCTATATCGTTTTATGTTATGTTTTCGAAACTCTCTCTCTACATTCTATATATATGTTGCAGACAATACTAAGGTAATACAGCTAGGCAATACCTAGGTAGAACTAGATTTCCCTAAAAACTCATATTGCCTGTAACATATATATAGCAGAATACAAGCTCTCATGGGCTCTCTCAAATTAATTCCAGGAAATGTGATAAACGAGATCCTCATAAATTTTGGACCTAACAAGATTCTATATACGCTCATTTGTGAGACTTTGTCTTCACCACTCTTATTTTGAATAGATATAACTAAAATATTACCTGTTGAAGAAGGTCAGCAGAATTACTGAACACTTTCAATTGTTGTACGAAATCATCGACGGTCAATTCACGATTGTATAGCTAAATTATCAATTGTATAAGAATTACTTTAGGAAATGATAAAACACCTGCTGAAAATATGTGTTCGCCTGCTCCTGTGCTTGTTGCGAGATTGCCATGTTATTGTAGTATCCTAAATCAAAGTGAATACTCATTTTTAGTTATCGAAATACAGAAAACAAACCCAGATAGTTCATGAAAATGCGCCTTTTGACAACGCCTGCTTAATATAGAGCGGTGATCGGTTTAACACTGAAATAATTATATTAGTGACAAAGATTTTAAATAACAATGACAAGTGTTGTGTGTATGATATTCATATGCAATAAAACTCTTGAAGACAGTGCACTAAAGATCTACCAGCGTCGACACGAGCTGTGAAAAACAATATTTGTTGCCTTTAATATTCCGAGAGACTTTCGAGATATCATACAAAAGAGTAATATAAAAGTGCATTGCGTAGTGGTGATAATAAATTTAATATGCGCCAATCTGAATTTTGCTGTCAAAAATTTTATTCCGCTATAAATGGACCGAGAAACGTTTAAAATGACACTGATTTGCTATAAAATCATGGTCAATAACTATGAAACGGCGACAAGCGAAGCTCAATAGAAAACGCTCAATAGCAATAGCATCCGCTATTGGATCAAGCGCACAAATAAAACTATAGCAGTCCTATTTTTGTTTGTAGGTTGTTGCTTTGGTCTCTTTAAATCTTGTTAGGATTTTGGTTGATTAATCTTCATACCGTAAATCAATTTTGAACATGAGGAATGTGCTAAAAACTGGAAAATACAGAACAAATTATAATTTCTACTATGTTTCTTCGTACTTCTGTGATAAAGATGAATCAACTTATAGGAGAAATTTTTTCTTATGTAAATATTCTTTTACAAAATAGTTAATGTTCAGGAGGTATATGGACTAGCTGTAACTGTTTTTGGCTTATTTTGAACAAATTGTAAAGGTTCATCGATAAAATTTTTAACTATATAAGGAGATGAGTGTAGATTATGCAGGGATGGGATCGACTCGGCTCCAAAAATAAGAACATTTGCCCCAAAAACTAAGATTTCGGGGTCAAAAATAAGAACATTTTTATAATTTTTCCAAACCATAGGGTCCCCCCTATGGTTTTTTAGCAAAAAATTTTTTAAAGAATTTTTTGCCAAAAAACCATATGGGGTACCGTATTGATTTTTTGGACAAACATTTTCAGAAAATTTTTTCAAACCATAGGGCCCCTCTATGGTTTTTTGGCAAAAATTTTTTTCAGAAAATTTTTGGCATTTTTTCCAAGTGCATTCTTAGGGGGTGCATTTTTTCAAATTTTTAAAATTCGCGCCGAAACTATAATGGCCATATTTTTATTCTGCATGAATAAAAAATAGCGCCGCAGGCGAGAATTTTTCAATCTTAGGCGATATTCATAAAAATTTGCACTATTTCTTAAAATACTTGGAGGAGAAATGGCATCCAAATAGCGCCGCAGGCGAAAATTTTTAGGAAAAGTTGCTTGTATTTCAAAAATTCCCATTTGGAAATGGATATTGCGTGAAATAAGAACAAAATAAGAACATTGGCCAAAAATAAGGACAAATCTTAGAAATAAGGACATTTTATTTTTCTAAGATTTGGACCCTCAAAATAAGAACAAATCTTAGAAATAAGGACAGATCCCATCCCTGAGATTATGAAAGATTTGTTTTGGACGTGGATTACGTAATTGCATAATTTTTTGTGCTATGGCTGAAAGTGCTGCAGCTCCTAAATGTTTTCGAATTTTTAGAATCTGTCCCAAAACGATTTTCGAAAAATTCAAAATTTAGTCTCCAAGAGTAGATAAAGATATTGGCATTTCCGACACTAGAATTCTTGAAAGAGAATTTTAAACTTAAAGAACTTTCATGGTAGGACACACGCCGTTAAACACTATTAAAAATTATACTTAGGGAATATTCAGCCAATCCTGCCAAGGGATCTGTGCCACAAAACATAGAGTAAATTATTTAGTGAAACTTGAAAATTTTCGACCACATAATTCTCTGTGACTCTTAAGATAAGCAAATGACTCCCGAGATATACAACCAGATAACCAAAACTTATGGTTAACTTGGAATTGTGCAAATTATTTAAAAACTGACAAGTTTATATTAAGATGGAGCTTTGGAAACGAAGAAAATGGGAAACGCCTAATAATAAAATCTGAAAACAAAGAGAGATAGTCTGGGTTGATATTTGTTTAACGAAAACTTTATTGAATGAAGTGTGAGAAAGATTATATTTATCTAGAGTATAGCTTCAAAGGAGTCGAATTGTGTGTAAATCGATAGCTTTAATTAATACAACAGAACAAAAACACGGTTTTTATGTTGTAAATATGCAAAAGAAGCGTCTTTGTCTCATTTTCAAATTAAGCCATGGCGTTTCTTTGTATGGTTCGTTGTTCCCTACGTCTTCTTTTTGACCCAACTTTTCGGCACATCCGGTTCGGCTGATCCGTGCGCCACTTCTCTCGAAATATCGAAAAATAACATTTTATTTTTTTTTAGATATTAGAAAGAGAAGTCGGCAGGATCATGATTTAGTGTGAATCTCGATCTTTCTATTAATTGGACACTATTGTTTATTTTATGCATTTGCACCTATAATGAGGTAGACCAAAAGTTAGTCGGTGCATAAGAGGTAAAGTCCAATGCACTCACGAATTATCGACACATATTACACCATATCGACAGATATTACACCATTGGCTGGTATTAGCTCATTACGTCTTTGCACAGCATGGAAAAACGCTATAAGTTTTAACTAGTAGCGTAACAAAATAATGAGCAGTGGCACCGTTTTCCACAGATTCAGCTGCTACTTGAATCTTGTGGGGTTGATTAGTTTCAGTAAAAGATTATACTTGATTCTCGGATCACACCAATATCGGAGATGATTGACAATAAATTATCTTGAGAGTGTCTAACTACCATAATTAACTAAGTACGTCATTTGTAAATGCATGAAAGTTTAGCTAGAGACTTTTTTCGTTTTACAAAAGAAGCGTTGCCAAAAATATTTAACAGTACACACTTCTCAGGGTGAAAATTCCTGTAGTTTCTTTTCTTGTTTTCATTATCTTTATCACATTCTGCTTTTATAATGTTCTTTTCTGTAGTTTCGGCTCGTATCTATGTTTCATTTACTTGCTCTGCCCTTACTTTTGCTATCCATTAAATGTATAAGTTGTCCCGCTAAACTTTAATGATTAAAGTTCATTATTAAAGTCGGATTTTGGGTGAACAAACTGTACAAAATCCACTAAAGTCATGCAAATGATTTGCATATAAATCACAAATTTGTGCCTTCAGCCAGACGACTAATACTGTAACCAAACATCACCTTTCCAAAAATATTGATACCAACAAACTGTCTGACCATCAAAAACTTCAGCGACGTCATTATGCATAGTCAACTTATGAATATTTTATTTGTGGCACGTACCACACCTCAATATTTTCGGGATTCATATGAAACGACGTTTGTGTTGCAAACATCGCCCCAGTTTCGTAACTGTCAGCGTCATAGTTCCATTGATAGGCGAGATTATAAAAGTTACGCTAGAACAGAGTGTGCCTCGGACCCTTTAACTTATGCAAATCCGCATATAGAATAGTGATTTCCTATGTTTTCTGATGCTATCGTGGGTCGCATCGCATTTCAGGCGGATTTCAACGTGAAATATGATGCTCAGCCGGCGAACAAGGCCAAATTTTGGACACAGTCAGAGTGATTTATGGCGCAATTGGAAAACAATTGATAATCTGGGCGTCAAATATGACGGCTGCATGCAAATAATCAGTTCCTGACGGCCAATCTTTGCTGCTTTGGCCTGTCGTAAAACCACTACACTGCAAGCCATTCGCCCATTCACCTTTCGCCATATGTATGCCGGACCCTGTATACGTATGCTATTTTCTGTGCTAGAAAGTTTGTTCGTTGTTGAGCAGTGATCATTGCTGGCAGTCAGTGGTCGACTTTACGTGGACAAAAAGGATAAATATATGCCGGCTGCGCTTCTTGTCTGATTCAAGTATTGCCATTTCGTGTCTTTCGGATTCAATTGCGATTATGAATTTTGAACATATTTTTTCGGAAATATTCGGGTATTATTAATAGACTGGTCGAAGTCTAGGCAGAAATCAGTTGCTTTTTGTTGTTACTCATTTCGGGAATTCCATATCCATATTATCTTAGAACGAGTCGTTTTTTGTTGGGCATAACTTAATTTTGTATCATCTTTGCTGTTTTCGGTGGTCGAGATCCTGCACAGGTGCGAATTTCACGCGTCCTTATAAAAACGAGAAAAACATCTTTGCTCTTGGTGCTTCTGCGCGACACTCGCACCAGCGCGACATCTCGACCTCGAAAAAACGCAAAAAGACATATTTGGGCTTCGAGATTTCGCGCAGGTGCGCGCCTAGCGCGGGGATCCTAGGAGCAAAGTTGCATTTCTCACCCTGATAAGGAACTTTTGCTTTTGGACCTTATTGAGGACCTAGTCCGATCGTTCAGTTAGCGTCGGATTCGTGCTCAGCGAGTCCTAATTCATAATAACACATGTATTAGTGCCCTGTATTGCGGATTTTGAGCGACTATAGAGCCTTAGGGTCGCCGTTTTGATCCTGAGGATCGACCCTAGGTAAAAAATAAGGTCATATTCGGATTCAGCGTATATGAAAATACCCATAATGCATGTATTGCGTCTCTTAAACTGAGATGTTTAGCTGATTTCGACCCTTAGGCTGGCCGTTTCGATCCTTAGGGTCAATCCTAGGTCAAAAATAATGTCAAATTCGGATTCAGCGGGGTCGAAAACCTATAAGGGGTGCAAAATATAAGCCAATAATAGCCGGGAATAGCTCAAAATAAATTAGCTACAACAATTAGCTACAGAATTAAGACTTTTAGCTACAAAATTAAGACAATTAGCTACAAAATTAAGACTTTTAGCTACAAACCGAATTAGCTACAAAATTAAGACTTTTAGCTACAAAATTAAGACAATTAGCTACAAAATTAATATTCGCCCTTTTTTGTTCTGGAAATATGCCCTGAAATCTGAACAATGTTCTTTCATCAGTTTTCTTTAGCCATCTTTCAAGTTAAACATTTAAACGACAAATTGTTTCAAAGTCCCGTTAAACGCTTAAATAATTTAAGACTTCCATAACAATATACGTAAATAAAAAGAGCCCATCTTTCAATGTGATGAACTTGTCACTTCTTTCATAGCCTGATAATTCTTTTCTCCACAGCATCTGACGGAATAAAAGTTCAACTATTGCGGATTTTAATAATAAAATGTTGTAGACATTCATTATGGCTGTTTCCGTTAGTCATAATAATCTTTCTGCTAAATGCTTGCACATTTTTTCTTCTTTTTGTTAAATTTTGTATTAATCGAGTTTGTATTCAAAGCTGCTTAATGGGGTTTGTACTATTGCAAACAAGAGAAAGGGCCAAACTATTGAATTAAATTAGAATTTTCTTATCCATGTCGTCTGGATAAGGGATGGTTTGACCACAAAATTTACTTTTTATTTGCTTGATTACGCGGCTTTCGAAACAGTTATGCATGTTGTAATTGGTACTGATTTTCCGTGAGCGTTACTTATAAATTCTTGTGCTAGAAAAGTTGAAACTAATTGAATTAGTTTGTGTACCTTTATATTAAAAGCAAACACCTCCAATTTGGATGATAGCTAACCATTTTGGAGTTTATATTCGGAAAAAATAACATTTCACTTGGCAGAAATTATCCTAACACATTTAGTTTAATATCCATTTATGTTCACACTTTTGCACTTCCTTTCTCAGTGCTCGAGCCAAAGAACACTTTCGCGTTGCTGAGTAACACTTAAGAAGCATCAAGTTTCACTTCATTTCGAATCGAAAATCATTGCTTTGTCTTGCGAGCAGCAAGTCTTTTTAGTTACAGCGCGATATTTGATGTTGGTTTTATGTGATGTTGGATGCCATACACTATCAAAAGCCAAATGTATGATGGGGAAAGCCGCCCATTTTCACAGGCTCAGAAAAGGATTTATAATTACATGCCGGGCGGTAAACAAATTCAAAGATTAAATCTTGAAATATTCGCTTTGAAAATCGGTCGTAAATCTATTCTACTAAATTCCGCACAAAATAACTAATTAAATATGAGCCAAAAACATGAATTCCAGCACTTGATCGAGGTAAAATAGTTTATCTTAATTTGTTTCTTCCAATTCGGATTAGCACAAAATTTTTCTCAAAATCAATTTCCAGCCAAAAAGTACTGAAATATGGAAGTTGGTAAATGAGAAATAATGTGTCTCTCTAATTGCATTCAATGTCTAAAGATATGGAGAACAAATTTCATCTTTTGAATTCCAAGCCATCTATTTGAAATATATAAATTCATTCTATATCCACTCTAACCTATTTCGCAGGATATATGTCGGGGGGGTCCCGGTTTTGGAACTTTTCGAGTTCCCTCGATACAGGGACGCACGATAGCTCAAAATGCTCCCCAGACAATTCTAAGAACGAATCCGGAAAAATTTTTTTCGGGCGATCTCAAAAAGTGGCTTTTTTTGGCCAAAAAGTGTCATTTTTCGAGTTTTTTTGCAAATGGTCATAACTTTTCGAGTTCCCTCGATACAGGGACGCACGATAGCTCAAAATGCTCCCCAGACAATTCTAAGAACGAATCCGGAAAAATTTTTTTCGGGCGATCTCAAAAAGTGGCTTTTTTTGGCCAAAAAGTGTCATTTTTCGAGTTTTTTGCAAATGGTCATAACTTTTCGAGTTCCCTCGATACAGGGACGCACGATAGCTCAAAATGCTCCCCAGACAATTCTAAGAACGAATCCGGAAAAATTTTTTTCGGGCGATCTCAAAAAGTGGCTTTTTTTGGCCAAAAAGTGTCATTTTTCGAGTTTTTTTGCAAATGGTCATAACTTTTCGAGTTCCCTCGATACAGGGACGCACGATAGCTCAAAATGCTCCCCAGACAATTCTAAGAACGAATCCGGAAAAATTTTTTTCGGGCGATCTCAAAAAGTGGCTTTTTTGGCCAAAAAGTGTCATTTTTCGAGTTTTTTTGCAAATGGTCATATCTTTTCGAGTTCCCTCGATACAGGGACGCATGATAGCTCAAAATGCTCCCCAGTGAATTCTAAGAACGAATCCGGAAAAATTTTTTTCGGGCGATCTCAAAAAGTGGCTTTTTTGGCCAAAAAGTGTCATTTTTTGCCAAAAATGGCCATTTTGAACCAAAGCATCTGGGGAGCTAATTTTTTGCACCAGGGGGTTTTTTGGGGTGCTGAATCCGAATCCGGGGTCGAAAAAATTATCGGGGTACCCCCGGGGTACGGAAAAAAATTTTTTATCAAAAATTTTTTTTTCGAAATTTTTTTAAAAATCAGAACCCCGTTCGAGTGGCCGAAGGCCGCGAGTCTCTATGACAAAATGGCAAGTGATGCGCGAAGCGCCGCGGATGCACGCTAACCGCGAAAAAAAACGAGAACCCGCCGACTCGAGGCGGTAATCCGCCGAGAGTCGGCGGGTTCTCTTGTTTTTTATATCTAATGTCAAATTATTAAAAATTTGTTACGGTTGTGTACAATACTTTTAAAATATTTAAATGACTGCTAATTTTCAGAAAATTTCAATGGACGATCCTAAAAATAAATTTCCTGACACTGCGGATTCAGCACTGCAATATTCTCTAGGCAGTAATCTCAAAGACAAGTCAAAGGTATTTGACGATCTACCTCCGAAGTATTGCAATGGCTCAAATGGCAATTCCTATAATGATGTCGAAATCTCAAAAGAGAAAAAGACAGCATGGCATTCGATTTATTTGAGCAGTGCTATCACTTTTATGTCTGCCGTCCAATTCAGCCTGTACTTCACCTCACTTTGGCCATTTATGAAAGTGGTGAGTCCGTTAGATAATGCAAAACATAATGTTCTCCTCAAGTTCCTTAATGCATTTTTGAATGAAAAATACTTGATTCATTTCTTGTTTTAAAGGCCATTCTATTTTAAAAACTAGGTATTAATTATGGTGGAAGCAAAGATATTTGTTTACCTTGATGCTCTGCTTGTGAACTTTTTTATCAAAGGCTTTGATGTCTGCGTCGGGTGAAAAAAGTACGAAACATCATCGATCAAAGGTCGGGCGATTTGCGGAAAGCTCGATGATAAATGTTTATGTTTTATATTTTGCAAAAAGCTGTAGCTAAAATAAATTCCTTGAAAATATATTTTAGGATTATTCGCAATTAAAATAGTTACTTTTTAACCAAAGCGAAATCCATGTGATATTATGGAAGTTTCTATAGTGCGCAATTGATCCATTTGGAAAGTTGTTTTATTTACAGAAAGAAAGTCTTTTATCTAATTTACAGAGCATCTACAATAGCGGAAATATATATGTTTACATTCTTTTCTTTTTTCGATGTCATTTCTTTGGGCTTTATGCGGCGTCGCTAGAATCTGTGTTTTTCTTTGGTTTGAACTCAATTTCTGGCGCATCTGGATCTACTGTATTGGAATTGTGTACGACTTCCACCTTCTTAGGCCCATGATGTGCGCTTTCGTCAGAGTGCTTTTCTTCAGCCTGAAAGTATAAGGAGATCAAAAGTGAACCTCCCATAATTTTCTTTCTTGATATTTCAAAACAATGATTCTTTTAAAGTATCTTAATTTTCTGGCTTTGAATTCTCTAGCAAAATTATTATTTTGTAGGTCACTGGCAATTTTTTAATTATTTTTTTCTCCACAATTACATAAACGATTAAATGCTTATATTACCATACTGAGCCCCAATATAGCAATACATGTCACATTTTGTCAAATTTACCTCTTTCTAATTTACTATAAAAATTAATTTCGGTTCCTCACCTCAGCCACATCATCATCGTGTTTTTCTTCTTCAGCAGGTAGGTCATGAGAACCCTGATCATCGTTCTCATGATTTTCCTCCTCGTTATTTTCCTCGTCGTGCTTTTCAGTGTTCTCCTCGTGCTTTTCGGTGTCCTCATCAAGGTGCTCATCATCATCTACTGGTTCGTTATCTCCGCCATCGTTATGAGTGTCAGGTGAGGCCTCGTCGGCAAGTGTGTCGTTCCCTTCGCCATGATGCTCGTCAGTTTGGGTCTCATCATTGTGGGTTTCTTCCTCGTCATGGTGCTCTCCTTCGTTTTGCTCCTCCTCGTGTAGTTCCTCATCGTGATTCTCTTCCTCACGAAGCTCTTCCTCGGGTCTTTCCATGGTGATACTATCATGATGTTCCTCTTCATTATTTGTCTCTTCATGATGTTCATCATTGTTTTTCTCGTTGTTCTCTTCCTCATGATGCTCTTGCTCCTTATGATCCTCGTGATTGTTTTCGTCTTTGTGCTCTTCTTCCTTGTCTGTCTCATCATGACGCTCTTCCTCGTTCTGATTTTCTTCCGCCTGGTTTTTCAGATCACTAGTCTCCTCTTCATGGTGTTCTTCTTCCAGTTTCTCCCCAACCTGATGTTCTTCTTCGTTGTTTACTTCGTCTTGGTGTTCCGCTTCGTGGATTTCTTCTTCTTTGTGTTCATCTTCATGATTTTCCGGAGTCTCAGTGTCAGGAGTCTCATTTCCAGGTGTCTCTGTGGTAGGGGTATCATTTTCAGGGGTCTCGGTCGTAGGGGTATCATTTTCACGAGTTTCGGTGGTATGGGTCTCGGTTTCGGGATGCTCGGTGCTAGGGGCCTCAGTTTCTGGCTCATGGATCACGTCCTCTTGAGTCATATCCTTCTCCAAATCCTGCTTGTGCTGAGCCAGCTCACGCTCGTGGCTTTCACTCTTGGCTCGTGACTCCAGGCTATGGCGTGGGCTCGGCACATCAGGACCTGCCCCATGGCTGCCCTCTGTCTCTTCAACTGTTACTGGTGCGGGTTTACCTGTAATTTAAAAATGAAGCAGTTGCAAATATTTTTGCGAATGTTCGTAACGGATTAATTTAATAATTCGACTAATGTATTACCGTAAATTGCGACAACGGCCAAAGCCGTTAATAGCATCACATTCGTCAAATATCTGGCCATATTGCCTAGTAAATCTTTCAATACGCAAGAACTAAGAAAGTAAAATTCAAGTAACAAAATACGGGTAAATGACTTAACTCGTGATAGACCCTTGGTTTTATACATCGGGTACGTTGGTACCCCGACCCATGGCGTGACTAGGCAATGGCGACGTGTTCAATGCTAGCAGGGCAATCAATAGACGCTCGTTGCCCTGAACAGCATGGCACATGCAAAAGAGACGATTTGATTGACATACAGAGAAATTACAAGACATAACTCACCAGGCATAAATAGCTGTCGAAAGTACGAACGCACAGAAAACCAATATACGCGCGCGTACGGTCTGATAGGCAGGGCAGGTATAGGTACTGCGGGTGGAAAAAAATCTTTGTCTGCTTACTCTGGTGAATATCAGTGGCTGTGTTGACGAGGAGATATTGTATGAAAGACATACATTCGATACAAACAATGATATGCATACTTCCAACTCACCACAAACAGCTGATTCGTTGGGAGGTGAGGACATATATTCGTCTGAGGACCTGCATTTACTGCAAATAACTTTATATACCCGGATGGTCTCTGATCTCTCTGAATTGACTCTCATACTCCTTTTTAATTATTGATTTTCGCTGATCGACTTATGCAATTATTGATTGTTCTGTTGCGTAACTGTTAGTGGTTAATGTTTTAATTTATGTGACGTATAACTCAATGAACAAGAACAAATGAAATTTTAATTAACAACAGACTGCCGAAAATGGACTGAGAATACAAATCGAGTGCGAAAAAGAGTTTCAAAAATTATGACTTGTACTGAATCTATAATTTTTTCGGGTTCCGGATACGTAGAAAACTGCTGCATATATTTTATTTCACAAATAAACAGTGAAATATAAACCTTTCTTAAATTTTACTCTTTTCAGTGCTTTTAAATTTAATGATCTTACTATCTTTGGACAATTACCACCTTTGTACAATAAAATTTTTTGTTTTTAGTTGGATGCGACCACAACAGAGGCGTTTTTCGGCATTGTCATCTCCGCCTATAGCTTGGCCCAGATCGTATCAGCACCGCTTCTCGGGTACTGGAGCAACCGGGTAGCTCGATTGAAGCCACCGCTGATATTATGCGCAATTGTTATGTTCTTCGGCAACATAATGTATTTCGTCGTTCCAATTTTGCCCAATAATCATAAATACTATCTTATGATTGCTCGATTTGTGACCGGAATAGGAGCCAGTATGTTTCTCTTTTCATTTCATATGCAAAAATTTGATTAGAAATTTGAGCATGATTGTCTAATGTCGAAAGTATCGTAGTTCTAGAAATTACCTCTTAAGAGCTAAATTTAAATAAGCATCAAAGGTGTGCTATTCTGATTTTTGTAAAAATTATTGTGATTGATAAATGTTGGTTTATAATTTATTTATTGATTTTTCATTTGTTAAATTACATAACTTGGATTAGATCTATCTTGGGCAGAGCGTTTTCCTTTTTGCGCATATTATATCTTTTGTTTCAATTTTACATTTTTTAGGCAACATCGGATTACTCAAAGCATACGCTTCCGCTGCGTCTGTATCCAAAGACAGATCACGGGCCATCGCCTTTGTCACCGGGGGCATTGCTCTTGGAACCACTTTTGGACCAGGTATACAATTACATTAAATTGTTGTTTAATTAAATTTTTTAGATTTCAATTTTAAATTTCCAGTTTTCAGCTTTCCAAGTGCTGTTCTCCTGGCTTGGATATCCCGGCTGGCAACTTGGAGGCATATTCGCCGTTTCTATGTTCAACGCTCCGGCTCTTCTTGCATGCTGCATGAATATCGCAACTTTGGTATTACTGTGTACTCTCTTCAAAGAGAGCTTTGCAGGCGTAGCCGATGCCAGTCTCAAGGTGGGTTTCAAGTTGTTCACAACATTTAATTTTGTTTGCGATTTTAAATAATCTCTAATTTCTTAACAGTTCTTGTTTAGACTAAATAAATTTAAAGAATTCTATTCAGAAAAACAAGAAGCAAAAAGACTCAACGTCAACAGACAATAATTTGATTCAACTGCCGAGCTACGATAGAAAGGCCGCAGCTATTTGTTATGCCCTTCGGTTCACTCAAATGTTTGTAGTGACCAATTTGGAGACGTGAGTGCCATCTGTAAAGCTTTAGTCCAATATAAGCCAGTAAAATAAAATCGAAATATTCAGCATTGGCTCGTCCTTCGCTATGATGATGTTTGCATGGACTCCGACTCAGGTGGTCCGGTATTCGTCTCTAGCGCATGCAGCTAAAAGTCTGTTAGCGTTTGCCGTGTATTTCGCGTATATCGTGTTCAATCTGGGAAAAAGGTATGAACAATGATATATTTTACGGGAGTAATAAAATTCAATGTAGGATGAACGAAAGAATGGTGTGTTTGGTATCAATTTTCGGCCTGTTAGCATTCCATGTATTCACTTACTCATATCCTTTCCTGCCAAATAATGTTATAACATTCAATAATTCAGGTAAGCATCTATTATTTGACTTGTTAATCTCGGAGTGGATAAATACTTAGTAATATGCCAAAAATCAAGTTTGATGTTCATTTTCCGTCAAATTTGTAAATGAAAAAAATATTCCTAACTGAACCTTAGGTTGTTATCATTCTTGCTTATCTATTCATAGTATTTCTTTAATTTCTGTATGAAATATATAGACCTCAGCTAGCTTGCCAATTTTATTTACTCTGATATCCGGAAATTTACCAATAATATTTATAGATTATCCAGATAAAATTTGAAGCTGATAACAAATTTCTCAAAAATTAACGAAACGTTTTTACTCATAAAATGTTTGATAAAATTTAACGTCTTTTACCATTATTTAGTGGCATTCAATCGGTCGCTAGCAGTAGGCTGTAATGTTGATGTGTATGAGTGGTGCTCTTCACTTACCCAAGTGAATATCATTGTTTATTATTTCTTCTACATTCTTATTGTGGGTGTTGGATTTTCGAACATTAATGTCGCCATGAATACACTGTTCTCGAAGGTAAGCCAGCTTCCTTTTATAAAATTTTACCCCAGAATAATACATTGCTTTTGAAGATAATCGGCCCAAGGTTACAAGGCACGCAACAAGGCATTCTACAAATGAGCGGAGGAAGTGCCCGAATGCTCGGGCCTCTGCTGGTGGGGTAAGTGATTTAGTGACACCAGAGGTTTAAAATCACTGGTTAGGCTTTTATAAATTCCTAACACATTTCTTTATAATAATAAAATTGTTACCAAAATCAATTTCTAGATGACATCTACAACCAAAAAATAAATTTCCTAGCTTGTGAATAAACATGCAATGAGACGTCTAAAAATAAATGCGATTACTAACCAAAATTACTGACCAAATAATTTTTACCATTACGTTTTCACCTTTTCTTAACTTTAAGAAATCTTTTGTCGAAAATAGTGTCCTTAATCAGTAAATATTCTCTGTATTTCAGCTATTTATACAGCGGCTATGGGCCACGGCTTGTCTGGATCGTGGAATCAGTAGTAAACGGTTTCATGTCATTCTTATGGATTGCATCCTACCGCAGGCTCGTCCCGTTGGAAGTTCCGCCTGATTGCTTCCCTGACACAAAATCGTCTTCCATGAGGACTGGCTCTACACAGATCACTCAGATCGAAAATGACTCCGCAAAGCAAGCCCATCCGGGTGATTTGTTGGACAAATCACTCAAGACAAACGAAATACTGATTGAACCCATCGTGCCGCAACAAAACTATTATTCAGACCGACAGTCGAATGTATGAGCATAAATTATTTCTTTTTACAGTTTTATGCGTTATTTGTACATTTTGTACGTTTCTTGTTGAATTAATAAAGCTTTACGTGCTATAGAGACAACAGAAGTAGACGGCATAGGAACTTTACATCTTTATGTATTTTTTATATACAAAAGGGGTAAATGCTTCATACAGATGTAAAAGGTAAGAACAAAAGATATACAGCCGGTTAAATGGAAGCCCGAGTGTAATAGGCGAGTTGATCCCTGCCCAAGTTGTGACCCATGGCGAAGAAGCGAGGAAGATTATCTCAAAACCCGTACAGTGTATTGTCAGGATTGGCATGTCGGGTGGGCGGGTAGACGCTTATTTATCCCGCGGTAGGGAATAAAAACACGCTATAATTGTCACGTGGGCAATACGCTTTAGAATATTAAGATTGGTATATTCAAAAAAACAAGGAGGTACAAGCCGGTTACCGCCCAACTGGGGGGGAAACACAACTGGGGCCGATAGCTATCAAGTGCTCAGATGCTCAGATCTGAGCATTCCCTAAGCGAAAAATGTCTGGCTTTTCACAATTGCACAACGCGTCACTATTTTCTCTCTCACATCTCTCTTCTTATTTTGTGTTAGACACAGAATGCTCAGAAAATGAAAATGCTTTGTTAATTTCCTCAGACGTATTTTCGTCTGAGCATATGCTCAGACGATTTTCCAAAATTTATAAGAGAAACATTTAAGTTCCTCACGTTGGGTAATTAAACCGAACACTCGTCGCTAGACGTCCGCCCTTTATGTTGTTTGTGGGTCGATTTGGTGCTATTGTGCGGCGCACCAAAAAGACTATTGCACAACGAGAGCGCAGAGAAGATATGTGTCTGCCCGGTTATTTCCCACTGCCGCTTCCTTTCCTTTCTTTTCCTTTCTAATCAGTCAGACAAACACTTTGAGAGAGAGCACGCTATTTATGAGAGAGCCAGACATTTTTTGGTTAGAGATTCTGAGCATCTGAGCACTTGATAGCTATCGCCCCCTGCGGGGGATAACTGGGGGGGAGAACCAACTGGGGGGATAACTGGGGGGGAAACGTTTACCCCCCAGTTGGTTCTCCCCCCAGTTGGGTTTCCCCCCAGTTGGCTTTATTCAATAAAACCGTTATTTTACCCCAAAAATGCAGTTTTTCATCCTAAAAATGCGTTTTTTTCGCTGAACTCGTATTTCACATTAAATCGGATTAGGCTTAAGCTCCCGAACAACCCTTATGTTAGGCTAAACAACCCTTATAAGGCGCCAAACAAGCCATTAGGCTTAAGGGGACGCTGCGCACGCCTAAGGGACTTAGTCTTAGGCTTAAGCTCCCGAACAACCCTTATAAGGCGCCATAATGGGCGAAAACATCGAATGCGGAGCAAAAACTGCATTTTTGGGGTAAAATAACGGTTTTATAAAAAAAAGCCAACTGGGGGGGAGAACCAACTGGGGGGTAAACGTTTCCCCCCCAGTTATCCCCCAGTTGGTTCTCCCCCCAGTTACCCCCCCCCCAGTTGGGTTTCCCCCCCAGTTGGGGTGATGTCGTACAAGCCCTAATATCGAAATACTAATATCGAAATTTTGAAATAACGACAAAAATTGATAGATGTTCAAAGATTTCTACATTTTAGAAAAAAATTCCATAGGACACCCGCGGCCTCCGCCGCGGACCACCCGCGGCGGCATCCAGGATTTTCCGGATTTCCGGAAGCCATATCTTCCGATGGAAGCCCGATTCGGGCTTGAAACTGGTACCAATCGTCTTGTCTCATCGAGACGAAGCGATTCATGTATCACACGCCCAAATCCGAGCGGCGACTGGAAAGTTTCCTTTGTAAAAACCCCCCAAAAACTTAAAAAATGGCGTTTTCTCAACTTTCGTGGCGGGACCACCCCAATTCTGACATTGATAACCCCCCCCCTTAAAATCATGGGTTTTTTGGGGGTGCTCGCGAGTTTGGGGTCCGGGAGTGTGAAAAAGTGGGAGATTCTGTTGGGTGCGCACGCACACAGTGCGCCTTAGAAGGACTCGATTTTAACGATTTTGTTTAAGAAATAATACACAGATTCTATACTTATTTTAACGACGGCGGTCAATTAGCTTTAAAAAATGACATCTGCCAAAAGTCCTGTTTTGATTTGAGTGACATGTTGTGACAATGAACATTTATACGCCTAGTTGTCCACGCAAGGGAGAGTGTGGGGGAATGCGTCGATAGGTCATCCAAAATCCTGTGCTTGGGCGTGGACCAGGGCTGCATCCGGTTATCCGGTGTTTTTCGCCATCCGGTATCCGGATTTTAGGGGGTCCGCCGGATGCACCGGATATTAACAAGCACCCCTAAGAATGCAGTCAGCGCCGCAAGCGAAAATTTTTGAAAATTTTCAAACTAAAGTATATTCATATCCTTTTTTCTTCTCTCCGTTTATTTCCATCATCCTTATAACGAAAGACGTACTAACTACATCAATTTTAAATAGCAATTGTCTCAATACGAAATCGTCTTTTCGAATTTATCTCAAGGACAAAACTTGCGTTCTTATACTCGCTTCTTCAAAAGCATGTATAAACATCCGCTGAACCATAATTAATTCTTACATCTCACTCATAACCCAATGTATCCATTACGTTTGCAAAACGATTCTTTCACAATGCGTTCCCACAAGACGATATCTTTAAGTTGCTCACTATACATCATGCTTATATTATATATTTCAATTTTCATTTAACTAACACGTTTACAGGCACAGCTTTTTCGATACATAGAAGTGAGCGATGAACAAGACCGTCGTCGAGACAATCACAGACGAAATGAATGCTAGCGCAGCGGAAATAAGCAATACAGCAGAGCCGCAAGCCAAAAGTCCGAAAAACAAGAGCCCAAAGAACAAGGATGGAAAGGCAGAGAAACGGAAAAAAGGTAAAGAATTAAAATTAGGATCAGACACTCTAGTAAGACTAAAATAGTGTCAGATTCAGGTTCTCAAAATTCCCCTTAGGAAAAGAAAGAATTTTAATCTACGTTAGACATCTACTGATGAGACTCGACTAACGTAGTTTCATAATAGTTCTAACCGTCTAGAATTAGAGTCGAAACGGTTAGATAATCTTTAGCTTTTTACATCTTTCCTTCGTACCTTAAAATCCTATTTTGTATAGTAACTTGTAAAATTTGTTATATTAGTCCAAAACTCTATTATATTTCTCCGAAGTCGTAAACGGTGGAGGAACCTTAGGTACCCCTAAGTATACGTTACTTCGGCCTATAATTTTTTAAAAAACTATATAGTTACAACTTTAAACAAAATACTACTCTAAAAACACAATAGGATTCCTACAAAATGTATTTTGTCACATAGAAAGTGGCAAAATTCAGTAGACATTAACATTTGATATTTCGGGACCAGCTCCCACACGACCGTAGGCGCAAGCCGCAGGTCACGCCTCGACTGGCATTTCGGGACTAGCTCCCACTTACCGCCGTATAGGCACTTTCGGGTCTAGCACCCACACGACCGTAGGCGCAAGCCGCAGGTCACGCCTCGACTGGCATTTCGGGACCAGCTCCCATACGACCGTAGGCGCAAGCCGCAGGTCACGCCTCGACTGGCTTTTCGGGACTAGCTCCCATTTACCGCCGTATAAGCACTTTCGGGTCCAGCACCCACATGACCGTAGGCGCAAGCCGCAGGTCACGCCTCGACTGGCATTTCGGGACCAGTTCCCACACGACCGTAGGCGCAAGCCGCAGGTCACGCCTCGACTGGCTTTTCGGGACTAGCTCCCTTTTTACCGCCGTATAGGCACTTTCGGGTCCAGCACCCACACGACCGTAGGCGCAAGCCGCAGGTCACGCCTCGACTGGCATTTTGGGACCAGTTCCCACACGACCGTAGGCGCAAGCCGCAGGTCACGCCTCGACTGGCTTTTCGGGACTAGCTCCCTTTTTACCGCCGTATAGGCACTTTCGGGTCCAGCACCCACACGACCGTAGGCGCAAGCCGCAGGTCACGCCTCGACTGGCATTTCGGGACCAGTTCCCACACGACCGTAGGCGCAAGCCGCAGGTCACGCCTCGACTGGCTTTTCGGGACTAGCTCCCTTTTTTACCGCCGTAAGGCACTTTCGGGCCCAGCGCCCATACCGACCGTAAAGGTCACTCGGACAACCTACCGGCTGGTGGGCAGTCCAAATACTATTGGAATATAAATTATCAACTGTTTTCTATAATGAATACAAAATTAAAAATATAATGCTATTATTACAGGCAAACAAACGCCGTTCGTAATACACAACAATGAGAACCCGAGACGCATGGCAACTAAGAACTATTCCGAGAATATCATCAAAACGTCAACTCGAACAAATGCTCCAAGTTCAATAATGGTTAATCAAACATATAAACATTTGACTTATTGTATAATCATTATTGTTCCCTTGTTTTTGTTGATTATTTGCTATGTCTATTTGGGTATAAAACATTATCAAAATCGTTTCTTGCAAAAACTATAAAGAATTTCCCACATCTTAATAAGATATTAACAAAGAAGGCAACTCGTTTACACACTGTGTAAACAAACCAACAAACATACATCTTATATAAAAAAGTTTGCACCATTAATAGGAATCCAGTACTCATAACAATATTAATAAAAATATAATCTCAATCAATTTCTCCCACTATCCCTTTTCATCAATAGTTATTACACTAGCTTTTAGGTTGAAGTTACTACACCTGGGCACGCTAATTCGCCCGCAACATAGTAACAGCAAGTACTGTCTCCTAGGATGAGTCTAGTTACTCCTCTCTGACTCATCTGATGGCTTTACTTGGCTTCCCAGCATGGGGAAAGTACAAACAATTATATTCAATTATCCTTTTGTTATCTTTTTTACGGTACCAAATTCCCGTACATACTCGGTCAACGTGACCAGGTATGATATGGTAACGGGCAGGTAGCATGAGACAAGGCACTTTGCTCGTTATTCGGAATGGTTCTTTCACTTATTAATTAGTATATATAGAAACCATTTACATTGTACTCAACTATGAACTGGGTTAAAATGAGGAAACCCGTCAAAGTCTAAGCCAACTTCACGGGTCTTATACGGCTTGCCAAAACTAACACAAACTCCAAAACAACATCAAGCTTGTGGAATTCAGAATTTAAAAGAGCCATGAATGAAAGGCTCACGGTTCACAAAAAAGGAAATTCTTATATTTGTAAGCATAATAACTGTAAAAACAAATTGCAAGAATCATATTTTGAAAAATGTGAAAGTAAAAAATGCAGGGTCTGTCTACACTACGACAATGACTTCATACATGGATACGGAAAATATGTATACGAAACTGTTAATCAAAACAACTCAACCAAAATAACATGCAAGAGTACAAACTTGGTATACCAGATATTTTGCAACAAATGTAAAATTGGTTATATTGGAGAAACTGGACAAGAACTCAGAACAAGATTTTCACAACATTTACATTCAGTCGAACGCCAAACCTTAAATACATTTCTGGTACACCATTTTAACAAAATCCATTCAGTGGAGGATATTCGAATTCGAGTTGTACATAAACTCCATGATACATGTCCCAGGGCTACAAGGCTAGACGCCGAAAATTACTGGATCCATCAAACCATAAGCATTTATCCCTTCGGGCTTAACGACAAGGTAACTGGATATGAAGGTTTTGCAAGCGATGCAGGAGCTAACCTGCAGAAAAATCTTGCTCACTACTTCTCTAATCCAATACCTAGACCCAATAGAAAGCATAATAATCATAGAAATAAAGAGTCTCAGGAAAAGAGGCCTTTAACACAGTTTATTCAAACTCCAGAATTACACCAAAATTCCAATATTATTTAACGCATGCAAAAAATTGTACGTTGAAAAATTAAAAAACGAACTTATCACATCATATAGAGATATTAGAACAAAATTGATCATTAATATTCTCTCAAAAATTAAAAATCGTCAAAAACAAACTACAAGTATTGTCAAAACTCCTATATATCTGTCCATAGATTATAACAACACAGTTATCGATAAATTAGGAGTACGTAACTTGATACATGATAGCGAAATTGAACGACTTCTCCATATTAAAAAAGGTTTTTTGAAAATAATCACTACATACAACCTTCCAAAAACCAGTTTCGTCAGATTTACAAACTATAATTCGGTTCTTAAAGAACTTAACACGGATAGTCTTAAAAACTTATTACAAGAAAAGTGCAATTGCCTAAACTCAGAATATATGAACGATTCTTTGCAACATATAATCACTGGCGATACCAAAGTTATGGAAAATAAGAATATCCAAGATATCATGAGCAAAGGTACTAAATACAGAGACAATTATAAAATAACTTTAGACAAATTTAGAGGTATACTCTTCAAATATGGCTCTGATTTGGTCGATAAGATTCATAGAAAAACCAAAAATAATAATTTATTACTCATCAAAAGTGATGTAATCTCAAGATTCATCACGATAGGTGAACAACGATGGAACAGAGTAATTGGACACGAAAAAGTTGTTCAAGGAAGCGACACATGTCACTATAAAAAACCAGATGGAAATCTAGTTATAACCAATGTTGATAAAGCAAGCAACAACATTGCTTTTATATGTAAAAAATTCTATTTAGAAACAATTTGCAATGAAATAGGCATATCCGTTATGAATGATAATATTAACTTTAATGGTAACCAGACATATGCCCCTTCAAATAAAAGCATTGAAGAAATTTTCTACGATTACAAAGATTTCTATAATGGTATGAAAATAGAGGCAAAATTTGAAGACTTAAACATTCCACTCATTTTCGCCATACCGAAATTTCATAAAAAACCTATAAAATTTAGGTTTATATCAGGTGCAAAAAAAGCCATTTCTAAACCACTAAATATCACTGTAGTTAGAATACTAGAAACAGTGAAGAACTATATACACAATTACAGTCATAAGACAAAAATTAGCAGTGGTTTTAAAAGGAACTGGTCGATAAATTCAAGTGGACAAGTCGCAACAAAACTAAAATCATATAATGTTAGTGAATTGTATTGCGGAGACTTTAGCAATCTGTTCACTGCTTTACCACATGACGATATAATTAGCAACATTATGGAACTGGTTAAAATGACATTCGATTCAAATAGCGGAAAGGACATACATTGTAATCAATTTAGAGCGTTCTTCAGCATATCAAGTTATTCAAATTATGAGGCATATAATTTAACAGAAGTATACTTACTTATTTCATTCCTCATTAAAAACAATTACATCCAGTTTGCGGGAAACAACTTCCTACAAATCTGTGGTATTCCGCAAGGAGGAAATGCCAGTCCAATTTTAGCTGACTTAACTCTCACTGCTATGGAATTTAGATATATGAAGAACTGTAGCTGCACAAATTTAAAACGAGAACTTTCAATGTCATTCAGATACATCGACGATATACTCTGCCTAAGCAATGTTTTTCATAATGAATATACTAAAATATATGGCACCACACTTGAACTAAATAAAACCAGTGAAAATACGGAAACTGCATTCCTTGGTCTCTATATAAAAATAAAAGATGATGAAATACAATATGAAACATACGATAAAACTCGTGACTATAAGTTCAAAGTTATCAAATACCCGAAATTTGACAGTTGTATACCAAAGAATATGGTAAGCAACATACTAATAACAGAAATTATTAGATACAGTATAACGAATAATACGGTAAACGGATTAAACAAGAATCTTAATATACTTTTTACAATGTTTATTGAAAATGGCTGCCCTGAAGTATTTATACGTAATAACATTAATCGTATAATTTGTAATAAAAAAGACTTTATTAACCATATTAACAACGATACAATTACTTGCCTTAAACACTTCGGGGCAAAATTTTCAAACTAAAGTATATTCATATCCTTTTTTCTTCTCTCCGTTTATTTCCATCATCCTTATAACGAAAGACGTACTAACTACATCAATTTTAAATAGCAATTGTCTCAATACGAAATCGTCTTTTCGAATTTATCTCAAGGACAAAACTTGCGTTCTTATACTCGCTTCTTCAAAAGCATGTATAAACATCCGCTGAACCATAATTAATTCTTACATCTCACTCATAACCCAATGTATCCATTACGTTTGCAAAACGATTCTTTCACAATGCGTTCCCACAAGACGATATCTTTAAGTTGCTCACTATACATCATGCTTATATTATATATTTCAATTTTCATTTAACTAACACGTTTACAGGCACAGCTTTTTCGATACATAGAAGTGAGCGATGAACAAGACCGTCGTCGAGACAATCACAGACGAAATGAATGCTAGCGCAGCGGAAATAAGCAATACAGCAGAGCCGCAAGCCAAAAGTCCGAAAAACAAGAGCCCAAAGAACAAGGATGGAAAGGCAGAGAAACGGAAAAAAGGTAAAGAATTAAAATTAGGATCAGACACTCTAGTAAGACTAAAATAGTGTCAGATTCAGGTTCTCAAAATTCCCCTTAGGAAAAGAAAGAATTTTAATCTACGTTAGACATCTACTGATGAGACTCGACTAACGTAGTTTCATAATAGTTCTAACCGTCTAGAATTAGAGTCGAAACGGTTAGATAATCTTTAGCTTTTTACATCTTTCCTTCGTACCTTAAAATCCTATTTTGTATAGTAACTTGTAAAATTTGTTATATTAGTCCAAAACTCTATTAGAATATTCAAAATTTTCAATGTCAATTTTTGGCATACAGCGTAATTTTTCAAAAAATTTTCGCCTGCGGCGCTATTATTCTTTCTGACTTTTCCATTTTATTTCACTATTTTACAAAATCAAACTAATTTTATTTCGTTAAAACTCATTAGTTTCCATCCATATTCCGTCCAATTTTGTGATTGATGATTTAGTGACTTCGGTTCTTTTCTATCTTTTTCAGTAATACAGTTTTAGCTTTTTAGAATTTTATGCATTTATACTCCCAGATATTTATTCGAAAAGATTTAGAACATTTTTCAAAGTCAATTTTTGGCAAACAAGCTTAATATTTCAACAAATTTTCGCCTGCGGCGCTGTTTTCTCCGTAGTTTTGTAGCTTGTCTCATTGTTTTTTCAAAATTTTGTGCTGAAAATTTATGAACTTTTCAATAAATATTCAAAAATTTCAATCTTATAACTTAGTTCAATGAGATATTTTAGTCAATTTTTAAAGAGAAAGCCAATTTTTTCAAAAAATTTTGCTTGCGGCGCTTTTTTTAATTTTTCTATATTTCTGGCAAAATACACTAATGTAGGCACAATTCTATACTAGTATTTCGCTGCTGTCGGGGTGTCCGTTACCCATTTTCCAGTGCATTTTTAAGGGTGCTTATTTTCAAAATGTAGTCAAATCCTAGATATATGGGAAAAGTCGCGGAAAAAAAGCGCCGCAGGCAAATTTTTTGGAAAAAATTGGCTCTCTCTTTAAAAATTGACTATAGCAAATCATTGAAATAAATAAATTTTTAGATTGAAATTTCTCAATATTTATTGAAAAATTTTTATCAGGCAATGGCGGAGGCCTGTAAAATTTATTATTAATTAGTATGAATTAATTTTTTAAGCGAAATTTTTGCCAAATAAGCTTACCATTTCAAAAATTTTCACCTGCGGCGCTATTTTCACATAATTTTTGCACATTGGTAGCAGCAATTCGGTAACGCATTTTTCACATTTTTCGATGAAAATTGTCTCTAGTCTTCCCAATTTTCAAAAATTTTTAATTAATTTTCAAAAAATCGGCCCAAGGTTACAAGGCACGCAACAAGGCATTCTACAAATGAGCGGAGGAAGTGCCCGAATGCTCGGGCCTCTGCTGGTGGGGTAAGTGATTTAGTGACACCAGAGGTTTAAAATCACTGGTTAGGCTTTTATAAATTCCTAACACATTTCTTTATAATAATAAAATTGTTACCAAAATCAATTTCTAGATGACATCTACAACCAAAAAATAAATTTCCTAGCTTGTGAATAAACATGCAATGAGACGTCTAAAAATAAATGCGATTACTAACCAAAATTACTGACCAAATAATTTTTACCATTACGTTTTCACCTTTTCTTAACTTTAAGAAATCTTTTGTCGAAAATAGTGTCCTTAATCAGTAAATATTCTCTGTATTTCAGCTACTTATACAGCGGCTATGGGCCACGGCTTGTCTGGATCGTGGAATCAGTAGTAATCGGTTTCATGTCATTCTTATGGATTGCATCCTACCGCAGGCTCGTCCCGTTGGAAGTTCCGCTTGGTTGCTTCCCTGACACAAAATCGTCTTCCATGAGGACTGGCTCTACACAGATCACTCAGATCGAAAATGACTCCGCAAAGCAAGCCCATCCGGATGATTTGTTGGACAAATCACTCAAGACCAACGAAATACTGATTGAACCCATCGTGCCGCAACAAAAATATTATTCAGACCGACAGTCGAATGTATGAGCGTAAATTATTTCTTTGTACCTTTATATCATTTCTTGTTTCTCATATGTCCTAAAAATACAATTCGTAGTAAACTTTAATGGAGATATAATGTATATTTCTAATTTTTGCGTCCAGATAATAAATTGTGTAGCTAAAAAAATGAAACAATTCCGTAAAATATCCTGAAAATTTAACTAAACGCAGGACATAACTGAAAGCCATTGGAAACCTATTCTGACCTTGCTTTCGTTAAATTTGCAAAAAACAATGATTCTGCTATTTGTTTTGCCAAAAGCTAAATAGTTGTTAATAAAATGCTTTCCTATTTGCTATATATTTTGGTATGCAAAATCCAATTACAATTGCTCTATCTTCTGCGTTTGGGCTCAAACGCGACACTTAAGTTAAGCGTGAGTCATTCGCAGTCTCAAGTGTTAGCTGTATTTTTACATATTTGTAAAGAATTTCGTATATGTTTTTAGTAACATGAGCCTAAGATTACATTTGTGCTGAGGTGTTAGTATCTAAATTATTTTTCGATTTTAATCTAAAATGTTTAAAACAATTAATCATCAAAACAAGTTCCAGGAAATCCAATGCATTCACAAACATTTCCGTCATACGTCGGAAGAATTTTTATGAATATTTGCAAAAAGAATCAGCAGTGTTGTTGATCCTATATCCTCTGTATTCGATCCTCATAATAATATCGCGCAGTTGAATACAATACTTACGTATATTTTAAAATATACTTCCGTGACGTCACAAAGATCACGTTTGTTTTATCAACAAAGAGTGACATCATGACTATAAGGTTATTCAGGTGACTTTGCTGACTTCAATCTCAGAGTAAGATATATTAATCATAAGCAACTGCAAAGTCTTGATGTCATTCTTTGCTCACAAACTTTGCGACGCCACTGAAGTATATTTCAAAACAAGTAAGTATTGTAGCCAATTGCGCAATATTCTACGAGAGTTTTCCAACGGCTTGTGTCGTATGTGCTTACGTTATAGATGAAAACGAAGGCATGTTCTCGATTTTATATGATATCATGTTTGTCTGACTAGCAATGGACCACATCAAGTATTTTGCGTTTTTTGATTGCCTTACCTCAAAAATTCCCATGTTTTATTCGTCTGTTTTACCCTTAACGATATTTTCCTGTTTTTATGTCTAGCAAAGACGCACAACTGAAGCTTCAGTCATCTCTGACAACTGAAGCTTCAGTCATCTCTGAAAAACTTTCAGGACCTCTGCATTTCTCGCGCCTTCGGAAGCGTTCGTTTGATATGAGCTCTGTTCGTCCGAGCCTTAGAATATAGAAAGAAGAGTCCAGAAAGCAGTCCCAACGCACCGATATGACGTAGTATGCGTGCGTCTACCTCCATATCGAATTTTGCCTATTTGGAATCGACCCCAACGATATAAACAACCACTTCAATCGATTCCAGTTTATTTTCCACGTAGCGGTGCCCATTTTGTGATAGCAGTCGCCATTTTGCCTACCTCTATCCCAAGTCTTCTTTCAATTCAAATTTATTTGTGAAAATAATGACATCCAACGTCAAATTTCTGCTTATTATACCGTTACTGGTGGCTCTAATTGAAATTATCGATGCAAGGGCACCGAATGAACAAGGATTTGCGGTTAGTGGTTATTTTTTAATTATTTTTGTGACAATTTTTGGCATGGTTACATTATTTAAAAAATGGTCTTTTAAGCAAAATTTTGGGTAAAGGTTCGAAAAATATACTCCTCATAAAAAAACGAAGTATCAACAATTTGACATAATAAATAATTTGAGAGTTTTTAAGTTTACTGTATTTTCATGCATTAAAAATTTGCTAATTTTTCTGTATATAATCGTTTGAGTGTTAACTTTTAGACTGATGACCTCCCAGGCCGTAGAAAGAGGAGTGCTCATCACCGAGAACACCAAGGATACCAAGATTACGGGATGAAGCATAGCGGTTACGGAAAGCCGAACCATCACCATTATCGGGAAAACCATCCAAGCGGTCACGAACGTCAAAATCACGTAGACCGCTACGGTGTCTATCACAAGTTGGACAATCTACAAAGAATGCTGCACAAGATGCCGTGCGGTATGCCACCTGCAATGCGTCATGCAATGCAAGAACTACCTCGTCGTCATCATGAACAACATCTGGACGACTTTACCGAATTCGGACATTTGGCTAAGCAATGGAAGGAGGCTATGAAGGAGGTGAATATCAAGCGAAGCGAACTCGGATTACATCATTTGGTAAGAGATCATACCGTTATTTTTTAATACATGGTTAACTTCAACTCATGAAAATCGACACAAAATTAACTGTCCAACATTATGTTGTTGGAGGATTTGAATACAGAAATGTCTCATTATAAAATTTCCACTCACTTTGTTTGGACACAATTATAAAAATCATAATGTTCTGTTCTTTGCCTTTATATAAGAAGTGCTGTATATCTCGACCAAAAACCAGCTCTATTCAAAGACATAGAAATCGGAAGAGTAATTAATTTTGATCATAGACCTCCAAAAATATCCTTAATAGCACTTGTGGGGTTTATTTGAAATATTACCTTTTACTAAGGAAATAAATCAAGTTTAAATTCTGTTTGATCAAGGCCCTAAGCTCATAAATGAAAATTAACCCTATGTATGTCATTTAATATATTTGAACCAGGCGCAGTTCACATTTTGTGTATTTTTGTTGATTTTCCGTTAATCAGTATTCTTTAACAATTTCCATAAAATTACGCCAATTTTGCTTGTTCTAGTTCCATTTCATTACTGTGGGCAACAGATATATTCCTATTCAAAACATTCGAATTTGGTTTAAATTTTTTAGAAATATAACGCGTGTTAACATTTTAGCAATGGAATGTCAATTTGGCGAAGAAGATCCCCAATTCTGCTTTTGACGAGGACAGACACTCATTCCCACCAACAGTGATCAAGCGACCTTGTAGGCTTTAATTTTTTAATTTTTTTAAAGAGCAGTAAAATTCAGCCGACTACGCCGTCATGAACCTCATTAAAGGAGTTGGACAACTTATGCATACAATGATCCATGGCGGTCATGTTCACTGTGCTCAGACTGGTATGTGCAAGCCAAATCCCGATAGTATCGAGCAAGAGTGGCCGTGGGGCGTAAGTCAAATTTTAGATGATTGGAAAATAAAAGTATCATTCAAATGTTACAGTTCCTTGATGCTCACGCCAAACATATTGGATGCCGAGGTCGCCTGCATACCATCAAAGTCCGCGTTTATCATTTGGAGGTCGTTTGCAAAACGTATGTTTCTATTTATTTCCAAAAAAGTTGCCAAAACAATTCTATTTCTCTAGATATATTTAATGTTTTATTAATTTTACTCAATAAATACAGAGAAAAAAGTGACTAATGTTATAGTTTACTATTTTTGTTCTATTTAAACAAAATCCAAAAATTAAATTGTTTCCTTATTTGTGGTTTGGACGTTATACTGTATTTGTAGTGACAATCATACCAATGCGCATACGCACTTGTTCACATTGAATCAGCACATCAAGAATCAGCATTTAATCAACGAACTGAAGAAGGCATCTCAGAAGAGCTCCTCTTCATCATCCTCCTCCTCGTCTTCATCGTCCTCAAGCTCATCATCTTCATCCTCGTCTTCATCAGAAGGCGATGATTTTGGTAAGTCCAGTGGAAATTGGAATTGTACAGCGCATATGTGGTTTTATTATGGAGGCTACCTTATACTTTGAGTTAAATGATAAAATGTTAGCCCAAGAATTTGTTGAAATGGTAATTTTTTACCGAATTATTGTACTTGGTTACATCATTTTCTGAATAACCGAATAAACAATATTCAAGAATCTGTAATTTAGACGATGAATGGGACCAGCTCGAAGAGGATGAAATTATGAACTTGTCTTCTGAAGCCGGCGACGAGGTAGGCCCGCACCATGGACACCCCCAAATCCCTATGCCACATGGAAATCACGGCCATGAGCATGTACATCAAACTCAAGCGGGTCTCCTTGCCCATAATAACCACCATATGAGTCATGACTTACCTTCGCTTCACGAATTGCACAAAAGTCTCCAGAAAGCGTACGGTCAAGCAGAGTCATCATCTTCGTCGTCTTCATCCTCCTCTTCCTCGGAATCTTCGTCGATTGAAAACAAACATAAAGGTAAAAGTGTTTATACAGTAAAAAATGATTCATTATGCGATTGTAAATTTTTATTATTTATTTTTATATATAGTATCATTTTCATTATTATTTACCCTCTTAATCTAACTAGACTTAATTTACCAGCTAAAAAATTTATTCAGGTAATGAAAACTTTTTCCGGTATTCAAGTCATTACAGTCAACGCTAACGCGATACGATTATCTGAAAATTTTTGATAGGCTCAAGATAAATTTTAAACAGCTAACAGAACATTCGTTTCAGGTAAAATGATGACACCTGCAAAGCACAATGCCAAATTGGGTCACCCCAACAACAAGAAAGCACAGGTTTCATCATCTGGATCCTCTTCCTCTTCAAGTTCATCATCTTCGTCTTCATCCGAAGAACTTGCTGAAGCCAAACACGGAAAGAAATCTCAGCCCCAGCACGAACACGCGCATGAACACGGAAAACAGCCAGCTCACCATCAACCAACTGGAAACACTCATCACAACGGACATGGAGGACAGTAAAATGAATGGATTGTAAATCACATGTTATCAAGCATTTATCATTGGGAGCAATTAAGACAATCTTTATGTGGTTTGCATGCATATAAGTGTGAATAAAGAATGTTGACAAATATTTTAATCTGGATCCATAACGCAGTTAGTTCAAGACCGATTTTCGCAATTTTCTAGGATTATAGATCACGAAAAACGCATTAAACACTTAAAAAGATCCATGTCAGAACTTGTATCCGCGATATAAGAATTCCTCTTCTAAATTCTCATATGAGATATTATTGGGCTGGATTAGTAAAAACTTATTTGAGCAGCGGTTCAATTGAAAGAGCCAAAATCCTTACAAAATTTACGAAAAGTGGTGATGTAGTCATTCAATTTCTTCCTATGGGGCTGAATTAAAGGAATATACTGTATTTAAATATTAGTGTAATTTAAAAGTTAACAGTTATTATGTTTCCAGTTACTTTAGAGTGAATTCCATAGGACCACCCAGCGGCTTCGCCGCATGGCGGCGCCCACGGTCATCCAGGATTTTCCGGATTTCCGGAAGCCATAAATCCCGGAAATCGCCGACGTACCCTGCGAAACCGGTACCAATCGACTCAGCTTGTCGAGACGAAGCGATTAATGTATCACACGCCCGGATCCGAGCTGCGACGGGTGATCTGTGACCTGGCCAAATCCAGGATTTTCCGGATTTCCGGAAGCCATAAATCCCGGAAATCGTCGATGTTCCCTGCGAAACCGGTACCAATCGACTCAGCTCGTCGAGACGAAGCGATTCATGTATCACACGCCCGGAACCGAGCTGCGACGGGGAAAATTCTGTTCGTGGGGGAACTTCACCTATCAACTTACTCGGGAGGTTCCCAAGGTGTCATTTTTTTTCCGGCTGGTGGCCAAACTGTTTTCTGGATAACTTTGAAGGACCTCGGCCACAAAGCTTAACCTCGTGCTGTTGGATTGCTGTTCTGAGTTTTTTTCAAAAAACGCAAATGGTCGAAAATCACGGATTTCTCAGGCAAAATGGCGCCAATTCAAACCATATTTTTGGATTTATAATGTTTTTGCAGCTTTTACTTCGAGATTTCTTTGGGATTTTGTTATTTATGTGTTGCACAGTCATTGTATTTTATTTGTACAAATTTTCTGAATAAAATTAAAATACATTAAAGACAATTTGATAGTAAAACTAACAGAAGAGAACCAAAATTGCATGCGTAGTAATCTGACAAGGAAAACTCACCGATTGCGGAAAACATGATGGATAGGAATTTACCCCACCTTGTGGGCATTCGAACGGTACCAGACTTATTTCCCCATGCACCTTGAAAAAAAAAGTTAGCATGATACGGAAAAGTGGATTTTTACAAGGAAAATGCGAGAAAATCCGACTTCAGAGGCCGTTTTCGGCCGTTTTTGTTTATGAAAGTGGCAAAAATAACTTCATATTCGTGTTCCCCGTAACTTTTTGGGTATGATAGCATTTTTTTCGGAATTTTTTGAGAAAAAAATTTTTTACGATTTTTTGCTACCGGGTGAAAAATCGTAAAAAAATTTTTTTCTCAAAAAATTCTGAAAAATGTGCTATCTTACCCAAACAATTACGGGGAACACGAATATGACGTTATTTTTGCCACTTTCATAGACAAAAACGGCCGAAAACGGCCTCTGAAGTCGGATTTTCTCGCATTTTCCTTGTAAAAATCCAATTTTCCGTATCATGCTAACTTTTTTTTCGTAACGTATATGCCAAAACGATTCGTACCGTTCGAATGCCCACAAGTTGGGGTAAATTCCTATCCATCATGTTTTCCGCTATCGGTGAGTTTTCCTTGTCAGATTACTACGCATGCAATTTTGGTTCTCTTCTGTTAGTTTTACTATCAAATTGTCTTTAATGTATTTTAATTTTATTCAGAAAATTTGTACAAATAAAATACAATGACTGTGCAACACATAAATAACAAAATCCCAAAGAAATCTCGAAGTAAAAGCTGCAAAAACATTATAAATCCAAAAATATGGTTTGAATTGGCGCCATTTTGCCTGAGAAATCCGTAATTTTCGACCATTTGCGTTTTTTGAAAAAAACTCAGAACAGCAATCCAACAGCACGAGGTTAAGCTTTGTGGCCGAGGTCCTTCAAAGTTATCCAGAAAACAGTTGGGCCACCAGCCGGAAAAAAAATGACACCTTGGGAACCTCCCGAGTTAGAGGGATATTCCATAGGACTGCCCAGCGGCTTCGCCGCACGGCGGCGCCCACGGTCATCCAGGATTTCCGGAAGCCATAAATCCCGGCAGAATCGATCTTTGTCGGCGAGACCGGTACCAATCGTCTTGTCTCATCGAGACGAAGCGATTGACGTATCACACGCCCGGATCCGAGCGGCTATTAGAAAGTTAGCCCCTGGCCCAAATCCAGGATTTTCCGGATTTCCGGAAGCCATAAATCCCGGCAGAATCGATCTTTGTCGGCGAGACCGGTACCAATCGTCTTGTCTCATCGAGACGAAGCGATTGACGTATCACACGCCCGGATCCGAGCGGCTATTAGAAAGTTAGCCCCTGGCCAAATCCAGGATTTTCCGGATTTCCGGAAGCCATAAATCCCGGCAGAATCGATCTTTGTCGGCGAGACCGATACCAATCGTCTTGTCTCGCCGAGACGAAGCGATTGACGTATCACACGCCCGGAACCGAGCGGCTATTAGAAACTTGCCCTTTTACGTGACACACGGATGTCACGTTTTCACGTATGTCAACCCCTTTTCTGACATTGATAACCCCCCTAAAATCATGGGTTTTGGGGGGTACTCGCGAGTTTGGGGTCCGGGACCCCCAAAAAGTGGGTTATTCTATTGGGGGCGGACGGACACCTATCAACTTAGAGGGACCCGATATCAACTTAGAGGGAACTGATTTATATAACACTTCCATGGCCGAGTGTACCAATTGGCTTATTTTGTAGAGAATTTTGTGCTGATTAATAATAAAAAAAGAAAGTTTGAAAAAAAGTGCTATTTGACACCTAACAGGGCTTTTTCCGAACACCACTTTTTACGTCAGAATTTTCGAGGTGCCTCTATTCCAGGGCCTGTATCTTTTGTTCTTCCAACAGGAGCCTAGCCATGTTATATATCAGTAGAAAGCCCATCACTTGGGCTACAAGAATATGCCAAAACATGTTTTGGGTCCCGCCACGAAAATTTAAATTTGGAGGCAAATTCAAAATTTTGAAATTTTTTTCATATAAATCTCCCATAGCCGGTTTTCAGCGTTCCAAGCCGTTAACGACCGAGATTTTTGGCCCTATAGGGTTTTCGACCACGCTGAACACGATGCTGATGTCAGTTTTGGCATTCAGCATACTGTAGTACCAGTTTCTGGCGTTCTGCCCACTTTGGCTTCTTTGGGGATTTTCGCCCGAAATTTTACACCCTAGGGGGTTTTCGAGTGTGCTGAAATCAAATCTGAGATCTGTTTTCACGAAAAGCGCCAAAATTTGGCGTTATTCTGGCGTTCTGCCCAAAAACGCCAAAGATGGAAATCGCTAATAATCGAGGAATCCATCTTTGGCGTTTTTCGGTTTCTTTTCGGTTTCTTTTCCGTCCGTCACACGGCCGTTAGACGGCACCGTAACATCTGCCACCCGACAAGTGCCACCCCGACATCTGCCACCTTCAACTTTTCCTTCAGACTCTTATCAAATGGCTGGGTCAAAAAAGATATAGGAAGTAATGTCGGCAGACGGTTAGATAATACACACTATTTCGTAGTCACTGTCGCACGCAGAGGCTGTTCTCTAGTATGAAGTGGGAGCTGTCGCGGTGGCAGATGTCGGGGTGGCACTTGTCGGGTGGCAGATGTCCCGGTCCCCGTTAGACCCCTTCCAGCGGGTATATCTGGGCAAGTGATAGCTTAAAATGTTCGTATAGACGAGCTGAGTATGTTTTTAGCAAAATTTAGACAAAATGTAGACAAAATTTTTTAGACAAATTTTTCCAAGGGCCATTTTTTCTCATGGAAGGCATGTTTAGGGGTGTATATTTTTGTCCGTAAGGTTTTGTCCCCCTTTTTTCGGGAAGGCATTTTTAGGGGTGTATATTTTTGTCCGTAAGGTTTTGTCCCCCTTTTTTCGGGAAGGCATTTTTAGGGGTGTATATTTCTGTCCGTAAGGTTTTGTCCCCCTTTTTCGGGGATGCAGAAAATTGCATACTGATACACCCTGGAGTCCTGTGGTCGGGCGCGGAGCGCCCGACCCTCCCCCTTGGAATGTGAGGGTACTTAGAACATATACTCCCGAACAACCCTTACTCCGGAACAACAGCTGCTTGAGGGCCGAAGGCCCGAAATAGTCATGCTGCTCTACTACCGAACAACCCTTACTCCCGAACAACCCAATCTGACCGCTGATGGCGGTGCGCGAAGCGCCGCTGATGCACGCTAACCGCCCCCTAGCGAAGTGAGGGCCGCGAAGCGGCCCCACTTCGCTAGTACAATGTATTTGCAATTGGGATGTTTACAGTTAGCGATATCACTGTAGTAAGAGGTAACATAAAGCGCTGTAAATGTTTATTTTCAGATATGCACAATGGAATACGTGATAAATAAATAAATAAAAACGGAAACAGTTTGATATGGCAAGTAGGTCCGAACTTTATTTAAATGCACAACGGATTTTAAAATGGATAACGCGCTATGGAGAATTGCGACGACAATTACGGTTCTAAAAGAGGATTTATTTAATAATTCAAAAATTATAGTTCCTAGTGGATACTGGGATCAAAAATAAACTTCTGAACGAAAAGTGTATATTATACAGAGAATTCCATCACTTAGTTTTTCAGCGAATTCCATTTGTCAAAATAAATTTCTGCCTAGCATTTAAAAAAATTAACTTACTAGCATTCGGCATCGGAGTTGAATTATATGGCGGCGGAGGATACTGCTGCGGCTGCGGCATAGACATGTTCGGTCCACTCGGATACATCTGAATAATTATCATCTATTTCGCTCACAGTTAGAATACCTTTCTGGGAATTTTTATACCCAACATATTACATTAATAAAATGTTTCCGCTTATCACCATAGTAATAAGCTATTATTAAATGTTATTTTCTTTTTATTATTCAATAATTAAAAACTAATTTTAAACAGTCATATTATTGGCCTGATTAATGAGCCAATAATACAAGCGGTAATAAACCGTAACAACCCATGTAAACATGGATTGTTTTGAAGTTCACTTACAAAAAATAAGTAACTGTTAATTATGACTAAATGTCTACCTGAAAAACTACAGTTACCTGCGGATAAGATGGTTGATTTTGCGGATATGGTGCTGGCTGGAAAGTGGTCGTCGTGGTGTGAATCACATTTGGATACGGCGCAGGAGCTGGATGACCATATGGAGCTGAAATAAGTTGATTTGAAATATATTTCAACAATAAAAATGGTTGCTCAAAATTCGCCAAAAGCATTACTCAAAATGACATAATTAAATCTTAAATAAATTAGCGTTCATAAAAATCATTACTAAGTTTTTCGCATTGACGGTTATTTTCTTTTTCAGTTACCATGTTTTAGTTTGCATTGGCGTTAAAAACCAAGGGCTCTAAAATTAATACCGTAATTTTACCTATTTCGATACTTAACCATATATTTCACTTTGGGTTGGCAACTTTGTCAATGTTATATTCTAAAGACATGCAAATTTTGGTAACCTGAATCAAAATCGAGAACAAATTAAGATCCAAATTCAATAATGTTTTCACTTACCCGTATTGTTAACACCATGCAAGGAGACTTTGAAGAGAGTCACCTCACCGGTGACATCCATATGAGTGATCATCCCAACCGGAACTCTGTGGTCAAATTTACCCACTTCGACGTTATCGACATAAATCTGAAACGTTTCTGTTTCGAATAAAATAATAAAAGTACTGAATTTATAAACTTACCTTGAAATGACCCGAATGAACCACAATCTTCAAAGCGAACGGTTCATTCATTCGGATCCGATTGCTGTGTCGCTCCTCCTTCTGCCAAAGTCCATAAACATGAGAATTGAGTACAATGGTGTTCTCCAGAAATCGGAAACGCGGATTGATATGCAGTGCGATGTCGCTCGGACCAACGCGAAAGTTCACATCGAATCTTTTCTCGTGCCCTGGATACGGCTTGCCTGTGATAGTGATCTCCGCGTTCGGCTGCAGTCCGCCTGGGAGCGGGTGCGAAAATGGCATACTCTGAAATTGCAATACTCAGTGCTTGGAATATGGAATATGCCTATAAAATAATGACCATCTTGAAAGGATTTTATACAAAGTTTTTCTTACTAGTTATAAATAGAAACCCCCGTAAATTCAGGAATTTGATTTACGACCAGTGAAAGTTCGTTCTCGAAGAAAGTTAGGAAAAGCAGTGCCTGTATTCTGAGTTCAAAGGGTTCAAAGCCACGAAAATCTCTTTTTATAAGCACCAATTTATAAACTGTATATACTTACCGGGTTCTCAAGCAAATGCATGGTTCTCGGAGAATGTCTTCGGTTAAACTGCTTCGGTACTTTGTAAACGCTAGCTGAAACAACTCAACGTGCTCTTGTTAATAAAAAATGACAACTAAAATGGTAGAACGATAATATATTATGTAAATAAGTGTTATGTAAATAAGAAAATGCATCTCATTAAGACTTCCAATCTAATCGAAATGGGAATTTCGAAACCCTTTCGAGGAAAATATATCGTTGATGATTGACAGTTGAACAAACAACAAACATTGCATTTCTTTGTGGGAATGATAAATATTTATACGACGTCATAGAAACACGATAATCTTTGATCTAAAATCTTTAAGACAGTTTAAGGTAAGTGTGGAGTTTAACGGAGTAGTGATGTGCAACACAACACTTTTGAGCTTTGACATAAGAATATGTTCGAAAAAATATTTATAATTACCTGTACTATACCTACCAGTATAGCTAAATTATTAATTAGAAAAAATTGCGACCCGTTCGTGAAATTGTTGTGTGGCTGTAAAACAAATATGAGTAAAAAAAAGGCTTCAAAATGATTTTCAGAGCTTGAATTATCAATGAAATTTCGTGATAATGAGCATCGATTGCATAACTCTGTCTGACAGCTGTACAAATTGTGCCACAATTATGATTCATCATTTGTGTTTTCCAAGCCCCTAAAACGCGCCCTTGTTATAGAAATATTACCAGCAGGACATACAAGAACGAAAGGCACAATAACGATGTAAGACACACGCACGCAAGCAAGCCAAACACACGTACGCGTTAACACAGAGGCTCGAAAAGGAAAATATTTCCAACAAGGATATCATAACAAAAATAACACATAAAGTTAACTTTGATCAAAATACTACAGTAAGATCAAAGTAGACTAAGAAAATACCGTATTCCCGTTTATTTACGCCCATGCTCTAATGTTCACCCACCCTCTAGGTATACGGGGCCTATATTTGGGTATCCGTCAGATTTTGGTGGTTTTCTCTTGAGCCTTGCTTTCGATTGACACCAATATCAGCCAAATCTAATGACAGCTAAGAAAAAATTGTCCCAGACAAACGCCGCGGAAATGCGACTTAGTTAGAGTATAGAAAAGGTTATACATCTAAATTTATCAACACAAAATTGACCAACGGGTATACCGGTCAAACGGCTTGTCGATCTACAGATGGAAAAATGGCTCATTTTGAAATCCTAAAGCCGAGATTTTTTGCCCTCGAGAATTGCAGAGGCCCTAACTTTAAAGTGCAAATGCCTTTTCTATGTAAGAGACCAAAATTCATATTGAGCACATATCCAAGGTTCAATTTAAGAAGTGATCGTTTTGAAAAAATGTTCAACGATACATATTTTGGATACATTCCACGTTCGGCGTGCGCCCTATTTGCCTAAACCCCGTTTGCCTAAACCCTGTTTGCCTACGACGATTTGCCTAAACCCTGTTTGCCTAAACCCTGTTTGCCTAAACCCTGTTTGCCTAAATTCTGTTTGCCTAAACCCCGTTTGCCTAAAGTATACCGTGGAGATAAATGGCTTTTTTGTTAAAACAAGGGAAATTTGTTGAAAAAAATACCTTCTAGTGGTAACAAATTGCGGGAAATTCAAATTTTCAATCAATTGTGAGCTAGTTGGGCAACTTTTGCCAATAACTTTTTGCCACTATCTTTTTTTACAGTTGACACACTACGTTCAAGGATGCATAATAGCGGACCCCTTTGAGGCAAATATTAACATTGCTGTGTATATCTTAATATTAGGGTGCTTAATTTTTAAATGTACCTAAATTAGAGTAACTTTTTGGGGGGAATCCGAATTTGAGGTCTAAATTTACCTAAAATGTACCAAATTTAGACAAAATTTAGAATAAAATTTTGTCATGTTTACCTTTTTCACCGAAATTGCATTCTTAGGGGTGCTTATTTTTGTCATGTTTACCTTTTTTCGCGGAGCGCCCGACCTTCCCCCTTGGAATGTGAGGGATCTTAGAGGTACACGGAAAAAAGTGAGTCGGAAAAAAAGGGAGTCTGAGATAGTTGATCCTGGGTGCGTCCCTGGTGTACCCCCGCGCGGTATGCCTGGATTTACAGGAGGAAAACGGCTACGTATTCCGTTATTGGACATGCCTTTTAAAATTCCTACAAATTTGCTAAGTCTAAGGGTCTAAAAAGCACAGGATGTAACCAATCTTGAAAAAATTTTTCGAATTCATGCTCAGCGCATCCGAAAACCCCTAATTAGTAATTGAATTCCCCTATAATAGAAACCAAATAACCCGGACCAACCACTTATATCCCGTATACTCCCAGGTTTACCTGGGATTGGGGGCCAATCACTGCGATGTTGTATTGAATGTGGATCCGCATCTTTAAGCTTTCATATACCGTATTTTCTCTAATATAAGCCCCGGGGCTTATATTATTTCAATCCCCCAAATTTGGGCAAAATTTTTCTCTAACCTCTCATTTTTACACACTATTTCTCTTTCTCTAAGGGGCGTCTATTATAGGGGGCTTCTATTATAGGGGAGGCTTATATTAGAGAAAATACGGTATTACGACAGAAGTTTTGTTTATCTTGTTAAATGTTTGTCAGTTGTTTAGATTTTCAATAAACCGTTTAAAATCACGTTAATTTACTACATTCATTTGGAAAGTCTGAATTTTGACTTTAATTTAACTGAAATTTAACAGGGTTTAGGCAAAAGGGGTTTAGGCAAATAGGGGTTTAGGCAAATATGGGTTTAGGCAAATAGGGCGCACGCCCATTTGATCTTATCACGTCCCGGTATACTTTAGGCAAACGGGGTTTAGGCAAACAGGATTTAGGCAAACAGGGTTTAGGCAAATATTTTTAGGCAAACAGGGTTTAGGCAAACGGGGTTTAGGCAAATAGGGCGGGTGCCCCACGTTCATTATCCCGATATTTTTAATGTCAGGTTTTTTCCGATAACCAATATAAAGCATTTGGAGTATGTTTCACATTTACCATAGCGGAAAATATTATGAGAGTTTTATGCTTTTTGAGAGTGCCACCATAAAAATTTTTAGCGCTTTAAATGGTCAGTTTTCATTGCCAGCAGCATATCTTTGTCGATTTCTGATCACTTCAAACTCCCAGTTACGAAACCGATAGAAATTTAATATACATTCATATATCAAACAAATTTTGGCATTACGCACCAATTTAAATTTCCCCATCCTTTGACGCTCTCGGTGCTTCACATGAATTTTAATGTAAATTCATAAGGGAAAAAATGTAATATAAAATTTCTATAATAAACAATGTTTGCTTTTGAAACGCTTATGGAGGACGATAAGCATCAAATATCTTAGCGTTTTAAAACAGCCTTGAAATTAACTCAGCAAAAAACGGATTTGTATCAAACAATTGTTTCATTCTATGAATACAAGTGTGCATCCCAATAATTGCCACAATAATTGTCCCAAAAACTCTTGACTTTGGATGGTTTCGGGCTCAGTTTTGTAATTTCTACATTTAATGTTGTTACGCATTCGGTTTAATAAATACTTTGTTTAGAAACCTTCCGATAAACATGCCTGCTAGGCCGCGTGTTGATCGCATTCGGACAGTGTATTCGGCCGCAAAGAAGCTGAACTTTGGCTTTAGAATGACAGGTCATTTTTTAGTTTATACACGAATAAATACAACATAATTATCCGTCTAAAATTGACATATATATTTGAAATAGTAATCGAAATTTCTAAATGACCCATCTACAGTGAGGAAGGTGTAGGCTTAGAATAGCTTAAAACGATATATTTTAGACAGTAATTTCTGGAATATTTTAATATTATAGTTTCGTTACAATTGTGCTTTTCTACTAGCAAAATTATTAACGCATTTAAAAAGCTTACCATGACAACTATATTATTGTACAACTTAACAGTTATATTTTCTGATGCAACTAATTTAATCTTGAACATTTCTAATGAGGCGATTAGTTTGTTCAGTTTTTAGGTTTTCCGGACGCTCCTTTCCTGAATGGCGTGGCAGACTACCGTCCGCAATTGCATCGGATTACCTTCAAATTCTGCAAGAAAAGAGAAGACTCCGTTGGCATGCGCAATTTCATTGAGACTTCACTCGTAAAATTCGGAACCGAGAACCCTTCGTGCGCAGTCTACGTGATCCCTGAAAGCCATAGTGTTCCGACTATGCGTGCTGAATATTCCAATGGAAGGATGGTTCATGTGAATGCAAGCAATATGAGGTTTGTTGCATTTAATTATACGTTTTATATGGTTCGATTATAAAGTAGAAGCATGGTAGAAAAACATAAAGTAAGATAGGTATTATGGTTGTGTGAGTAATAATTTTTATGAATAGTGAATCCATTCTCAGTTTGAGAATAATTATTTAAAATGAGCGATTTTTTTTGCTGGAAATAAAAGCGCAAATTTCAGTGAAATGGTGAACAAAGAATGTATTTTCTCTTATCATAGCATAGTATGCCTGTTTATAGCTGATTTGTCCTTTCGCATAGAAGATACCTTTGAAAATGTTGCTAAGTGAGCCTCTGTTATCAAATTCCGAGGAAACGTTTTCTAAAATTATTGCACACGTCTTACTATAGTGTTTAAGGTTATATAAAACCGTTAATCCTTACCTTTTATAAATGACAAAGAAATAGAACATTAAAAATAGTTGTTTGGACAAAATATGCAGTGTTATAACAAAAATAATTGTAAAAAAAGCATCTAAACAAAAATAATTAAACTACAACATATACAATGTTTAGAATGTTATACAGTCTAACTTCGTTTATCGGAACCTCATTTATCGGAAAATTCACTTATCGGAAACGATTTGGCTGGAACCGATTTTTTTCATACAAATTACACACAGTTATCGGAAAAAATTCAGTTATCGGAAACGATTTCGGAAAAAATGTGATAATAGGGTACTCCCTATTGATTTGAATTTTTAAGAAAAAAGCCAATTTTTTCGAAAATTTCACCAAAAATTTCAAATTTTTGGCCCAAATTTGAATTTTTTCTAATAATTTTGCAATTTTTGACCAAATTTTGGACAATTTTTACAAAATTTTGCAAAAAAAGTTTTATCAAATTTCTTCCCATGTCTGGTCATGTTTCGGTTACATAGGCAAAATTCTCTCACCTATTGGAAAAATCATAGTTAATCAATAAAATAATTAGAAATTTTGTTCATTCAGTTCTGTGCTCAGCGAATAGAAATTGACCATACAAGCTGGTTTTTAAGCAAAAAATTCAAGTTTTTGACACCATAGGGATATCGTAGTTTTAGACGAAATTCCGGATTTTAAAAATTTGAAAAAAAATTTTAGTAGCAATAAAACCTATCTAGTTCGAATATTCAGCTCTTGAATAATCGTTCTAAAAGGGTCCCTTTTTCAAAAAAAATTTTATCCGAAAAAATAAATGATATTAAAATTCGTTTATCGGAAAAAATTTGGCAAGAAAGGATTTTTTCCATACAAATTTCCCTCATTTATCGGAAATTCAGTTATCGGAAACAAATCGGCAAAATAAATCGTTTCCGATAAACGAAGTTAGACTTTAATAATTATTACCTTTTTATACCACTAAGCATTTCAGTTTGGAACAAGTACATCTTCATGCAAACAACCTACGAACCCGAAGTGGACTACCGGTGGTGAAGTTCGAGGCGCGCCAAACAGCCCAATGCAAGTCCGTCCAAGGCGCTTGGAATCCTCTTTTATGGCAAGACTCTCGTAAAAGTGCAACCCAATTGCCTCAGCCTGACTTCTCGGCCGCTCGTCATGTCAAGCCAACACTTACCGATTTTGTGAAATTTGTCGCCGAACCTGCTGATAATGATTAGTCTTTACATTTATCATTGTAAAAGTTTTGTTATTGTTTAGAAATTTGTTATTAAATAAAATACATTTTTCCTCAAAATATTCATATTTTCTGTATTATTTTCCTAGAAAAATAAAGTTGTTTCATAATAGAACATGGATCCTTCGCATATGTGAATTGTAACAAATTCGAAAAAGGCTTTCTGAAATATGCTTTATGTTTTCATAAAATGCTAGTTTTAGGTACTTTATAACGCACTTACTACATACTTATTTGTACTTTATAGTGCAAAAATTGTGAATAATACTTTGAACTATGTCATGCACACGCGCTTCTGCTGAGAGGGCTGCAATTGATTTTCTTACAACCAAGGTACAATCATTCTTCCACTTTAACTTTTTACTATTTGGTTACAAAATTACGTACCCATCGTCTTAGAGAAACCCAATACTATCATGATAAAGATTGATTTTAGTGCTTCGAACTTTTTGTAGAACAATTTCCCAATTCCAAAGTAGGCATCGTAAAATTGCGTCAATTAATGCAAAGCAATGGGTGGCACGGCCGGGAAAAATTTGTTCAAGAATTGGATAACGCAATCAAGACACGTCTTCTCCATGTCGGTACGTATACTTTCCGCCCATATTTGTTTCCAGATTGTACTACTAAATTTTGTAAAAGTACCAAGACAATTTCAGGTGTGAATACTCACGATATTCTCAAAGGATATGCGGCCATTGTCGAAGGCCTGGCACTTTTTGATCCGTCATTCGTGCTGGTTCACAAAGTTTGCAGAAAGATTCGAGATTATGTCAAGTAAGTCCCAGTTTGTAACCATATTAGAGTTTTGTGGGACTAAATTGTAGTTTTAGGACTTTTAAAGCTGACAAAATATAATCAATATTTCTAATAATCGTTCTTTCGTAAAACCCCAAAATTAATATTACTAGGTAAATAGTTTAAATTAGGTAAACAAGTAAAGCCCCGGAGAAGAAATCGATGCCCCAGCTGAAAAGTCCGTGCTTACGGTTTGTAACTTTAGTGGGGGATAAAAAATACAGCTACAGTCGTCCCTCTCTAATCCGACCCTCTCTAATCCGACACCCTCCCTAATCCGACTGGGTTTGGCCGAGACGGAATTTTTTGTATGGAAATTCCCTCTCTAATCCGACATAAATTCTCTAATCCGACACATTTTGGGGTCAGGCCTCAAAAGTGTCAAAAGGGTACCCCCTATTGATTTTCAAAAATTTTTTTTCCGGCCGCCGCCATTGGCGGCGGCCGGAGAAAATTTTTGAATTTTACACCAAAATTCAATTTTCAAGTAAAATTTTTATCTTAAATTCAAATTTTTCTCAAAATTTCGCAAATATTTTTTATTAATTTTACCAAAAATTTGCATAAAAAGCCAAAAATACATAAATAATTGACTGGATAGAATTCGACTGTATTTAAAATCATACAAGAGAATTTTTATGCTTATTCACGACTTAGGTTGATCGACTTAGATGGGTCCCATTTTAACTAAAAAATTTCCCAAAAAATTAAAACTTTGCTAAAATCCAAAAAATGGAAATTTTTAAAAGGTAAAATAGGACCCATCTAGAACGTTTATTCACGACTTAAATACACGATCTAGCTAGGTTTTATTCTTACTAAAAAATTTGTGTATTTTTGCCTATTTTTGCCCATTTTTGCTGCGACCCTCTCTAATCCGACGGTTTTTGGCCGAGATGGATTTTTTTGTATGGAAATTCCCTCTCTAATCCGACACCCTCTCTAATCCGACACATTTTGGCCAAAACGGATCGCGTCGGATTAGAGAGGGACGACTATATTTTAATAAGGTAGCTTTTTATCCTTTTTAAACTTTTTATCCTCTCTACAAGTCGTAGGATTTGCGAGCAAATATTTTTAAACGGCTCTCAATTGATTTCTGTTTACTGTATTCACACTGCTTTATAATTAGCAATTGAAAATTTTTAATGTATATCTTTAGAAAACGATCCGACACTATGCGTACTATAATCACGTTTATAACCCAGGAGAAACCCGGCAATATATCAACGCACGTGAATCCACGATTAACTTTAATGCTTGATGAAGAGCAATTGTTGGATGTCAATGATGAATATGTAATAATGCAGGACGACAATTTGGAGAACAGATGGTATGATTGGAAGCCAGACCCACGAGATGCCGATCCAAGTAAATTGCTTGTTTCTGTATAAATTGCTTTTTATGTTAATTTTTAGGGGAAAGCCGGTTATACCGCGAGTCAGCTGATGTTTTCAATATGGTTTGTCAATTATCTGGGTATTTCACTTGCTGAACACGAACATTTTAGTTAGTATCTGTATACGGAAGCAAGGATTTATTCGTCAAAGAATATCAAGAATTATTGGCTGAGAGACTAATCACGAATGGATGGGATAAACACGTGAGTCTTTATTTTGTGTTTCTTTGTTTCTGAACTACGCTTAAAGTAAATAATTGTCAAACACCTCCAGCCAATCCATACTTTTATATAACAAAGCACAGAAGCTTTAACAGTATATTTGACTCGTTATCGCCCAATCTGTCAGTTGACCAAATTGGACTTTTACACCTGTTGGGCTTAGGATATACTTCGTCTTAGCGTGGGAAAAATTGGTAATCTTCCTAGTTGAGATGACGCTGGTTTGACATAGGACGATTTTAACCGAATAGAGAGAGTTGATCAAATGTTTTGATTTTTGCTTAAAAATAAGCTTTAGGCAGTCAAAATTTGGACTGAAAAATATGTGGTTCTTAAGCTGTTTCGATTTCCGTTAAAGATTATTTGATTTATTTACTTTTTGCTGTTTACAAAAAAGCAGTGCTGTTTTACAAAAGAAGGAATTCAGTTACAAAGCGAGTTCAAATACCTGGATACAATGAAGCGACGGTTCACAGAAAGTGAGCTTAGCAGTTGCGAAGTTATGCTCAAAGATATCCGTGAATCGGGTGGTCTGGCCAGAAGCGCAGCGCAAGTTATGGTAAATTTAAGAGATATTTTTGTAACCTTTATCCATAAGTACTTTCAGCCTTTCCCGATAAGTCCAAGAGTTGTTTCCTCGTTTTATTGGCCCGAGTTCAATCGGGATTCTAATCAACTCAAGGTTCGTTTTATAGCGAGAAATGCTGCTTGAATACAATTTTTAGCTCATCCCTGTCATAAATTCCGCTATAGAACAGTACGAGAAGGCATACGCTCGTCATAAGCCCTCAAGAACGATCTCATGGTATTTTAAAAATTAGTTTATAATATTGAGGTAAAATTCATATTAGGATGCCCGAGGAAAAGGGAAGCTGTGTACAAATGGAATTGGAGCTCGGCGATTCAAACACAGCTTTGACGCTGACTGTACCTCTACTCCACGCGCAGATTCTCATGTTATTCTTGGAAAAAGGTATACAAATTTTCTGCTGTCGATTTTCATTAACAATATATCCAACTTTTGTTTTGCTTTGTAATTTATCTTAATTTTAATGCCTTTATTTGCTGAGTTCTCATTAAAATTTTGATAAAATTAAAAAATGCTATTCCTTCCAGAATGTTACTTAGGAATTATCGATGTGGATAAATGATTGCTCTCTACAGTTATTTGAAAGTTATGCAATGTTTTCCGCTCAATTTGGCTTATTTGTTCAACACGCGTTTGTAATAATCAATCACTCTTTTGTTATCAGGAAACGTGTTAAAAATTGTGTTTAGAGCGTTGGACCATCGACGAACTTGAAGAACAAACAGGTCTACAAGGCACCGCATTAAAGTCGCGTCTGCAATGGTGGTGCAATAAAGGTCTGCTAATCCGCGCAGGATTGGAAGAAATTACTTTGTCAGACATATACGCACTCAATGACTCACCCGCTGTCATCGAGCAACTGGCCAAAACTGTAGATATTTATTTTTGAATTTTGTCTATATTAATAATCGTTAACCTATTCAGGAAAATGAACAAGAAGAAGCCATGAACCAAAGCGATGAGGAAGAAGAAGTACCTTTGGAAACTCAGGTCGAAGAGTTGGAACAATATTGGCCATATACGAAAAACTTGGTAATTATTTTTGTCTTTTTAATCAGTTAAGGAATGCGCGGGCTTTAAATTCGTTCATTTATATATATAGTCGAACCTCGTTTATCGAAACCTCAGTTATCGGAAAAAATTTTGGAAAGAATTTTTTCCATACTAATTTCCCTCAGTTATCGGGAAGAAATCGGCAAAATATATCGTTTCGACTGTATTGCATAGTCAAAACAAATTTTTGGGCTTATTTCGCAAAATCCTTATGTGGGTTTCCAATGTCATTTATGACAATATCATGTTAGTCTTTGGATGACAATTATGCTATGAACTTTTTGCCCATCACACTATATTGTATAGGCATACATGTTAGTATTAAAGAATACACGTGCAATTTTGGAGGTATAGGTTCAGAGTCGAAACTGTTAAAAAATCATTAACATTTTACATTATTCTTTCCTACTCTCCCAAAAACAATCTCATTATTAGGTAACAACTAAAAACAATATAAACCAAAAACTATAACTTCATTAAAAACAGATTGCTTTACTTTTTCTTCGAAGAATTATTTCATAGCACATTTAAATTTTTTCTTCTGCTAATGTATAACACAAAAACTAAGTAATGTTATTTCAGTTGCAATTTTCGGGAACGGTAACCGCGCAGCGTCTTCTTTCTATCTACAAGCATTTTGGAAGTGCGGATAAACCAGCACCATCTTTGGAATCCATTCAACTTTTTATGCAGAAGAAAATACGGGAGAACCTCGTTGTGATTGAAAATGGCACATACAAAGCCACAAAGAATTAGATACCAAGATAAAATATTTTTATTTGATCTCATGCTCGCTTCGAATAAACGTATTGTCATCATAATGTTTTTCCTATCAAGTACTGATCAATGTACAGTGATTTAGTTGCCATTTGGTTCTTAATGGCATTCTCATAATACTTAGTCATGACATCAAATCAGTTGGGGGACACCCTTGGAGAGACGGGACAGATTACCCCCAAGTGGATATCCCTCCCCCCAATTGGATTACCTTCGGTACCGTTAACGGTACCAATACCGGAACTAATGGGCACAAAAAAATAAGAACCGTAAAATTACCGGTACCGCGGTACCGAAAAATAATCTGCTACCGAAACACCACCGGTTTAAATTCCCACCTCTCAGATATGACACGACACTGGCGTAACAATTTTCCTGCACAAACTAACAAAAAATTTTACGCACAATGTCTAACCTTTGTTATACAGAACTCGTTTTCCCATGTACCGGTTTTACTTGCATTTAATGCTAAAATGTGTTTGTAAATTTTTGTGATAATACAGCGCTCTTATACAAATTTATAATTCCTAATTGTTAGTTTTTCCACTTCAGAACGGCTTGTGGAAAACTGAAGTGAAAATGCTGATTTCCTAGAAAACATTAATGAATATCCATTGCTTCTAGCTATTATAGTATGATGATATGATGTAAACATTTAACATAATCTTTTAATTTAAATCGATGGATTGTCAAGTTATATGTCAGTGTAAATGAAAAAATACATAATTCCCCGCGAATCTTTTCATTAATTAAGCAAAATTAAATATGTGTAAAATATTTCATAGCGCAATATGTTTCGTATTTGTTTCGTACGTATGTGATACACCAAATGTTCCCTAGATCCTATGGACCATTTGAGTATATTACGTGCCTAAATGAATTACCATGAAATCATTTCGATCAAATGAAAATTTCGTTGGACAACAACGAGGCGTCGACTCACGATTTTGCGGCGGGATATCAAAATTTTGCAAGATATCCTATTATTTGCTTATTTTAGATACTAGAAAGTTCATATAATCTTCATGTCAAACTTAATGGCGAACAAGCAATTGTGGATGTGCCATTTGGTTGACGTAATTGAATTTTTGGACATCGACAGTGTGGAGAAGCTCCACAAAGTGAACCACCATTTCTATATGCTTTGTCGAAGACATTTCTTTAACAGGTACGCTCTGAAAATTCTTTTTAAATCAAAGACCTTTACCTGACCTTTCGGTACAAGTAGGGAAATATTTAGATGATTTGTCTTTTTACACCTACTAGTAAATAATAATATAAGGAATTATTGAAGAATCTCGCCTGATAGCTTCACCTGTTCAGAATATGTCATTGTCGCTTACCATGGATCTTACTGAGGTCAAGGCCTTCCCATCCAACTGATTTTAAGAACTATCACAAATAATGTAAAATACGGATTTTTCGCAAAATTTTTCGTAGGACTGAAATCTGAATTCCCACTCATACACGTATTTAACGAAACTGATTAAAACGACTTTAAGTCGAAAAATTGAGCTTCGCGCAGTTTATCTTTAAACTGAGTCCTCTTCGTTAAATGCGAATATAGACCTCTTCGTTAAATCAAAAATAGTTGATATCGTTTTATACGTCGTTAAAAAAATTCAAACTCTCAAAAACGTTGTTAGATTTGGGCCGTTTCATATTAAAAACTTGAAAGGTATGTGATGCAGACCTTAAAGTTGCGCAAGGAAATTTGCGCAACTTTAGGGCCTCTTAGGGGCTTCTATTTCTCCAAAATCCGACAGTGTCTCACAAGATTCTTTAATTACTGTGAACATGAATAACATACACCATCTTCAACATGCTCCAACTTGCACCGAAAAGCTTGCACCCTTGTCAGAGTTCATTGAAATTTCACTTTCACGTCTACAGAATGGAAGAAAATTTACGCCATTCTAACGACTGAATCTTGACATAGCAATGGATTCTATTCACTTTCCAAGGGAATATCCGTGCTCAGTCCTGCATATGGAAGTGCAGGGTGATCAAAATGTTTTTAGATTTGAAGCGTTTATAAAATTTGAGTTTTGTAAGCATATTTGTCTGATCTTTTTTAAGATGTACTACAGAATGAAAATTTTTATTTGAGTTAGGGATGTGCAATGTGAACCTATGTGAACCCTATTTTCAATTCATCCCTGTTCTCGACTAAAAACATCGATTTAGCCCATTTTTTGGTAGATAACTAAAATATGATGTAGACAGTCTTATGTCAGTTTTTCGTGTAGATTCTGAATATGTTATTTGTTACTCCACTTGATTAGTTTTTTTGCTTAGAAAATACTCATTTAACCAAAGGTTCACATGTGAACCTTGGTTACAATAGCCATTATAAAGCAAAATTACTAATTAAGTGGAGAAACAAATAACATATTCAGAATCTACACAAAAAACTGACATAAGACCGTCTACATTAGATTTTAGTTATCTAGCCAAAAAATGGGCTAAATCGATGGGCCAATTCAACCAGGGTTCACATGTGAACCAGGGGCCGATCCTTATCAAGTGCCAAGTCTGCCAAGTTTGCCAAGTTACTTGGCATATATTCTCTGGTATTTGTCGCTGCTCTCTCTGTCTCTAACATCAAGGCGGCCGGCCGGCCGGCTGAGTCAGAGAACAAAAGGGATGAAAGGAAAGCTTGGTACCAAGTCTGCCAAGCCGAAATAGTACATGGTACAGTGCCAAGTTGTGGAAGAGTGCATATGAACTTGATAAATACAATAAAATTATATATATAATAATATTCTTGACATTGAGGTTGTTACATTGAAAAAATAAAAAATTTGCAATTTAAAAGTGCATTTTATGTGCAAAAATCACAAAATTTCAAAAATATGAAAATACTAGCTGAAACTAGACAAAAAACTGCTATAGAGACAGTAATATCAAATTTCACAAAAAGTACCAAAAACAAGCACTTATGACATTACTTGGCACTATACCAAGTTTTCCCTTTACTTGGCACCAAGTTTTCCCTTTTGTTCTCTGACTCAGCCGGCCGGCCGGCGGGCCGCCTTGATGTTAGAGACAGAGAGAGCAGCGACAAATACCAGAGAATATATGCCAAGTAACTTGGCAGACTTGGGAGACTTGGCACTTGATAAGGATCGGCCCCAGGTTCACATAGGGTTCACAAGGTTCATATTGCACATCCCTAATTTGAATACAAAACTAGCATGACATGTCAACAATACCATTTCTAAGTAAACCAAATAGATAGAAGACTACAATTCGACCTATCGAACCTACGCATTTGTTTCTCTTCAACAATGTGAATATAGACTCCCACACGGAGACGTATTGATTGACTTCCTATTTCCAGTATTGATGAACTGGCTGGAATATTTTCAAGTCGTCGAACATCAAAAATGGACAAATCATGGGATATATTATGGGCAAAGCTGAAGGCCGAGGTGACAACAATCATAGTCACCTCACAGCACACTCAATAGCACCCCAATTTCGCAGGCAAGGACTCGCCGCTACTTTTATGAAGAATTTGGAAAAGATCTCTGAAAGCAAAAATTGCTACTTTGTGACAGTGAGTAATGAGATGGCTTTCAAAATGTACGCCAATTTGGGATATATTGTTTATCCAAGGATATTGGAATACTATTCCGGCGATCAGGACGAAGACGCGTTTGATATGAGAAAAGCACTTTCGCGAGACGTTCAAAGAAAATTAGCGATACCGTTGAAAAACTCCATAAATTGTTCTGAACTGGAGGAGGATTGACATTTTGTTGCAATGCTTCATTATAACATGTTAATACCTGTGAGAACAATCAGGTTTTCATGTGAAGAAATTTCTTCTATTTCTTAAGCAAATTAGGATCAGAGTAACTCTTTAGTCCGATACGAAAATTGGCTCTAAAAATTCAAAATTGATCAAAAACTGAGTGATCTCTATTTTGTTGATTTTATAATGATATTATTGATATATGATAATAGTTTTGTACTCAAATAAAATTTATCATTCTGTAGTACATCTTAAAAAGGTCAAACAAATACGACCACAAAACTCAAATTTTATAACCGCTTCAAATCTCTAAATATATTTGGTCCACCCGGTTCTTCGGGAAATGGACCGAAAACATACTGACCAATTTCCCAATTTATGGCGATTTATAGATAATATAGATATACAAGTTTTGTTGTTCCAGGCCTATTCGTCTGCTCGATGAGCTTTACGTTTCTTGCGATGCTTATATGTGGTGTCAAAAAAAGCAGCGTTATGATCCCATTGAAGTCTGTAAAACATTTACCGTCACACAGAAAAGAATAGCGCAAATTAGCAATGATGGTGACGACTTAAGCAATTGTAATTGCAGCGGCGTGGAATGCAGCGAGGATAATTTGGAACAATACTTTTCTAGAGGAAATATTCGGTTCGAGCATGTTGTGATTCAATACGATGTTGACATGCACAATAATTACGAACAAGTTCTCGAGCCGCTCAAAGGGAAAATGCACCATACGTTAGAAGACTCCACACTAAGTGTTATTATTGCGGGGCCACGTAGTCAAGATTTTCGGGTATGAATTATCATTTGCACAGGGAAATTAAGCATTTTGTAAAACTTTTTAAAACTAGTGACTGAAGAATGTTTCCAAGTACGGTTTTCCCTACCAAAGCGATAAAATACAGTTCGAAAATGCTCTATGGTTTTTTAATTGGAGCTAAATTTTAGTTTATATTTTAATTTAATTGCCGTTTAAATATAAGCAAAATTTTAATATAAGACAAAAATTTTCTTAGGAAGTTATAAAACTCATATCGTGACACTGCACTGCCAATGATAGAACAGGAAAATTGTATCACCATCAAAAGTGACTGTTTTAAGGGTTTTTCGAGCACCCGTTTAATTCTGAAATGGATTTTTCTGGATATTTGGACCTACGTTGGGCGTATTTTAAAACAATAGTTCTTGCATTTCATAGTCGATTTAGTCCAAAGATTTTCATTTTTTATGAGGCCGTGCATTTGCCCAAAATGCACACTATTTCGTCGCTTTTTAATTTCTCTCTCCATGGCCTCAATGATTCAGTGCAAATTGGTTAGACACCAGGCCGCTGATGACCGTTCGGTTCCGCGCGTGTGAAATCATGTTTGACTGGGGGTTTGTTGTACCCCGGGGTTTTGAGGTGTCCTGAATCCAGGAAAATATTTCCCTGATCAAGTTGCGCACCTGCGTGAGATCTCGATGCCCAAACATGGCGTTTTTGCCGTTTTCGCAGGTGGAGATCACCCACCATTGCGCATCTCGCGCGGTGGTCCCCAGGCAAAAGATGCTGGCTCTCTACGAATTGTACAGCCGGTCAACTGTACCACCGGTCAATTGTACAACAGGTCAGTTGAACATTCGCTCAAAAATGGCCTTTTTAAGTACTCCCCCGGCCGAAATTTTGTACCCTTATAGGTTTCGATCCCGCTGATTCCGAATCTGAAGTCAGTTTTGGCGTAGCACCGCTTTCTGGCATTTTGCAATTTACAAGGGCCAAAATGGGCATAATCCCAGAAAGTGGTACTAAAATGATCCCAATGCGAAAAACTGACCTCAGGTTCGGAATCAGCGGGGTCGAAATTTTGTACGTATAAGGGGTACAAAATCTCAGCCAGAAACCTCTTAAAAGCCTATTTTTGAGCGGTGGTACAATATGCAATGGCACAATTGACCGTTGTACAATAGGCAGTATACAATTTGTAGAGAGCCAAGTTGCTTATAAGGATGAGACAAGAAGGGGTGCAATATTTCGGCTTGAAACAGCTAACAATTAGGCAAAATGCCATAAAATGGGACGCTGGGCCTTATTAGAGACATTACCATTGTGTGAAAAATAACGCCGAAATCGTGTTCTCCGATTACAAAAACCATATCAGGATTTAAAATCTAAAATGAGAGTAAAATCTCGGCCGAAAAGGTCGGGAATGGGTCAAAATAAATGATACTAGCTTCAGGGACTCCCTACGGGAGTCCGATTAAACATTTTGTCTATATGCTTACATAATATGTTCTAAGTTCCTCACATTCCAAGGGGGAAGGTCGGGCGCTCCGCGCCCGACCACAGGACTGGCTCGCCACCTGCGGCGGCTCGCAACATTTATGGGGTAGGATAAGATAACACCGAAAAACCGTGACAAAACCTCACGGACAGAAAAAATTTTGTCTAAATTTTGTCTACATTTTGGTCTAAACTTTTTGAAAACCGGAATCAGCACATCCTTACGAACATTTTAAGCTATCACTTGCCCAAAAATCAGCAGTGCAAAGGGTCTAACGGCCATGCTCGGACGGAAAATCCGGGCTAGCTTACTGGGGGATACAAAAATTAGATACAAAAAAGATATTTACACACAAAAATATATTTAGATATAAAAAGTTTTGCCCACTTCCCCTCATCATTTACCCCGTTTGAACCACGTTCGCTTGAATTGCGCTTGTAACGCAGGAATATGGCATTTTCAGACAATAGTATCGTTCAAACTGGCGGAACTCCTGCGTTATATCGGTGCTAAAGTATGTTCCAGTGTGGATGTCAGTGGCCCAGAAAACTACCTTCACTCAATTTACAAGTCAATTGGCTATCCATATCAACGTATGCAAACGGACTACCCACTGAATACATTAAGCGTAAAACTCCCACTCAAAGAACTGCTTCAATGTTGCCAGATAGGATATTGTGATAAATCTGGTCCGCAATTGGTTTGCAATGTCGAAGAAATCGTCGAATGGTTACATACATCAGCAAAACTTGATCGACCAAAATGTCTCAGCCTTTTATGCTCTATGGACGATTGGAAACGAATCGTAAAAAAATGCATAGAGGTATGTGAATTATTATCATAACTTCACTGGGAAGTAACAACTCAGAAAGAGTCGAGATAGAGTAAAATTGAGCGAAACGACATAGTAACTTAAAACTGATGCCAGAAATCTCTCCAAAAATTGCTATCCGACATTTTAAGCCTACGTTCAAGTACATATCAAAGGAATAAGATGACCTCGTAGGAATCCCATATAAAGAAAGTAATGTGTCAGGATGTCGCACTTTTTGGTGAAGCAATTATGCGTGAGCTGGCAATTGGTCCTTCGAAGTTTTCGACTTTGGGGGTTCGATTTTCGCATTACTTTTGTGACATAGTTTGCGACATTTGTTGCAACTGCGATTTTTTTATATTTTTGCCACCAATACATGTTTTATGATTGTTTTTCGACGGGGAAAACTGGAGTAAAATCAAATTTAGAAATGATCAACATAATTTAGACTAAATGCCGCAAATTTTTACTTTTGCATCCAATACATGGTAGATGTTCAATATTCGGCCGCAATGGCTTTTATTTTAATTATATTAATAAGGGTTCACACCAAAATGTGTCAATGATATCTACCGTAAACTCTCTAAATATACCCCAGGTGTCTGATTCTATTAATCATGGAAAACAGTGTTGTGTGCTATTTCGTAAAAAGCTGGGAAATGAGAAATAGTACGCAAACAACACACATGGAGTGTAGTCATTGACAATAGTCAACACAGACAGAAGTCGTTGGAATAATAAATCAGCATTAGATGTAGGGAAATCCTATTAGGTTTTCAACAAATTTTCTCCGCAGCATTTTTTGAACCGGGAGGCTTTCGGCAAGCTGATCACGAATTTAAAGCCAGTTTTGGCGTTGGTGATACTGTAGTACCGATGTATGGATTTCTGCCCAATACTGTTATCCTCATAGCTTCTGCCCAAAATTTATCATCTCTGAAATGAGCTAAACGCCAGAAAATGGAACTGCGGTATTGTCAATGCCAAAATTAACCTCATATCCATGATCAACGTAGCCGATACACCCGGATCAAAAAATCGACTAGAAAATGACTAAAGTGTAGGGAGCATATTGGCGACGTTACCGCATACTTGAATACAAAAGTAACGTCAAATTCGAACTCGCCGGAGTGCCAAATATTCGGTGCAATATTTCGGCTTGAAACAGCTAAAAATTAGGCAAAATGCCATAAAATGGGACGCTGGGCCTTATTAGAGACATTACCGTATACATTGTGTGAAAAATAACGCCGAAATCGTGTTCGCCGATCACAAGTCTTAGAAAGTAAGAAAGTTTGGCTTGAAACCGGCAAAAATGACCAAAATGCACGTGGGGTGCCTTATATTTCCGTGCATGAAATTCCGAAAATAACTCCATATCAGGATTCAGCAGCATCGAGAATCTAAAGGATAAAATTTCGGCCGAAAAAGCCCGGAAATGGGTCAAAATAAATGATATACAAAAATTCGATATAAAAACATATTTAGACACAAAAAAAGATATTTAGATACAAAAAGAAGGTCGTTCGATTCTCATTTTGCTAGCTTTTACGAAATAGCACACATCGCAGTTTTCCAATGATTAAGCTTAGAGGAAGAAAACCAGCAATGCATAGCAGGGAGTATATTTAAAGAGTTTGCGGTATTCTAAATTTTAAAGTACATGTATTATGTCCATTTCCGTCATTAGCATGTGATATCTGCTAGAGTACTGTTTAAAATTAATTTTAGGAATTCGAGAATGTCAATGTTCCGGCGTCGTTTACAATTTTGGTCGGAATTCGAGAGTACGACCAACATCCGCGAAATACACTTATACTCACTCAACAGCTTGTAAACAAAACGACTGGTGAGAAATTGGTAGCTCTCCCCCTTGGCCACAAATTTCGTAAACACTTGACATGCGACGGCATTCAACGATTGCCGATGAACGTGGAAACTTTTATTCAGAAAATAAAGTTTCCATTTCGCCACAAGCTGGATCCTACGCTTCTGCGAATAGCCGATATCATACAGCAAAAATACATAAGTGGGAACGCAAATATTGACAATGAAGATACATGGGGTGGATCAATTAATCACAGACAGTCCTTTTATCGTGGTAAAACAGAATAAATGAATTTTTACTGTGTCCTGATTTTTTATCGTAAAAAGAGAATTCATGTAATTATTCCATCGTTTCTAATCGTTCTATATTATCTCTTCAAAATTCAAGTCCATACAAATCTTATGTTGGCCTAGTAGGGTGGGTGTTTGGGTGGAAGATGTAATCTTTTTGCACAAAGGGCAAAAATTTGAATTTCTGCTAAACATTTTGAAAGTTTTCGGAAATGGTTATTGCTTCACAGCTTTTGATTCACAGCTTTGAATAATCTGACAAACAATGCTACACCGTTATTGCTTCACAGCTTTTGAGTCAACGATGTGCGGCATCCTGAAAGCCCTGAAGTTTCAGTTCACCCGACATAATTCTATAGAAACTCCTACGGAATTCTATATGAATCTAAAAATCAATCTAAAAATTTGCTCATATACGCAATGCTACGTATGGCAGTTAGCTATTCATAGTTTTTAATTTACGCATTTAGATTCTTAGGTTTTTGTTTCCATGCTCGGATGCTTTATAACTTCACAGTTATAAAGCATCACTTCACAGCTTTTGATTCACATCACGAAAATTTTCTCCTGGTTCAATTCAACACACTCAATTAGTTACTCCTACATTTTACAGCTCCAAAACTACACTCCTGACGAAATTATATCTAACGCTTCCTTTCGGAGAACATTATAGCGTCACAGACACATTATCTCGCAGCTTCTTAATCCTAAATCTAGAAGGATCTAAAATTTTATGATAATAGAATGCGGGACACTGAATTGTTTATTCATACCAATTTACAGCACTAACTCTGCAATCATGATAAAGATATAACGTTACAGGCACATTAGATAAAAGCTTCTACAGAGTTCTAGAAGGATATGAAATTTTTTTATAGTTGAATTCGGGACACTCAATTATTTATTCCTACAAATTTTCACCTCTAAGGCTTTATTTTTGAGAAAGCTATACCGTTACAGAGACAATTTATAAAAACTTCTTCAGAGTTCTAGAAGGGTTTAAAAATTTCTCGAGATTGAATTCGGGACACTAAATTACCTCTTCCCACAAATTTGCAGCTCGAACGCTTGATTCGTGAGAAAGTTATAGCATAACATACACTTTTCTGTAAAAAATCTAACACAATTCTAAAATTATATCACAAATCCCGAAGAATTTTCTTAAAATCGAATTCATCAGACCCCAAAACATATTCGTACCAATTTTCACTTCTTCAAAAATAAATTTTCTTTGTATCAAATAAATCAGAATAGACAACAAACAAAGGCACAACAAACTTTGAAGAAATTTACAGCGTCACGAACATATTTTATCTAACTACATACGTTTTACACACTCTCTCGCCTTTCACTAACCAAATGTTCGTGACGCTCTAACTCTCGACAGAAACATCGGATTTCATCGGTTATATTTTTCTGCCTCCTTCACGACCAGACGATCATTTCTTTAAAAAAACTTTCCAAAAACGGAGCCCACTGACCCGAGTTACAGAGGAGAACCACAGACTTAAGCAGAATATATATCACTAGCGAAGGCGCCCGGCAAAGCCGGGCTCAACTATTTTTCTTTTGTTTTTCTAATTTTTAACATTAGAAAATATTTTTTATATTTTTCTATAATATTTGTTTTTCATATTTTTTAAATATTTTTCTAATATTTCTCAATATTTTTTCTTTCTACTGTCTTTCTAATTCCCGTGACTAAAAACAAATATAATTTTGAATATTTTTCCCGTGGCTAAAAACAAATATAATTTTGAATATAACTTTGAAATAATATAACTTTGAAAAGTCTATAACATTCCCTAACATTCTAGAAGTTTCTAAAATCACTAAAACAGATTTTAAATTCAAACTCAGCTCAATTTTATATCCATAAAACATGTGTCACATGCAAATTTCATCAAATTGTCAAATATTCTAAAACATTCCAGAACATTCTAGAAGCTTCCGGAATCACAGAAACTAATTGTAAATACGAATTCAGCACAGAATTTTTGCTATATAACACGTATCACACGTTTTTCTCTCAAAAATACAGATTTTTACCACTTTAGAAACATCTAGAACATTCTAGAAGCTTCTAGAAGTTCTTTAATTTTTCCAAACAGTTTCGTCTCAATGAGACAAACATTTTATTCCTTGATATCATCTCAAATACTTGCTTTTATCTCGAGATATAGCCATTTTAACCTAAAATCGCTTCTAGAACATTCTAGAAGCTTCGAGAAAAAATTTTACTTGTTCAAATTTCATCCTCTCATCTCGTAGAACATAAGTGTGTGCAACGCTCTAGAACATTCTAGAAACATAGAATCTCAAAAATTTTTATTTTGCGCCACTCCACTCGCTCAAAAGATCATTAAAAAAATTCACATCTCTAGCATTCTTGGATCGCGAGTTACAAAAGTGTCGCGAAACAGTGTCATCGCGCTCAAATATATGGATGGATAAGGCTAAAGATTACTCGAATGAGCATACTTCGTGTGTATTAAAAGAACTGTAAAAAGTGCGTTTCGAATTTGCACTAATGAAATATGCATAAACTAAAGAAAATAATTAATTGTTTAAGTGGTAAAAAATAAAAGGTCAGCAATTATCCGAAAATATGTGAGGAGGAAGTTATCGGATTATGTGAGAAGATTCTATTGAACAAACTAACGTAAGCACTAATGTAAGCAGAAACAAATTTCTGTGCCAGGCCATAGAAAAGCCTTTTTATAAAAAACAAAAACCAATGCGGGGATGTGCAAGATTGCATAAACATACATGCACTTGCATACCATTCTGGGTAATGTATTTGATACGGTGGTCTCGAGATCTCTTGAACAACGCCTTATACGAGCATGCTTTTAGTCTTAGGCTTGCGGTTGACTTACAAGGAAACCTCACTTGGGTCACACCGACCTGGGAAAACTGACTGGATAGGATTGTAGCACTTGATACGATCGTAATTGATGAGAGGAATCGAACGGTACCAAACTTTTTTCCAACTGCTACTGAAAAAAAGTTCACAAATACCTGAAAGTCAAAAATGGCCATTTTTGGCCAAAAAATGGCGTTTTTTCACGCGATCGAAAAAAAACTAATTGCAGGTTCGTGATCACCGCATCGAATTACCCCTAAAAACACATTTCTCAGAAAAATTCTGAAAACCTTGAAAATCTCGATTTTTGGAGCAAAGGGGGACCACATGGTGCTCAAAAAAACCGATTTTTTTTAAATGTGAAACCTTTTTTGCATTGAGCGTTTTTAGGGGTAATTCGATGCGCTGATCACGAATCTGCAATTAGTTTTTTCCGATCGCCTCAAAAAATGCCATTTTTCGGCAAAAAACAGCCAATTTTAGCCAAAAATGGCCATTTTCAGGCATTTGTGAACTTTTTTTTCGGATGCAGTTAGAAAAAAGTTTGGTACCATTCGATTCCACTCATCGAGTACTACAATCCTATCCAGCCAGTTTTCCCAGGTCGGTGTAACCCCCAAGTGAGGTTTCCTTGTTAGTTTTAGGCTTAAGCTACACTTTAGAGTTTAGCAAGCTAATGTTTCAATATTCAAATTCCGACACAAATTTTGAGGAGGCGATTCTGATAAATAAAAAATATAAAAATGAGGTATTTAAGTATTGTTCACTTTTACAAATAGCAACCGCAATTTATAAAAGCATACCGTTATTTCTACGCTTTTATTTGGACTCTCTGATTCCAACGACAACAGCTTTTTGCCTTCACCGCGTTCAATTGCAGAAAGGAGATACTTCGAACTCGACATGCTGAATTTACACACCTAAACAAATATTTAGTGTCTGCAAAAGTTAAATATAATTTTCAAACTACAACACAGTTATTTATTCTCTAAAACTTATCATAACATGATCTAATAAAATTCACTTCAAAAGATACATAAAACCAATAATGCTTCTACCAAACGCAGTTTTCTTCATAATTCGGCTGAATCATTATATTTCAAGAACCAAAAAGTAGTCGTGTTTTTAATAGCACCGTATTCGTGGCATTTAATTCTTTTTATAACTAGACGCTTCGCGTCTAGTTAACTCGCCGCGCTAGGGAGCGCTACAGCGGCTACGCTGCTCAGTATGCCCCTTAAACATCCCGCCCGGGAAAGTTTTGACCTCGTGAGAGACCTGGTGAGAATAACACGACCTCGTGAGAACAAATCTCGAATCTGACGTCAGATTCGTGATCAGCGCATCCGAAAACCCTCGGGTGCCAAAAATCAGACCCGTAGACAGCTTGGATCAAAAAATCCCATTTGTTGGCCAAAAAGAGGACTTTTTTCAAAAATGCGCCAAATCAAAAAGTGTGAAAAGCAATGGGGTCCAGAATGGCCTCAGGAATCGATAGGGAACATAAAAAACATCACTTCCCATCGCCAAAACCCTTAAAAACACGTTTTGCGGTTTTGGCGCGAATTCAAATATTCAAATTTTGGGTCTGATAGTTTATTCGGGAGCAGCAGCCTCAGGGCTTTCAAATGAGCTATCACTCGCCTCGGTCTAACGACGGAAAGGTGCCGAAGTGCGAGTCTCATTTGAGCGTCACACACGTACACGACGCCGCTTAGTATTTAGGGAAGGGATTTTGCTAGTTTTAAAAGAAATGCAAATTAGATCAGCTAAAAGAAGGAAAAACGCGGCCTACGCCGAGTAACTGGCACAATTCTCTATAGAAAATTTGAGAATACCACGATCTCTCTGAGAACTAATCTCAAAATTGATGTCAGATTCGGATTCAGCCTCATCGAAAACCCCCGGGTTCAAAAAAACAGCATAGGTGCTTTGGTTAGAAAAATGCCATTTTTTGCCAAAAATGACACTTTTTGGCCAAAAAGCGCATATTTTTGCTTGCGAAGATATATTGCGCGATCTATCACCATAATTAATGCAAGGCCATGAAGGATACACACGAATGAGAATGGTACGCGGTTTGTCTAAATGTTACGTTTAAGTTTGAATTTTAAACATTTCAGTATTTTAAACTTCAAAATACTTAAAACAATATACTTACAAGAATGTCTTTGACAACAGATCCACCAGCAGCGAATGATCGATATCCAAAGCAGAAACATATTATACAAATGACCTAAAAACATAGATTGTTAGCGATCAGATATTATTATCTATTACCTGGTTGTTTAGAATTTAGATCTCTTTTCACTGAACTAGAAAAGAACTATGATAATAGTAGCTTGTTACTAGGGTTCGTTCCCCCCCCCCCCGCGGGGATCCCCGTTCCCCGGGGATCCCCGTCCCCGTTTTTCCCCGTTCCCCGTTTGCCACGGGGATCCCCGTTCCCCGTGTGCTGTTCCCCGGGGAACGGGGAAAAACGGGGATTGACAAGCACCCCTAAGAATGCACCCGAAAGGCAGACAAGCACCCCTAAGAATGGAGCCGGCCGCGCCCGATAGGGCGCGGCCGGCGAAAAATTTGGGAAAATTTCGACGAATATTCAAATTTTTCAAAGAAAGTTGACCCCAATTCTCAAATTTTCTTCACCGTCTGGGGGCTATCGCCCCCAGACCCCACTATCTTTTCTAGTACTTTCTTTTGCCCAGCTCGAATATTTCTTCGAAAAGCTATTCAAAAGATTACATATTGTTTCGTTGTCTGGCGTCATTATAACGAATGTTTCTGTTAGAATAGTTCAGATAGAATAATAGAATTTATTATAAAAACACAATAAAACGGCGCCTTTTTAGTCGAGGTTTTTCTATATAATTTTTCGAAAAAATGACGAAAAATGTGGCAAATGGTCTATATTAGAAAAAAATGAACAAAACCACGAAAAAGTTGCCGAAAATTGGAAAAAACGAACAAAAACAGTAAAAATTGATCAAAATTGCGAAAAAATGAACAAAAACATGACTAAACTCTAAAAAATGAACAAAAACATGAAAAAATAACCAAAAAGTGCAAAAGAATGAACTAAAACCCGAAAAAATGACAAAATAAGGGCAAAAATTTGAAAAAATGGGCAAAAAATGTGAAAAAATTGAAAAAAAAGACCATTTCCCCGTATTTCCCCGGGGATCCCCGTCCCCGCCGATGCCGTTCCCCGGGGATCCCCGTCCCCGCCTATGCTGATCCCCGTGATCCCCGTTCCCCGCCTCCGGCGGGGGGGGGGGGGGGGAACGAACCCTACTTGTTACCCATACCATGTCGGCTGGAAATTTATATTAGATCTAAAATATATACAAGAGAGTGTCAAAATAACTTGGCAATCAACTCAATTTAAATCTCCAGCCGACAAGGTATGGGTAACTATTTTTATAGTTCTTTTCTAGTTCAGTTAAAACAGATCCGTACTCTTCTTAGTCATCGATCTGTAAATTAAAGAAAAAACTTAAATTTTCCAAATCTTTATCACGAGCATTCGAATTTTAACTTCCTTTACTCTATTTTCCTACAGACTCTTTAACCCTTCATTGCCCGAGCCATAGACGTTACCATTAGCTTTCCTTTTGGTGAGCTGTCTTTATCAAAATCACATTGTTTATTTCTCTTTTCTATGTGATCTATTTACAGACAAACTCTTTGTATGAATAATGAACACTCATTCGTTTCTTTCTTTTTGTGAAGTCTTTAGCAAATAAAAATCGTATCCGATCGGATACACTCGGCAATGAAGGGTTAATATATACAATCAATAAATATGTATGGCTGAGATTTTCCTAGAAGACAAATTCTTTAACAGATTAACTCTCACAACGCTTTGGCGCTACAGTAATTTTTGGCGGAAAGTTTATTAAGGAAATTTTAATCTCAATTTTTCTCGAGAATTTTCATACCGGATACAAAATCTGATCAAGACTTCTGTATGGCAACTTTTTAAGCTCTACAAACTGGCTATATCAGATTTAAGCCAACTCCCCCCTAGAGTCTAGAGCGCAATCCTCCGCAAAATTATCATTCAAATTCGCGCCAGTCCGCAAAATTGATGTGCATTTGGCGATTTGCTAAAGAATTTGTCTTCTAGGAAAATCTCAACCATAACCAAGATAGGTTGAAAAATTTTAAATAACTAATTTTATTAATGATGAAAGACTGTAAGAATCGAAACGATCATGCCAACTAATTAGACCTCCATCGAATTAACAGTTATATGTAATATAAATAATCACACGTCGAAAAACATTACGGGGTACAGATCACGAATACTTTCAAACTTTGGATCGAAGAGCGTGTAGATGAAATTCTTTAGTGATGAAATTCTTTTAATTCCTTTACTTGGAAAATGTGAAAGTCTCTTTTGGAATTGGAATGAGAGAATATATTTTATGCAGTTTAAAGTTTCTATGAAACATTTGTGTTTGCTAGCAGTTTTAATGGTATATATATATCGTAATAGTATGGTATATATCAGGGGTGGGCTTCGGATTCGGGATTCGGATTCGGTACTTTTGGCCCTTCGGGATTTTAAAATCTCAATTCGGCATTCGGTATTCGGGAATTCGTCAAATTTTCCCGAATTTTCCCGAATAAGCACTGGATAAAATGACCTCGCCCGATAGGGCGCGGTCGGGCGAAAATTTTTTTAAGTTTTGGGAAAATAGTGAAAATTTTCATTGTCAGGTGACTTCAAATTTTAAAATTTTCGCCTGCGGCGCAATTTTTCCTTATGTTCTTTCTTATTAGTTAATTTCCTTATTATTATTCTTGTTTTATATTTTAACAAAAAATTGCGAAACAACTATTCATGAGGATTCCGACACATTTTTCAGATTTTTTTATGCGTGGATTTTATGCTTTAAAAGTCGAAAATTTCAAATTTGCAAATTTTCACTCGATTGCAAAGTCTCTTCGCCTCTTTCGCTCTCTCTGCCTCTTTGAAGTGAAGTAGGCAGCCAGAGACAGATAAAGACGCACAATGCAATGGAGAAGAGCTAGACGTTTTCGCTTAGAGGACTTTTCACTTTTTCATGCAAAGTTTGCACTTTTCACTTTAGTGCCCTAGGCCCCTGGTGCTGTAAGTTGAATTTTGTTTCTTGTAGAATCGAAATAAATAGCGCCGTTTAAAATTTATAGTCAGTAAATAGTACGGAAAAATAGGCGAAATTTTTCGCAATTGAAACAATAATTGAAAATATAAATGCACCGAAAATTGTAAAAAAATATAGATAACAGACAAAAATTTGAAAAAAGTTGATTTTTGAGATTTGATTCGGGATTCGGTAAATTCGGATTCGGATTTATTCGGCATTCGGGATTCGGCCTTCGGGATTTTAAAATCTCAATTCGGCATTCGGGCTTCGGGATTTCAAAATCGTCCCGAAGCCCACCCCTGGTATATATATATATATCGTACTGGTATATATATATATCGTAATATTTTCTGAAAAATTTTGCCTGCGGCGCAATGTTACCGGAGAAAATGTCATCTAAAATTGCGCCGGGATCTGAAATTGCAGTAAAAATAAAGGTTAAAATCGCACCGCTGGCGAAAAAAATTTAGAAAAACTACAAGATACAATGGAAAAATCAATAAAAAAAATAGCGCCGCAGGCAAAAATTTTAAAAATTTGTGTGACGTTGGAGAAAATTTCGTTTGAAATTTTCAATGTGGAGACAAAATTTTCAAAATTTTTTCCTCGGACGCGCCCTATCGGGCACGGCCGAGGCCATTCTTAGGGGTGCTTAAAGATTGCGGATTGCGGCAAAAAACGGCCCAATCCGCTAGTCCGCAACGCCAAAATTGCCGCAATTCCGCAATCCGCAATTGCGGGCAACTCTGTTCTGCACTATTATCTAAACGAAAAATGTTTTAGGCAAAGGCTAAGACACTTTTGGCAGATCTACCACGAGTGGAACGAGTAGTGTACAATGATTGTGCTGAAAACGCCAACAGTCCTTTGGCCATGTCAAAATGTTTACTCAAGCTAATAAAAATTCGGGATTATGGCGCTGAAAACAGACTTCTTCCATCTTCGAGGCATTTCTTTGGTCCTAACAACGACGAAATATCTCCTAATGTATATGGTTATCCGAGAGAAACGTCAACTGAAGAATATTTGTCGCTATTTGGTCAATGGAAGCGGGTTGTTACCAATATAGCGTATTCATTTATGCCCTTTAAATCATGGCCAAAACATATACCAACTGAGCAGCTAACCGCAAATCGCCGGACGTTAACCCTTCATTGCCGGAGACATAGACAAAAGGCAGAATGTCTGCATTACCATTAGCTTTCCTTTTGGTGATCTGTCTTTATCAAAATCATGATGTCTGCCATTGTTTAATTCTCTTTTCTATGTGGTCTTTTTACAGACATACTCTTTGTATGAATAATGAACACTCATTCGTTTCTTTCTTTTTGTGAAGTCTTTAGCAAATCAAAAGCGTATCCAATCGGATACATTCGGCAATGAAGGGTTAAATGTAGGTTAATCTTGTTATAGAGAATAATCTATATTCAAAATAATCCATATTCAAATCTGAAAATTATCACTGTCACTATCCCTTGGGCCACGCACCCATTCTATTCTGGAATGGGTTTTGCGAATTCGACTATTTCGACCTATGTTGGGCATATTTTTGACCACTATTTCTGTCGTTTCAGGGTCGATTTAGTCCCCAAGATATTTTTAATTTTTGAAAAAGGTGCGATTTTCGCGAAACTGCGTCAAAATTTGGCACATTTTGGCCAGTATCGGGCAGGGTGGCCAAAATGTGCCAAATTTTGACGCAGTTTCGCGAAAATCGCACCTTTTTCAAAAATTAAAAATATCTTGGGGACTAAATCGATCACTAAATCACCAAGCATGCCATCAACCAGGAATAATAGCACTTACTATAGCTTATTGAGAAGAAAACTTTTATTCAAGTCTTATGGCGAGAAGGATGTAAGCTTTACTAGGAGAAGTGAGTACATTTTATTTTAAACTTGAATAAGAACTTATTTCGTATTACCGGAAATAAAACACCAAATTATTTATAAAACACCGGAAACCAGTAGATCAATCATGGATATGCCATCAAAATTATCATATTTTTACGCAGGAGTAGCGATAAAAATGACAATAACAATATTAACGTCCTTATCAAACTCTAAAACATCGTCTTCTATATTTCGGTGTTATTTGTTTAAGCTAGCTTTTTATACTCAGTATCTCGAAAATTAGTTGAGAACTAACACTGCTATCCTAAGGTTAGTGGTTGCTTTTGATAGGTGATTTTGCGCTATAGTTATGCTCCAATTAACCAACCGCATTGTATTTATTCCGCATAATAATTACGGATTTTAGGGATAAATTTTATTTTCGTTATAGGAAAACTGATACAATAAGGCTGGCTCACGTCCCAGAGTAAAATTATATACCAAAATTTCTCGACCCCGGGTCAGTCAATTTTTAGCGGAGAAAAATCTGACCCTTGACTCTCAATCAGTTTTCCTAAAATCCATTTTCCTGCGACATATAAAAGTCGCATAAATAATCGGATTTCAGTTATAGCAAGTGCGGCTGCAGTACAAGTGTAATGCAAAATGATGAGATATTTTAGCCGCAACATTGATGATTAAAATTTATCGACACCGGAAGCATTTATCACCGAGATTCTGTCTCCATGCGTGCTTGAAACACGAATAGTTAGTCCTAAGGCGATGGTGTTGCAAGTACTTTCACCAGGTACAAATTTACGTTCAGGTTGAGCTGAACAATGTTTTTATTATTTTAGTTGCTGGTGGCCCAAGAATTGCCTCTCCGGAGAGTGGCGGAGTAATTGTTCTCAGCCCAAACATATTGTCACCAAGAATCAATAGCACCGAAAGTTACATTGTGGAGGTTATTATTCAATTATTAAATGCCAGAAATATTTTCTGGATCTATTTAAGTGTGAACAGACCTTCGTGCGCGTAACTTAGCTCTACTACCTGAACGCAATGATCCTAAATTCCATATAAGCTATATTTCAGTTATAAAAGCCAAAGTATAGCTTAGAACTGAGGCGTTATTTAAAAAGTAAAATCTGGTTTTATAAAATACAGTTTAGTTTTGCGAGATAGTCTTCTTTTCCTTCTGTTCTAACTAACTATGAACAGTAACCATAATAGTATTCAACTTTTATTACTTTCAGGGAGTAATTTAAATTTCCTAAAAACTACGACATAGTTTAAAAAGCTAAAGTGTAGCTTAGAAAGAAAAGTGCTGTTTGAAAACTTGGTTTTGTTTGTGAAATAGAGTCTGCTTTTCCCCTTCCTTTCGAAAACAGGAGCAGAGTTCTTTTATCTAAAATTTCATCTAGCGTTTCCTGGGTAGCAAATTTATTCGAGTTCATGGTTGCATGCTATAGACCACATAGCTCTGGTATCACATCGGCACCAAATGCACGGGAGCCGTCTCAAAATGCGTCACAGCCATGTTTTTGTCGTTAAAATGTCGAGATTTTTGGTACATACCCTAATTCGGGTACGGGGAATCCGAATTTGACCTCAGATCATGGGTGGTCCCGCCACGAAAGTTGGGAAAATCGCATTTTTGTTAAAAAATGGCCCAAAATGACCTTTTTTGATGCGTTACGTCAAAAATAATTGCAGATTCGGACTCAGCGCATCAAAATACCCCTAAAAACACATTTTGATGACATTCCAAAAAAATTTCATTTTTTGGCCATTTTTCACCATAGGGGGTACCACATGGATTTTGAAAAAAATCGATTTTTTGAAAGTGTGGAAAATTTTTCTGCAATGAGTGTTTTTAGGGGTAATTCGATGCGCTGATTCCGAATCTGCAATTATTTTTTCATATCACGTCAAAAACGGCCATTTTCGGACGATCTGTTGAGCGTTTTTCGTCTCAAGTTCGAACCCCACGTCCGTCAATCATTTTTTTTGTCGCGAAAATGCCGAATTTTCTTAAAAATAACCACATATTCTTGTTTACCGGACCTCAATTGATTAAAAATTTGGAACTGTAAAATGAAATACCATCAATACTAATTTTCTGGCACCATTTTGTGACAAATTTCGCCCAAAAATGCCAAAAAACGCAATTTTCCCAATTTTCGTGGCGGGACCGCCCACGATCTGAGGTCAAATTCGGATTCTCCGTACCCGAAATAGGGTATCTAACAAAAATCCCGATCCGTTTCGAACGTTCTACTTCACATTTTCTCCAAAATACACAAAAATGGCCATTTTTTGGCAAAAAAACCTAAAAAATATCGTATTGGGGGCTAACGATTTGATAGGTCTGAAATTTTATGAAAAAGTAAAATTTGAGGTGTTACTCGATCATATTGGACAAGTGAAATATTCGTCCGTACGATTATTATTTCTAAATCGGGTCTCAAAGTTGATTCATTTAACACTGAAAAACGCAAAGTGTACCAACTTTGGAGCCCAAAATATAAATAATAATCGTACGGACGAATATTTCACCCACCAGGTATGATAGAGCAACACCTGAACTTGCTTCCTGGCAAAAAAAATCTTTGACATCAAACAATTTGATTTTTGGCTGAAAACGGCTGGGACGCTTTTTGAGACACTTGGTGCCGATGTGGTATGGAGTGCAAGTAATTCTAAAGCGACCCACTCACAAAATCTCGGAAAATTAATGGGAATTTACTCGCATGGAAAAATTAGTGAACTTACTTTTGTTGAGTTAACAATGATGCTGTTTCGGATTTGTGTTTATATAAAATGCCATACTCCAGGTGTCTCTTATAAAATGGTCAAAAATATTTATTCACAAAACTCAAATTTTATAGACAAGTCTTTTAGTGTATTCGAAATCGATGTTTAAAGGTAAAATTGGGAAAGACATACGGAATGTAGGAAAAGAATGCTTAATTAAAAATGTTTGTCCAGTCGACTCAATTTACTACGGCGTAGCCTCTCAAATACGACTAATTTTTTCTGCCGATCAGGAAGATGTTATAACAGCACCCGTAAAGTGCATCTGACAACTGACTCAATTTTAGTAGGCCAATGCGGTCAAGTACGATTTCCTTAAAACATATCTTATTGTCTAGTCCGCTAGGTTTATATCCCATGGCTACCAGGTGGGGACATAATTTTTGCGAATGATATTTATGCGTTTAAATTCGCGCCCCATCAGTTTAACCCCTATAGAAGGGGGCTAGCTCAAATCTGATATTGCTAACCCTATCTTAAAATCGTATTTTAGAAGGGCTTAGCACTATCAGATTTAAGCTAGCCCACTTCTAAAGGGGCTAAACTGAAATGGCGCGAATTTAAACGCATAAATATCATTCGCAAAAATTATGTCCCCACCTGGTATAACCCGAAATCCTAATTGTCCCGATAATAAGGAAATTTTGTATTTTAGGACATATTCGTTTTAGGTTTTATATCTCCGCACATTCTTGGAGGCGAGCACGATTCACATGAAAACGTACGATGCTTGGCCCTCCCGGAGCTCATGAATCTCACCACCACCATGACACTCATGAAAGTCATGATCATAATTCGCACGATAGTCACAATCATGAGTCAAGCTATGATTCTCTCGCTCGACATGAGCAAAAATATCCTAACTAAAACACATTTTCCTGTAACATATAAAAGTCACATAAATAATCGTATTTCAGTCATAGTAAGTGCGGCTGCAAATCAAGTGTAACGCGAAATCATTATTTATTTTAGCCCGTTGGCTTTGGGTGATAAAATACTGTAGCCTTCTCCAGAGGCTTTAAGTGCATATATTTTGGTAAGAAAATTCTTGTGAAAAAGCAGTCTTAAAATCAATGAATATTTTACAATTATGAAAGTTATTTTTCGATGCTCCTTATAAAGTGATCGCAACATTGATGATTAAAATTTTATCGACACCGGAAGCATTTATCACCGAGATTCTGTCTCCATGCGTTCTGGAAACACGAATAGTTAGTCCTAAAGCGATGGTGTTGCAAATACTTTTACCAGGTAGAAATTTGGCGGTTTAGTACGAATCCTTGGCCCTCCCGGAGCTCATGAATCTCACCACCACCATGACACTCATGAAAGTCATGATCATAATTCTCACGATAGTCGCAATCATGAGTCAAGCTATGATTCTCCCGCTGGACATTACCAAAGGTCTCACACAGGTACTCATTTCTGTATATTATACCAAATTTTTAACAATGAAAAAGACTAGCCAAACCGTACGCGGTACAGAATTAACTGTCGGCAAATATCTTCAAACAATCTTACCATAAAATCTCGTACAAATTTTTTAACAGTGATAAGATTATGCAAAATAATGTTAAATATAAAGTGAAATATAATATTATCTTTTACATATAATAGGACAAAATTATTTTATGTTACTTTCGGTCAATTCTGCCTTTGGGATACTAGCCATAACAGCAGTAACTTCGGCACTCTCCTTACTTCGATACCCGAAATCAGATCGCATATTGGACCGCGAACTTTTTTATCTATCCATGACAAGTTAAAGTCGTATTTTGACTCCTGATCTTCCCAGCCTGGATTTATATGTTAGTATGGCGATTTTAAACGAAGGCGTAAATTTAAGGTTAAGTACTAAAAACTGCCTGCTTTGTACGCAAAATCGTCATAATTTGGTCATGAAACATCAGAACATCCCAGGAACTACATTTGATCCTTGTAAATAGTAAAACACTTCAAATAGATTATATTAATTTTGAGACCATACGTGGCATAGCTGTCTTTATTTTAAGATAACGCAAAAAAATTACATTGCGACAAAGGCTTGAGAAATATTTTTGCTAAAATATGTTAAATATAAATCGTATTAAATACAGAGAAGGAAAACTATTGCAATATCAAATATTGTTGAACTATAATAGCCGTTTCGCCACTATAGCTTAGATGGCTATTAAATGCTAGATTATGAGAGGCTCTTATATTATTTAATACTTTTAGCAAAAGCAATGAACGCAACATTGAGCCAACGAAACACGCTCAATCGACTGTGTATGGTTACATATATTACATTAATGTCGTATGAGCATCTTTGTTTTAGTAGCTATCCATACTGATGTTTTTGATTTGCTGGCTATAGCGTTAAACTATAATTTGCCAAGCGTTGCTCGCTGGTCCGACAATTTTGGATCGTTCGTTTTGACAAATTTACCTACCGGGTACCGCCTGAGGCATTTCCCAAATTCGATACCACTATATAAATTTACGACTACCATTAGGGGTACCGCCTGAGGCATTCCCAATATTCGGTACCACTCAATACCACCCATGCCCTAATATGGGCATTGAAATCCTGATATCAAATTTTATATACCATTATGGGGGTAGCTGGTGAGAATTCTCACGAGGTTTTCACATTATACTACCATTAGGGGGGTAGCCATTAGGGGTACTTCCGGTCAATGTTGCCATTCCCAGACAGATCTTATCAGTTTGATCTTTTATAATCTTGAAACATTTTGGGATTTTCCCACGCTCAGCCCAAAGGGGGGTGTCCCAAATGAATGTATACCCGAATGGGGCATCCCAAAGGGGGGGGGGTCCCCCTAATGGTAATATGCATATGGGTAGTGATATATTTGGGTAGTACCCCAACCAGTACCCCCCCCCCAAAAGGTACCCCCCATCGTATACCTCTCCCAAAGTGTATTTGTCCGTTCCAAGGGAGAAGGTCGGGCGCTCCGCGCCCGACCACAGTGTCAGGTGGGTGTGTGCAGGGAGTAAGGGTTGTTCGCCGACAGGGCAACAATGACAATTTTTGGTAAAAAAGCCACTTTTTGTGATCAGAGTAAAAAAATTTTTGCAGATTCGTTCTTAGAATTTCCAGGGGAGCATTTTGAACTATCGTGCGTCCAAAAAGGTGCTGATCCCGAAAAGCGTTACAGAGAAAGCGCCGCGGATGCACGCTAACCGCTTCCTAGCTTGGGAGAGCCGCGAAGCGGCTCTCCCAAGCTAGTCGCATTATAATTGGCGCTCATAACTACCACGTATATTCTCTCACAAGGAACACTCAGCTGGTGTTGCGCGAGTTTCGAAAAACGTCTTAGATAGGATTGTAGTACTCGATGAGAGGAATCCTACGGTGTCGGACTTTTTTGCCGATGCACCTTGAAAAAAAAAGTTCACAAATACCTGAAAGTGGCCATTTTTGGCTAAAAATGGCTGTTTTTGGCCAAAAAATGGCGTTTTTTGAGAAAAACGCTTTTCGGAAAAAACTAATTGCATATTCGTGATCAGCGCATCGAATTACCCCTAAAACACATTTCTCAGAAAAATTCTGAAAACCTTGAAAATCTCGATTTTTGGAGCAAAGGGGGACCACATGTTGCTCAAAAAAACCGATTTTTTAAAAATGTGAAAAAATTTTTCGCATTGAGCGTTTTTAAGGGTAACTCGATGCAAGTTGTCTAACGGCCCTGGGACTGCACTGACCGGGCTAGCTTACTGGGGGGATGATTGTTGAAAATGTGATTTATTCTAGTGTTTATTTTTGGTTCGAAAATTTTTTCATTATAGCCTTCAAAAATTGAAAGTGATCGGTTCGAAGTTATATCCATTAAAAGTGTGCAAGGGCATGAAAAAAGAATTAAGCACGAATAAAATACACCAATCGAAGCTGCATTATGTCTACTTTAATTTTAGGACTATTGACGCTAAATAAACTTTTTGCCTGATCACACGTACAGTAGACACTGTATACCGGCAACATCGTCGTTTCATTAATAAGATATTTTTCTTTCACCAAAGATCAGAATAGCTAGATAGGTTGCGGCTAATTTGCAAAAAATGTTACAAAGTAAAAGAAATTTATATTGTAAATGAAACACGTTGTTGATTACAAGAATTAGTTTCTATAGGGTATGTGTGGTAAGGCCATTGAGTTATATAGCCCCAATATCCCTAAAAGTAACATAGACCTATTTCAGCCTCTTCTTGGGTTACTTTACAAACAAAATGAACTAACATTAATCGTCAAAAAAGGCTATTTTACTTGGCTTGTTTCTCATTCTTGAAAATATGACAAGCGGCAGGATCAGTAGCGTATCTAGGGGGGGTACCGGGGGTACGTACCCCCCCCCAAATGGGAAAATTTGAAAAAATGAGTGTAAATCAGTGCAAATTTGGGCAAAAATTTGGTCCGGTACCCCCCCCCCCCCCCCAAAATCCAAAAGTCGGTCGCGCCCTCCACGCGGTACCCCCCCCCCCCAAAATGGCCGTTTCCACTGAAACGTGCCCCCCCAAAAAAAAATCCTAGATACGCCACTGGGCAGGATACGATAATAAAAGTGTAATAGATAGTCCATGCAACAGTTGTAACTTTTGATTGTAGGTTGAGTGTCGTTTTCATATTTGGTTATGAATGGATTCTTTTTTATGTTTTGAGCAGAGCAATATCCAATCACCCTAAAGCAAAAGTGACCGTATCTGTGTCTGTCATTATTTCCGATCAAGCATGCGGATCGGGGCGTGTGATGCGTCAAATGATAGGTCTCGGCGAGCTAAGCTCAAAACTTCAGGAAGCTGGAATTTTATCGGAGGATGGCAGAGTTATCCTGGATTTTCTTCCAGAAATACAGGATTTAAAGGGGCCGGGCTCGGAATTGACATCAACCCAACTGGGGGGTAAACGTCTGCAGTGCTAAACAACACTCGCCACATGTCTTTGCGCCAGCGACGCAGAGGATTTGTATGGTAAGCATGAGAAAGAGAGTGTTCTAGCCGCATCGGCCCAGTAAAAAGAGCTTTTACTGGCTGCAGCCAGTGAAGAGCTCTTTTTACTGGCTGGAGCCAGTAAATTTATTTAATTATGGGTTGGAGGGAAGCGAGTGCGTTAGAGTTACACACTCTCTCGCAAACTGAGCATCAGCTCAAAATGTTGCGATTTGCTAGTTCGCTGTACTCTCTCGCGCTAGAGAAAAAGACAACAGCGAACTGGCCAATCAGCGGCCGCCTCGGCCCAGTAAAAATGTTGCGACTTTTTACTGGGCCGAGGCGGCTAGAACACTCTTTCTCATGCTTACCATACAAATCCTCTGCGTCGCTGGCGCAAAGACATGTGGCGAGTGTTGTTTAGCACTGCAGACGTTTACCCCCCAGTTGGGTGGTAACCCTCGGAATTGCCGAGTGATAGCTTAAAATGCTCCGCAGCTCAAGAGAAGACGATTGGTACCAAAATCAGCCCGATCCCAGCACGGCTCGCAAAGATACAGGTGGCGAAAATTGGAATACTGAGCGGCGCAGCCGCTGTGGTTTCCAGCTTCCTGAAGTTTTGAGCTTAGCTCGCCGAGACCTATAATTTGACGTATCACACGCCCCGCCCGAAATTTCTATGGACCTAAGAGTTTTCATAGAAGATATGTGGTTTTTATTTAGGAAAGATGCAGTTTCGTGATGTTATTTGGACGAATAATTGTAATAGTCGTTTGAGCTTTTCTTTCGGGTACAATTATTGAAAGGCGCAAGGAAAATAGTGAGATTAATTAATTGTAACTGTTATGCGGATTAAATATCGCTAACAAATACGCCTTGCATACTTTTCTGCGATTTGCAAAGTATTAATCGATAAAGCAAGTTAACAATTGTAAAAATTTAGACGCTCGGATCATTGAGCCAACATATTATTGAACACAGCTGCTCAGCTCCACTTGGACAAATGCCTTATCTTTCGTTTACGGCTACTCCTGTGCCTAACCTTCAACAGAACGGTTTCCATTAAATTGTATCTGCAATTATATTTTCAGCATTCAATATATCTATATATATACATATCTTGTTGACTTTATGCCATACCAATACACTATAAAAAATTTTTCTATGCAAAAAGGTTAATCAATTTTTATTACCAGCAGAATAACTTTATCGAGTATTTCTCTTTTTAAGTGCCAACACATAACAATGATCTAATTTGCGATTCAAAATCTGTTTAAATGTTACTGTTTAAATTTGGCATTATAATCTTTTCAAATGTTCAATAATGTACAATAAGTTTAATAATAATTTGACTATCTAAGTGTTCATACGATTTGTTTTTGTAAAGCTAAGAAACTGTGATTTAAACGGTTATTACCTTTTTAACACTATCTATTAAGTTAAACTTTTGCTACTATATTCTAAGATACCGTATTATCTGTAATTAACCCCCCCCGTCTGATTTATAAACAGTCTATATGCTTAATCATTGGAAAAGAGCGCCTGCACACTCTCTCTTCAAAAAGGAAATCGCTTGTAAACAAGCCAAATGGACGCAATCAATAAAAGACAGACCCACACTGCATTGTCAGAAACTGCATTGTTAGATTTACACAGGCCAGCCAGCCTGTCTTCCATCGGCTCTGCCTTCTGTGTGAAGAGCGCTGGCTTCGTCTGTTGAGAAATATTTTTTGGGAGACAAAGGAAAAGCGAAATAGCGCACAGCGCTTGTTTTTCCAATGATTAAGAATAGAGAAGAATTACAAGCCATACAATGGGGGGGGGTAATTACAGGTAATACGGAAATGCTGCTTGAATACACTACGCTATTGAACAGTACGATTACATAAAAAGGATTTTTATATCTGTAGAAGGAATCGAGAATAAAAACGAGGCTTTATTCGGTGCGTTCGTGGAAATGTTTACTATAATTGTATGAAATAAAATTAAACTAGCCGGCTCCGCCGGCTAGATTCGGTGGAGTCTATATTATGGTTAAGTCTATATATGGTTTAGATTCAAATCGTATGCCTTTGGGTATTTTAATTAATGCGCTTCGCGCATTAAACTGCCCCTAGGTTTTTCTAAGACCTACCTTTCCCGACTGCCCAGCGCCCCTTACCTCGGCTGCGCCCGCCCTCGCGGCGCTTCGCGCCGCTCGGCCGGGCGCAGCCTTCTATTTGTTTGGGTTTCCGGCTGAATTTGGTACCAATCGTCTTCCCTTGAGCTTAGCTGTCGATTGACACCAAAATCAGCCAATTCTAACGACAGCATGAAAAGTTGGCCTTAAAAAGTACCAAAAAATCATGAAAAAGTCAATTTTCGTGGCGGGACCACCCCAAAAATTTTTGCGCCATTCGTCTTCCCGTGGCCGATTTAGGAGGGGGGGCGGGGGGGGGGGGGGGTAGCCGCGAGCCTGTGGTCCGGGAGCCTCAAAAAAGGGGCTAACTGCGTCCGGCGGACAAACGAAATGGCGAATTATAGTGTTAAATATCTGTGACTTTTTCACGCGAGGAAACTGGAATATTGCTTCATCCATTTTCTATGAGATTAATCTTTTTCGGATTTTTAACTCTGAGTGACTGTAAAATATCCGCTGAGGATGGGAAGGAAAATAGCACACAAACGTTGCGCCATTTCAAAGTGAATTTTATAACAGACATTAATGTATGTTATCTTTTTCCATCCACAAAAATTGCTTGAAATCTTCTAATTCTGAGGTTTGTTTCGATATGTCTGCTAATTTTTTTTGTAGATTTATATATATTAATACAGAAAATTTTCCCCAGGAATTTGTAAGTCGTAAATTGTCCGAATTTTCAAGTTGTTCAAATCCTGAGAAATAACTTCTTTATATGAACAATTATTGATATAAAATTGTGATCGTTTAATACCTGTAGAACATTTTTACACCTTGCTCGTTTTATCAGCATTTTATTGTGTCTTATTGCAAATTTAAATTTAGGCTGAGTTCATCCATGGAGAACCCAGCGCCTCAACCGAATCCTGCCGACTTTGAAATCGAAAAAGAAATGCAGGTAAATAGTGAATTGGAAGGTCAACAATTAAAAACTGAAGCGGAAATTCCAACTCTCGAAACAGGTACGTTTTAATGAAAAATATAAGATATTTGGATATGAGATTATTTTAATTTTAGATGCAATGGACCAGTCCGCAACGCAAACGATTTTGGCTGAAATGGAAGAAGTAGTACACGAAAATAATGTTTTGAATCTTCAAGAAAATGGAGCCGAGATGCCTTCGTCCGAGACAGGTTTCTTTGATAGAAATGTGTTATACTAATCTGTGTTTTAAGAATATATTCCCGAACGGAAAGGAAGAATGGTTCGCTATGCAGTAACGTTGGCATACGATGGAAGCAATCACCACGGAATGCAGGTAAAGTTAGATTTGGAATCATCAAAACAACTGAAACCATAATTAATCCGTTTAAAGTAAAGTTGATATTCCTAAACTGGTTGTAGTATTTTTATGGGTTTCAGTTTGCAGAACTTTCAATAAAACTCCTAGCAAAAAAATTAAGATCAATTTATTCAATTGAACTAAAATGTAACATTCTATTTTGGCATTGATATCGTGATAAGCTTTTAGCAAGCTTTATACACAAACACATGACTAAACAACAGTATAATTAAAAAGAAATTATTATTTTTGATAATAACTTTTAGAAACAATAAAAAGTTCTTTTTATAAAACATTTACCCTATGCAAAGTATAATATCATACGGTGATATAGTCTTACCTTAAATTGAGGAAGGTGCGCCTCTGCTTAATGGTTATTATGGACTGATAACCTTCACTCAACATTTACGTTTTATCTTAATTAAACTTTAAATATCATCAGGATTGCATTAATTAGTATGAATTAAATATGTTAATGTTGGTATAAACCATTTAATTAATAATTTAGTGTCAACCTATCGACAGCGAATGTAATGCTATCGAAAATGATCTGTATAGAGCCTTAGTAGCAGAACAACTGATACCCGAATCTGATGACCAGAGACTAATTGGCGGGATATGGAAAACGGTTGAATTTCAGCGCGCTTCCAGAACCGATGCTAGAGTATCCGCTCTAGGAAATGTAAGTTACTATTCATATTTTTAACGAGAATGAAAATGTCTCAAAATAGTTTAATCAATTAATTTTTTGTCAAGGCGCAAGTCTCTGACTAAGAATGTTAGATAAAGTTGTACCAAACATTTTTGAAACTTGTAAATTCCATAAACGTTGGCTATAAATCAACTTTCAGATAAAATTTGGTACTTTTGCAGTTGGGGGTGCAGGCTTTTTTCACTGTTTATTTTATTCATATTGTTCCTTTGTTATGATTCACATTTTATTCAAATACGATGGTAGAGGGAAGTTACAATGAAATGAACCAATTTAACACCATAACAAAGGAACAATATGAATAAAATAAACAGTGAAAAAAAGCCTGCACCCCCCCCCAACTGCAAAAGTACCAGTTTTCAGTAGTTTTAAAACTGGAGGATAATACTGGGAAGTGGTACACGTACCAAAGTTTCCGGTGTTTTTTCTTGATGAGTCAAAAATCAAGTTAAAGTCAAAAAATCTCAAAACTGATCTAAAAACAATTGTTCATGGAGCTTTTCCTTCAGGTGGTGACTCTCTTGATGGCAAAGGGTGAGGATGTGGAGAACACGGGCATTGAGCGACTTAATCGACATTTGCCCGAAAGCATTCGCATTATTGCTATTAATCGCGTTACTAAATCTTTCAATGTCAGTTCCTTTTAAAGTTGTTTACGTAGGAATGCCTATATTAATAATTTATAATGGTATACCTTTGCACTGTTACTTTTACTCTATAGAAAAAACGGCCAAACATATTAACTAATGGATTTGTCAGAGAAATCGCAAACTTGTGGTGTAATTTCCCACAGTATTGAAATTTATGAGAACCAATAAACATTTGTTGCTAACCTATGACTCAACTTCAGTCTTGGAAAGACTGCGACGGACGGACCTACTCATACTGGACTCCAAGTTTTGTATTCGCGGATATGGACAAGGTAATGATTTGTACTTCAGTCAGTGTTTTAAACCATTTTGTTTTAGCTGATATCTCCGGATTACCGAATATCTGAAAAGCGCTTGGATGAAATTCAAAATTTGATGACAGTTTTCCTTGGAACACATAACTTTTACAATTACACTTCTGGAAGGTAATCATTTGCCAACATATTGTTCTTGCTTCCAAAATTTTTTATTTGTCATAAAACTACAGTATGATAGTTGTCATAACGATAAAATATACTATATAGCTACCCTTTCTAAATATTTCACCTATCAAACAGATTTGGCAAAAACCAATTCTCAAAATTAGGGTAAGCCGACATCAAGTTATTTTACATTTTTCACCAAGAATAAAGGACCTGATACTTAGACTGTCGTCACATTTTTGCTTTGTATTTTCGTTACCGCTAAACAATCATTCAACGGATTCTTTTACAGAACTGTTACAAATTAAATTATACGAGTGTTTAATTCAGAGCAAGTGATGATTGGAGTTGCAATCGACATATATGGTCTTTCAACATAGATGAACCCATAACTGTTCGCGACGGTTTCCGCAATATGGAGATGGAATTTGTCAGACTGCGTATCTATGGCAACAGTTTTATGATGCACCAAATTCGTAAAATTGTTGGTAAGCTATTTTCTGCATGTCATAGATTGAAACGAATGGTTGGCTTTATTATTTTCACGTTCTCTGGCAAATTGATACATTTTCAGGCACAACAATAGCTGTTGCTAGAGAGTTAATGCCTTTGGACGAGGTGTATGAATCATTTAATCCAATAAGAGTATGTTTCAAAATGTTTACTAATAGCTTTTAAGTAAACCCATATGATTTGTAATACTTGTAAGGACTATTTTGTTGCAAGGTGACTTTTTTCTAAATTTTCAAAATATAACGAGGCAATCTTTTAAAACAACTATTGGAAAAGAGAGAAGACATTACAAAGTGCTAGCGAAAAATTAAGACCCGGGCCCAATAAGTTGGATATTTATCTCCATTTGAAGGTAAAAACTCGATCGTAATGATAGATAAAGTTATAAACGTTAAATGAGTAATACTATCAAATTGGCTGGATTATGAAACTTATTATTGATGTAGTTTGAAGCCTAAGGTTTTATTTTTAAGTAAATTGATCTGATCTTGCGGAATTAGTCTTTTATATACAAAAATAAGAAATACAATTATTTTGGAGAAAACCCATCAAAAGTTTTGGCAGTATTGCAATGGAATACGCTAAACAAATAATTTAATTTAATTGCAAAATTAGGGAGCGCTGTTTTATAACTGTCTGCCATAAGAAAACACGACAGAATATATTAAAAGGAACTTTTTTATTGTTGCGACAGTTTAAAGTGCATATGGAAATGCCATATAAATTTTTTATGGAAAATTAGACTCAAATGTATATATCTTTCATTTCTGTCATTTTTAATCCATATTGCGATTTAGAGAGATATTCCACGAGCACCAGCAACGGGACTCTACTTGGAGCGGCTTCACTATGACTGGTATGACAAAAAGTTCGGCTCAACACATCCCAAGCTCAGCAATTTTGGAGAAGAAGTCGAGCAACAAATCCGGAATACCGAGAAAAATATAATCATACCGAATATCCTCAGAAAAGAGTGTGAATCCATGTCGTAAGTTATACGTTTTTGTCCCAAAAATTCTCCGATAATGAAAAGTGAGGCTTAAAATACTGATGATAGCGACGTAAAAAGCTGGAGGAAAATGCTTTGAAAATCATTCTTTTTTAAAGACGTTTCGTATTTTTGGTCTTATAAATGGAATTTCCAGACACAATACACTCAAAATTATTCAAACGTTTTACATTTATTGTTATACTTTCTTTTTAGTATGTTCAATTTTGTGAGGACACTCTATCGGGTAGGGCGAATTGGAAAATTGTTTATTAAAGGTGCATAAATAGGTATATATTGTTGTTTGTTGACTGTTATTCTTTGAATAAAGTGATTACTTGTCTTGTTCTACACAACAAGAAGTCAAAATTTTGGGTAAAAACTGTTAATTTGACGTAATTTGTTTTTGTCAAGTTTTAAGTTTTATTATACAGAAAATTGTACATTTTAATATTGTGGATGGTTGAGGAGAATCGAATCAATAAATGTATTATTTGGTTATATATATGGGATTTGCTCGTATATGGGAATACCTGTATACCATTTGTTAATCGTTGAATTGGCTTCAAAAGATTAATGTATAATATCTTTATTTGTATCGCAGAGGAAAATAAGTAAAAATAATGTTTGCACTTAAGTGATGTGGAGTAGAGCAGCACAGTGATTTAGTCGGTCGATGATTTGAAGAATGTGGTCATTGATGTGGATTCGGTGTTCGAGCTTGGATCCATTAGGTCTTCATTCTCGTCTTCAAGCACTGAAATTTTATCCTCTGGAATTATTTTACATTTTCGAGAAATCCACATTTCCAAAGAACCGAGAATAAATGCTATTTATCTGGAATATCTGAGTCTGAATTTTATAAAAATGTTTTAGTAAAAGTAGAGTAAAAATCACAATTTTTATAAAATTGTGAAAAATGAGATTTGCAAAAGGGTCAATTTTGACAAACGAATGCGGAAAGTTCATAGTCAACCAAAATTCTAGGAGCTGGCCTAATTATTGCACATGTGAAGCGCCAATACAACTTGGAGACTGCAAAAGTGAGAACTGACCGTGTGCATTAGCGTAGTGCTTATGTGACGGCGCATACATAGATAGCAACAAAATAACATAAATATTCCACATGCCAAAGGTGCCTGTGAAAAATGCCGACGCTGAATTTGTGAACCAAGACGAGGCGTATGAGACCAGAGAGCCATTTTCTTGGAATACCTCGTCGTCTGGCATGTGTCCTTCATCGTACTGGAAATTAGGATCATTACTTATTTTGTTAAGTGCAATCAGAAAAATACCTGTTGCATAAGATATGACGTGATGGTCAGAGCGGCACAGACCATTGTGAGGATCATCAGAAATTTAAAGCGATAGATGATCGCTTCTACCTTCAGGCGTCGGGTTTTGCTCATTGCGTAAAGTTGGGCGGAACGCTTTCTAAACTTTTAGCAAAATTTATATGAATCTCTTTTAAAATCGGCATTTAAAATCGCTCATTCTTATCTTTGAAGTCAAAATTGAGAAGGGAAATAGCTGGGCTCTACTTTTCTGTCTCGCTATGCCCATTGTATTTGCAACATTTTCGCTACAAATTAGACATGGGCAAAATGTTCAATGGACCATACCATTTTCTTAGACGACACTCCCCATTTTATTCAAAAAGTAAGATTCTGTTTGTTCGTGCTATCTTTATGACCTTTTGAGATCTTAAAATCAATTTCAACCTATTGCGACTTTGCGTCGAAAACAAGGAGACTTGAAACAAGAGCATAAAGTATATAAGGAGGTGTCATTTCAAGTCAAATTTTGCTTTTAAGTCATACTGTACATAAAATAGTAGTAATTCGCTTCATTATAACTGTTTAACCAAATCATAAACCAGATCATATATTGTTACCAAAAATTTACCTCGTTATTGTTGTCCACACCTGCCGTATTCTGAAGCTAAGAAAAACAAAGTAGCAAAATATCGCAATGGCAGCCACATAAATGCTCAGTTTCGCCCAAAAAGATCCTCTATCACTTGCCCAAATGCTAAAGAACGGGTCAATCAGCTGTCTTCCACGCTCAGCCAAGTCATATGCCAAGAGGACAAGAGACGCAGTTCCTACGAAGGACAAGTTCCGCCAGTAGTTCTTCTGGAAATTGTCAGCATATTCATTAAGACAAATGATAAAATTTTGAGTTGAAAATTGGAGAAATGTCCAATCATCACGTATATCATTTTTGCCCAATGTTGAAAGATAATGAGAGAAATTATTCTTTGGTGTTGCAAAACAACGACGAAAAATTTTCGATTACTAGACAAAAATATAAATAACAAACCAAACTGTTTCTTGTCTGATCATCAATCAAATGTTCTCCAGCAAAAATGAGCCAAAACGAGAAAAGTATTGAGTAAAAAAGACCCTGACGAATGTCGCTGATCAGGAGAAGCGCCGGTATCCGGAACCAAATTGAAAACCATTCAATTGGCACTGAAATAAGGAAGTTTAAATTTTGTGTACTTTATGAGAGTCCTTACAATCTAGGATGATGAGGGTGCATCCCAAGGCCAAGATGGCTTTCTCGATGAGCAGTTTTGGGCGATTTAAAGCTTGCACTCTATTATAATACCACCAAGTGGCTGCGATTACGAACGGGCAAACCACAGTTTTTAGCCAAAGCCAAATGAGAGTGAAGCCTCCGTTTTGGTGCACAGCCTGCAAACTTGATAGCATTAGATTTACAAATTAAACACAAGAAATGTACATAAAAATAATTTAACCCTAGTTTAATCCAAAATCCTGAATATTTTAATTATAAATCTGGTCATGTTAGCGTTTATATGTGAGATCCTGGAATAAAAACATCTGTAAATTAATTTTTGTGAACACCTATAAAGACCAATTTCTATGTTTAAAACACAATCGTCGGTTTAGTGCTGCGTTAACCATCGAATTTACAATGTGATTTTTAATTATCCGTTGATGGCCAGAAATAGTTTAAAATCACAATCAATTTTCAGCACGACGAAATTTATACATTTTTATGCATATTTGCTGTTTCAAAATTCACAAACACTAAGGTTTCCCTAAAATGCTGCAAATTTAATTCTTACAATCAGCCTGAGATCGTTAATTGGTCCAATCGCGCAGTTTGGAGCATTGGGATCAGATCTGCATCGAGTTTTGTTAACTGGTAGACGAATGTTGAGCAAATAAAACGGATAATTGTTGGATCCCAATTCGAACAAATCGATAGCAGAGCAATTATAAGTGTATCCTTCCAATTTCTAAACAATATTAAGTAACATATAATACATGAGAAATTAGAATCATTTTCTACCCGATGTTTGTCGATATTGCACTCCAACGTTCGTTTAACACTGGTTGAAATGAATTCCGTCCATTGGTCTACGGGATCGTCTTGTTTTCTGTAGGCCATACGGATCTCCATTTCCATGGGAATCTTTTCGGCTGAAAATTAAATAACGGAATTAAATTAATAGAAATAACACTAAAATGAAAACATACAACTTTCTCAAAAACGCTCATAATTTTAGTTATCAAATTATATAAACAAAATTAAGATTAAGTTCATTTTTTGTAAGGGCATTAGTTCCGAAATTTCCTCGAGATTTAAATTCTATAACCATAGTATAATGTATCACACAATATAAGATTATCATAACCAGAACATCGAAAATATTGTCGGCAACTATGTTGCCGACAATATTAAAACTGAAGCAATTTTTATTAGTACTTCATACATTCCCATTTTGGTCCGAAGTACGTTAACAAAACTTACCCATCTCCACATTCGAACGGTATTCGATTTCGACCTCTAAAAACCCGATGAGGAATTGAAACCAAGACGAATATTCGAGATTCACCCCGTCTCGCGCGTGAGGCATCTGAGCAACAAAAACGATATCCCGAGCATGCTCGTCTACAGATTTGAAGTTGTCAAGACTTTCGATAAATTCGCACTTCTAAACAAAATTTCAAATCATTCTATAAAGCAATTAATTGTGATACCTTTGGCCGTAAATGAAACCATTCATCATTCCTGCCGGCATTTTTGTCCTTGCATTTGCTCATTAGAAATTCCATTGAGGAAGATGGATCAGGGGCTTAAAAAAGGATTTTATATATTGCTGAGCGTAGAATTTGCTAAATTATTTACTGATGTTATTTCCAAGATGAAATCAGCTGAAATTCTTAACATCTTTGAATAATTTTTGATAATACCGTAAATTTTTCAACAGAATCACTCCATAAAGTGAACCACCAGCCCCGCCTTCAAGGATGGAATTTTGTTCTCCTATGTAAATGGGGTCACCACTTAAAAAAGATCGCATCAAAGAAATCCCTATGGGAACTTTTATTCCTCATGGAACACGTTCCCTTGCTTACAATTTGTTCCCCGGGGAACAAATGTTCCCATAGGGACTTTTTTGATGCGATACGGCAGAGACTTTTTAAGTGGTGACCCTATTTACATAGGGGAACAAAATACCACCCAACTGAATGCTAAACATACCTTCTAGCTTGCCAGACCAAAACTAAGTGACTACTCGTGTAGATCTTTTCGAGTTACGTAAGAGAAAGCCCAATGTCAAAACTTTGTCATTGAAAATATCAGAGAAAATGATTGAATCAAAAATTTTTGAAAGCCATACGAAATAATAGAACCACCGGTGGTTTTATTGAAGGAATTACAGAATGTGTTTGAACCTTTATTACATATAATGAATTTGAACTTACAGAATACTGCACCCAAAGCGAAGAAAAGGACCTGCGCGACCAACAATGAAGCCAGAATACTGAACAGCTTTCTGTTGCTTAAATTCTCTATCACCGCACCTGACATGGCTATGTGTTACCTGAATTGCAAAAATTTAAGTCGTGCAAAAAAGAGATGAATATAATACACATAAACGTCGAATAATTTTTAATTTCTAGCCTATGATTTAAAAATATTGTAATTCAGTGATATCATTTTCGTATATATGTTGATTGAAGTTCAATACAAACTTTAATTGGATATGAATTTCTATCAAAGTAACCCATCATTTTACAACTTTACATACAATGGAACGATAAGGCCACAAATTTATGCAAAAGTAGAATTCAAGCAAAGTTTTATATGTTGCTTATCTTATTATTAGTGTTTATAAAAATAATAAATGTTCACACACTATATATTCCCCTAAATGTTCTACGCTGGAACTGGAAAATATATCCATCGAAAATATTAATGGGAAACTGGCATATATAAAAATTAAGAACCTCGGCTATTGAAAATTCTCAGTTTTTGCATCATTTTCTAATTTTGCAGAATATAAAAGGCTCAATAGATTCAATTCAATTTTCCAAAAATGGCTAAAAATCAACTAAAAGCTATTTTTTGCAAAAATAAAGTGAAATAAAGTGGAAAAACTTAAGTTAGTCCATAGCTTCCATATCAAAACTTCAAAAATCAGAGATGTTTTAGAATCTTGTCACAAAAATCCAGGGATTAACAAATTTGATATAAGCGGATTCCTACAAATGGGATATATCAGCATTGTCTTCTTATCCAAAATCCACGGAAAGCCCATGCAAATGTTCTGGCCCTTATCTCGGCACGCCGCTCACTTTCATAAGGCAACAATCACAATCCCACCTCTGCCCACACCGGTGCCCTGTAATTGATTCGTCCCCGCCAATTCTCTCATTGTTCCTCCTCCAGATGTTGTTTCCATTCCCCACCGGTCCCCATTGCGGTCTCCCGTGCCTCTTCGCTGTCCAGCCCGAAATATCCAGCAACGCCTAGCCTCTCCTTAGGTCCCGCCTTTTGGTGTTTTGACTGGCAGCGCCTGGCAAAACCCTTTGCTTTTTCGGAGAGCGGAAAAGAAAGACAGTGAAATGTGCCCATAAAATATTTATGGCTTCAGTCGCCGTCCAAATTGCTGTCTATGTCAAGGTTTGAAGCAAAATGCGCGGATTTACAAGCGGTTAAGATACGATTATGTCAAATATGTTTGAGAGACTTATCAATACTTGTTCTCAGGAATAATGTCGGATTGTGATACTAAAAATGTTAGTTTAAAATGGTGTTGCATAATTTCATATTCTTCGATTTAATTCTTCGAGCATTCTAATAAGGGAATGCCAAAATTCCATTGTGGCAGAGCTTCATTACATGACCCATATAATTAACTGCAATGAACATTCATTAGAAGATACCGGAAACTTTATGTATTTTGTCCAATTTCAATACATTTGTTCACAATTCAACAGAGCATACCACTGAATGTCATATTGGAGAGGGAAGATATTCAATTATGTCATTCAGAATATTTGCCGGAGTTTAAAATGGCTGGTTTTCCAAAATAGTAAAGCTCTTACAGTAAAAAATGGACAGCAACTGTTTTTGAGAATATTTGAGACATTTATGCCGTTCAAAATAAACATCGGATTTAAATCAAGCATGGCAGCGGACCGACCTTTTGCCCGGTCCGGACCGGTCCGCTCGACCCCCCGGTCCGGTCCGGTTTGGTCCGGTTCGGTCTCTACAAGGTCAAAAATTTTTCGCGGCGCTACCGAAGGTAGCGCCGAGATTTTTTTGCAATTTTTTTGTAAAGGTGTTTTTAGGGTATTTCGATGCGCTGATTACGAATCTGCAACCATTTTTTCCGTATCGCATCAAGAATTTTAATTTTTGGTCTAAAATTTTGGCTAAAATTTCGCGAAAATTGGTCAATATTTTGTGAAATTTTGACCAAAATTTGCATTTTTTACCATTTCACCAATTGCAGATTTGTGATTAGTGCATCGAAGTAACCCAAAAAACAGTTAAACGCGGAAAATATTTGCGACTTAAAAATGGCCGAAACCGAGACCGAGTTTTATAGGAGAAAAAAAAACATACAAACAGAAAAAAGCGCCGCGGGCGAATATTTTGGAAAAATAGCAATGTACAATAGAAAATGGAAGGAAAAATAGCGCAGTTTTTTATAAAAATTGAATTGTTTGCCAAAAACATACATTGAAAATTTTTAATATTTCAAAAATTTTAAAATTTTTTGCCGCCGAAGGCATTCTTAGGGGTGCTTGTCCAGTTTTGGTCGGTCCGGTTTGGTCCGCCGGACCGGCCACCCCCGGTCCGGTCCGGTCCGGTGCCCGGTCCGGTTGCCATGCTTGATTTTGCTTTCTCGTTTAATGAAGACTTAGGAATTTTTTCACGCTTCCAATTTTCTAATAATAAATCTTTTCTGATAAATGATTTCTTGACGATTTTCTGATAATGATACATTGATCAGATTACTTGTTTGTTTGGTCATACTAAGTTTTCAAAATTTCCATTCGTCAATTCAAAGCTGTTGTTTCCAAAATTAATACAAAAATATTAAAAATATAAATTTGTCATGCGTATTTTTCTGAATGTCTGCGCAATGCTTACGTCAAGCGCATGTCACTTGCATATGCAAATCGATAAACGAAAGTCTGGAAGGAGCTATAGTGTCTTTTGGGAGACAGGGTCATCGGTGCAATATTTTCATTTCAAAATAGAATTGAATTTCTTCTATTCGAGATTCTTCGCTCGTTTCGTCAAAAACAATGGCCCGTTTATTGACGGTATTTTTCTTTACCGCAATTATACTTGCTGTCACTTTCAAAGATTTTGCAACTTGTCAAAGCCACGACATTGATGTATCCCAATTGCCCGATGATAACGGAGAGATAGAGCCAATGGATGAGCCAAACGGTGGCGAAAACGGAGCCTTTGAAAATTTGAATGCCGGAATGGACGCTGATGAAATTTCTATGGGCAGATAAAGTCAAAAATTACTGTAACCGGTTAAATCCTTGGACCTTAGATGGATTCAGTCCAAAATTGTAACTTGTGTCTAACAATGTATAACTAATTGTAAAATGAATGCACATATGTCTAACAAATGTATTTTGATGTGGATATCGAATAAATTTTGCATTGCTAAGACTTGTCTTTTCTCAATTTGCCACGAAAAAATGGTAGCAAAATTTATCTTAACCCGACCAAATTTTGGCAAAACCGAAATATAAACTAAATACAATTAATAATTTACTAGGATATATTAAAAAATAAAATGGGCAAAATATTCAAAATAAATAATCCAGAGTACTGATCTGTTCTATAAATTAAAAAGTTTTGACTGCATATAAAATTATTTTAAACATTGGGAAACAAACTAATTTAACACCTACGCTTTCTGTGATTACGGAATTCCATAAATAAAATTAAAATAAGTTTGATTGAGATTAATTGGGCTTGAAAAAATATAATAAAATATAATAAATCCTTTATAGTGAATGACCTTACTCATAAAAAGATGCTTAGTAAACATTGTTTACCTTCTCTGAAGAATTAGCTCTTCTGTCTTTTGACACAATATGTTGCGAATTATTGCGGCCAGTAAAATTTTATAGTGTTCAAATTAAATTCCTGCCAGATATTAGCAAGAAAATTCACACAAGAAAATAAAGGAATGCACAATCCGCTCTAAACATATTGACTAAAATTTTGACTGAGAAAAACAATAGCATTGTCTTGTTTGAATCACATCAAATGTTTCAACTTTCGTCGTGTTTCAAATTTATGTCGTCACCGGCCTTTTCTGCGTTCCTGCCGGAATTTATAGTGTCTGCTTTTGCGGTATCAGCTTGGAGACTTTCATCACCTACATCCGGGTCAGCACGTCTGGAATCAGCGTTATCTTCCTGTTCCAAAGCTTTGCTGTGCGATTCTTCAGCGTCTTGGTCCGCAACAACTATTACGCTTTCGTCACCTTCGCTTTCGTCGTCGTCGTCATCGGAGCGCACTAGAACAATATTGCAAAGGAGAAACATAAGAATGACGGACGATGGAATTTTTAAATTCATTAAAGGAACTTTAGTAAATACCGCAAGGATTTCCAATTTAAGGAATACACTGATCTTCTGACCTGGCACAGGTTCGCACAATCACCAATAAGCCAAATCGGCAGTTTATTGATTTTTTACGTGTGCGCTCTCTCGCATAACCAATATTAGTGAAGAAGAGAAACGTGGCATAACTCCGTAGGGTTAGGAGGTTTGAAAACCAACGTAATTAACCAAATTACTTTTTCCCCCCCCCGGGGTAAAGTTATTTAACCGAACTCCAGCGCTCGTTAAAATGGAGAATTAGAGAATTTACAGTATGTTATATTTTTGCTTGAAACACGAGTAGTACATTCCATTAAGCATTTCACCAAGTTGATCTTGCTAGCGTTAAGCTTTATCACGAATATATAATGGCGCCGTCTCGGTCGGAGTGAAGTCACCAAACGGATCTCACAGTTTCACCCGTTCACTGAAACAAAGATTACTCTGATATTCAAATTCATTGCGCGTCGGAAACCGAGCCGATTCACCCGTCAACGCGATATGCCTTCCACCAAAACTTTTGTCGCAACTAGGGAACTCAACTACCTGTCGCCTTTTTATTAAATAAATTAATGATAACCGATATAGAACCCACTTTTTAGATTTGGCATTTTACTCTGCTCTGGTGTTGCATATTTTTATTTAATTTAATTTTTTTTATTTACGTCAGTAAAAATTACATCATTAACTTTTTATAAAAGAGCAGAATACCAAATTTATTATACGTCACAGCTCTGAAAAAACACTTTAGAACTTGGCTCACGTGGTGCAGTTAATTGTGGAGCTCGTCCAAACGCACACCTTTTCTCATAACACATGTTCTTTCTCAGGTTTGATGTCAACTCATGATTACTATGCAGCATTTGACAAATGACGTAATGTACATTGCTCACTGGCATTCATCCAAGCAACCAACTTTGATGATGTCACCCATCGAACTGAAATTAAAAAATCGAAACTTTTCAGAAAAACGGACACATTTGGCCTTTTCTCCTGGCTGTGCTACTGTACTGGCATTCGACCTACATGGGTCTTCCCGAGTCGAAAGTGGCGACACGAGATTCTCGATCAATAGACACACACAGTGGCTGCTTGCCTATAAGGGCATACCTGCCTACGTCACAAGTCACCCATGACCGTGCTTGTTTTTGGCATTTTGAATTTATTGATTGTTATGAGGAATCTAGCGAGTGGTTGCCAATTGAAAACAATTTGTTCAACCTTTCCTTTTCATTGAATTCACTTTCTATCAAAATTATTTCGTCGTTTATTTCTAGTTTCAGAATTTTTTCCACATTAATTTTAACATTTTAACATAACTGGTATTCCGTAACTTTAGGCTAGGTGTAACCAACAAACCACTTATAAAGGTGATTATGTTGCCGAAATGTGCCGATATGTTCCCGACCAGAGAATATCATCCCATAATTTTTGCAGTACCTATTTAACGGCCATTACACGTTTAGAAAACTCTTTTGGGGAAAAACACATGAAACTAGTGCGGTGAAACTGAGAAATATACGAAATTATTCATCTCAACCGAATGCCCTTTGAATCATAAATCACTGAATCTTTCGGCTATAATCCTGTTAACATATATAAGAATCCTGTTTCCATGCTTATATACTTGCATTCAATTAACAATGTATAATAAAGTATTTTTAGCGAAAGCCTTAAACATGAGGGTCTTCACAATTCAAATGAAACTTGATTTCGTCTTATTCTTAATCCTTCTCTTCCACAACTTTGGTACCGTATTATCATCGAATACTCATGGAATCGATTCCGGACCTGTTGATAGCATTGAAGCAACTGAGGCAGATCGTGTTCGAGATAAACGAAGCACTCATCATCGTTCTCATGGAGGCGGAGGTGGGGGTATTGACGGAGGTGGTGGAGGCGGCGGTAGAGGTTACGGTCTTGAGATGGCCAATAGCGAAAACGGTATTGATGGATACAATAAGACGAGGGGTACTACGAGCCGTGACCATAACCGGAAGAGAAGTGGTGTTGAAGCCGAAGATATAGCAGACAGTTTTGGCAGGTACAAGGCACGGAAACCCTCGTATACGACATTCACTGACGGTCACCACCATCGCCCAGGAAGTGAAAGCAATCTTGGCAGAGATGGCGTCAGTGACAATAAGTACAATAGAGTCAAAGGCGCATACGATGATAGCTTGCCTATAAAACGACATCATGGCCACAAAAAACAAAGGGGTTACGGTGATGATTATCAGGTTTGATATACATTCTAAAATCTTAGCCCTGATTTAAATTTTTTAAATGTTTTTAGAATTTGGAAAAATTTCTAAAGCTAAAATTATCACTATACCGTTTCTTGCACACGCTGAAACTAAAAACTACCGGAATGTTGACTGAATTTTCGTGCTTTTCAAATTAAATTTTCAAAATATGTGTACATCAAAAACATGTGAATAGCTATTTGTAATTTAGCTAAAGGATTATAAAACTTCTTGGTTTTAAACTTTTCATAAACAAACTTGTTGGCTCGACCTTAAAAAAAATTCTGACTTTAGAGAGGCGGTGGGATGGATATGCGAGGACGAAATTCCAAGCGACGGCAAATGTCGCCTTATGACAACATGCCGTATAATAGAAAGAAGGATGGATTTAGCAAATCGTCTGGCAAATTTGCCATTTTGCACGAGTTCACGGAAAATGACCCTGATTGGATTAATGGAGTGCAAGAGTTGAACAGGCTGAGACGTCGGCTGGGCAAATTTGAGCTCTTAGTGAGTTGTTTGATAGGAGAATTCCAGGTAATGACTGCATTATTTTACAGACACTTGATCCAAAATTGGCCGACAAAGTGTCCAGAGTGGCATTCCGGGAGCCGAAAATATACAGCACTACAATCAAAAAGCCAGGTCGGACTTTTTGTTACGGGTTTATTATTTAATGTTTTTGACTATAGCGAAAAAATTACATGTTTGGGTTATTTTTATTCACTCTGTTTTATTAAGAAAATAAAATAGTAAATGTTTTTAGTTGTTTCTCAAAAATTTAAAACGAATTCGGTTTTAATTTAAAGTTTGTAGAATTAAAGTAAAAAAATTTAATAACCAATATAACATAACAAAAATCACTGAAAAATGGAATGGCATTATCGAAACAATTTCAGAATAAATCCTTATATAGTTACTGTAATCTCGTTTTAGATAAAAGCGTACATAAAAACATGTTGAAAGGAATAAAGCAGATCTTCAATCGCCTTCTTTATGCCCATCTTAACTGCAGATCGAATACGGACTGTGCTGGACGCAAAAATCCGCATGTTTCACTCCCGTTTGGAGTAAGTTTTTAATATTTTTAGAGCAGGTTTTAAAAGTCGGGCAATTAAAAAATATATCTGTTTTTATAACGAACTTAGCAAAGTTCGATTCTTCATAATTTCAAGTAATGAGTGTCAATGATAATTTCATGTCAGAAAATCAATCCGTTAATACTTTAACCGAGGCAGAAAATTATGGAAATTATTTCGCATATGAATAAATATATTTTAATGATTTTTAGATACTGGAATCGTATGCGAATAAAATCGGATGCTTTGCTAGACTTTTCAAGAAACCCAACAAGAAAGATATGAAATTTGCCATATATTGTCTTACGTATGTTTTTTACACATGATATGGTTTTATCTTGCCGTTTCAGGTCCAAGAAGAAATCTGCCAGTCGAAAGCACCAAAGCGAAAGTGGGTCTCTATTCAATGTGGAGCAACAAATTACAGAGCCTAAAGCCAGAGCGAAAATGGCCCGCAAATATGGACTCTCAATTCGTGGTGTAGCCCACAAAAAGGTTTGAATAATCATCTCAACTAATTAATTTATATTTTTTGTTCAGGATTCAAAACAACCGTTGGATGGCCAACAGGATCAGGTAAATTAAATTTCTATTCGACTTCCATTTTCTCAGTTTTGGCGTCTATACGATCATTTTGTAAATTTTCTCTATTAGTTGCAAGTATATTCGCGAAAAAATGGACGAACTTTACCATAATTTTTACGAATTTGGTAGTACTAATAATTTTTCTATGTCGGTTTGGGGACGATAATTAAAATAGGAGTCGCTATTGTAAAAAGACTAAGTTAAATTCCGTAGAATAATCATGAAAGACTGCTCGGCAACATGAAAATTTAGAGAGATGGTTTATTTCCGTATTCCAAGACATGCTTAAATATTCTAGGATATATTAAACATAAAACAAATTTCGTGCAATCCTTATCAAAATAAGAATACTTTTATTTTATTGCTTTCAGCAATTCACATCGCAGAATGCAGATGGCTCTCTAAACACTGTAATCCAAGTCGAGAAAGGAGACATTGTCAAGGTTTTGCTATTTTCATTCTAATTATAATATTCTGTTAACGGTCATTCATTTAGTCCAAAGTTGAAGCAATTGTCAACCCTACCAATCCCGAGTTGCAATCGAGCACAAGTGATTTGATTTATAACTTCTTTCCTTTTAAGGGGAACAATATAATCCATTTTTAGCTGGCGTGAATGGAAACATTCAAAGATCTGCAGGACCGCAGCTGCTCCAATACACTAAAGACAACTTCCCAAACGGCATAAAACCAGGGAAGGCAATCGTCACTCCAAGCTTCGACATTGGAAAAAATGAGGGAATGGCCAAAAGTAATTTTTCGATATGTAAAGTCACAAAAATTTAGTATGTGAGATTGCAATCCAGCTGGAACTTAAAAGGTGTAAAGCTAGGAAAACCAAATTGGGGACCAAAATTCTTTCAGTCCCTGGTGAAAAATTTCGGAGCCTTATTGAAGGTGACCAAAATTTGGCCGAACTACATCTGTGCAAAAAATTTGATCTGATTAACAGATGTTTTCTAAATTAAATTAGAAATACATACAGTATCAGGGAATATGGAAAATATTGTTTGTGTTGAACGCATATTATATTTTAGAAATAATCCACACCAACGGACCCAAGTTGACTGAAGGTGCTCAGCCGACTGATGACGACGAAAGAACGCTCGCATCATGTTACAGAGAGTGTTTGGATTTGGCAAAAAGGGAAGGAATAAAGTCCATTGTAAGTTTAAAATTTGTTTTTATCTAAATAACAGTGCGTATGTTTTAGGCATTCCCAACCATTGCCAGTGGATTATATCACTATCCTAAGGACAAGGCTGCGACGGTAGCCATCAAAACTGTGGCAGAGTGGCTCAGGCAGCCGGAAAATGCTGCTGCCGTAAGTTTTACGTGAAAAATTCGGTCCTAATTTATTACGTTGAGCCCCGGAAAGTATCTGTTTTACGGCTCTCGCCGAATATATAACATGCTATCTTTCCACTAATATATTATGCTAACTTTCAGTTGGATAAAATCACCTTCACGATATATCACAGTCCAGAAGATGAAAAGGTTAGTTAATTTAAGAAAGGGCGAAATTTAATCCTTTATATTTTAGCATTACGCAGAATTGGTACCGAAATATCTTTCAAATAGCTCGCAGGCGACCAGCTCTCAACCAATCAACGTGCCGACCAGCAACAACAATAACACCTACAATAACAACAATGGTAACAACAACGGCAACAACAATAACCAGAAACTGTGAAATGTCTAACAAAATACCGAAAGCATTATCCAAAAACAAAATATGAAATTTTCTGTAAAACAAATCATTGGTTTTATATACGTGGATCACATATATATGGCAGCATTTGCATTTCATGTAACCCGGAAATGTCTAAGAATAAATTCTGTGAAAAATGTGCAAACTACAATTCAAACATTCGACATTAAAATTTTCAGATAATGAATTTTTGGAACAGCTGAGAGTAAATCTTCCTTTGGGAATTAGTTTTTAACTAGAAAGGGCGCCGCCGCTATCGCGGCGTCCATGGACCCTGTATATCCATTACACCCGCATCCCCCGTCGCCACCCGCATCACCCAGCCCCCGTCACCAACGCCAGCCCCGTCCCACCCGCATCCCCCGCCCCCACCCGCAACCCCTAACCACTCCAACCCCCGTTTCGACCTATGTTCGACCTCCAAAATTTTGTCGAATTCGTGTTCCCCGACCCCGAAAACCCTATATATGACACCCAATATGCCTCAAACGGCCAGAAATGCCATTTTCGACCATTCCGACTTCCGTTTCGACCTGTTCGACCTATGTCGACCGCCCCAAATTTTGTCGAATTCGTGTTCCCCGACCCCGAAAACCCTATATGTCATGTATTACACGCCTAAATTGGCCAAAAATACCATTTTCGACCCGTTCGACCCCCGTTTCGACCTGTTCGACCCCAAATCTGAGTCGATTTTTGCGGATTTATGGGGGTAATTACTATAAGGGTGACATTATCTGGGTCGAAAACGGCCTGGAAGGGGTCGAAACGTCAGGTGAGCACGCACTGACTGACGGACAGACACTGGCTTTTTAGTAAAGTACCATTTTCACCGTTTTCAAAATATGTTATCAATTAACCACAAATGACGTTCGCGCATTGTGCTTAGCTCAACTTTCGCTTAGGGCGGATAACGATAATATTCATTAGGTTACATACCAGGTGGCGACATAATTTCTCGGAATTTTATTTACGCGTTTGAATTGGCGCCATTTCAGTTTACCCCCTTTATAATGCGTGATATTTTTTCCGTGCAAAAAATATTTATTTTCGTGCAAAAAGCCAAAAAGCAAAAAAGTATTTATTTTCGTGCAAAAAATGAGAAAGCAAAAAAGTATTTTTTTCGTGCTAAAATATTTTCGTGCAAAATAGTTTTTTTCGTGCAAAAAAGTATTTTTTTCTGTGCAAAATCTTCGCACCTAGGTTTTAGGCTGAACAACGCCTTATAAAGGCATATTTTAGGCTTAGTCTTTAGGCTTAGGCTTAAGCGGGACTTAGTCTTAAGCTTAAGCGCCCGAACAACCCTTATTTTAGGCTCTAGCTTGAGCTTAAGATTAAGCTTAAGATCAAGCTTAAGCTCAAGCTAGGGCTTAAAATAAGAGTTGTTCGCGAGCTTAAGCCTAAGACTAAGTCTTGCCTAAGCCTAAACCTAAAGCCTAAGCCTAAAGTATGCCCTTATAAGGCGTTGTTCAGCCTAAAACCTAGGTGCGAAGATTTTGCACAGAAAAAAATACTATTTTGCACTATACGAAAAAGAATACTATTTTGCACGAAAGTATTTTAGCACGAAAAAAATACTTTTTCGCTTTTTCATTTTTTGCACGAAAATAATAAATACTAATTTGCACGAAAATTTTTTGCACGAAAAAAAATACTTTTTTGCTTTTTGCACGAAAATAAATATTTTTTGCACAGAAAAAAATATCACGCCTTTATAATGTAGCCAGCTCAAATCTGATATTGCTAACCCGTCTAGAATAGGATTTTAGAGAGGGTTAGCAATATCAGATTTAAGCTAAAGGGGCTAAACTGAAATGGCGTGAATTTAACCGCATAAATAAAATTCCGCGAAATTATGTCGCCACCTGGTAGATCAGTCATAATTAGGGCTAATACAGTCATCGCGAAAGTAGTCCGCAAAAGTTCTCCGGGAAAAATTATTTACTCCATATTTTTGACACACACAAAACTTTAGATTTTTCGCGATCCCTATTCTAAATATATTATTATTTAGTCCAGGAATCACGATCATTGTTTCTAATAAACAACAATACAATTCGGTATTGTTTAAAGTTCAGTGTTTAGTAAAATTCGGTACAGTATTAAAATAAGATATCTTTACTTTTCGCTTGCAAGAACTTGAACGCAAATATATTGAATTAGGGTCGAAACAGTTAGTTAATTCTGTTTTCGTTAAATCACCTTCCCTTATATTTGTAGAATATTTCATAAAATATAAATATGTTATCGTTCTTTCAAAAATCATTACTGGAAAAGAAGGGCGCAATACCCTAAAATTGTTTGCACTTTGAGGGCGTAAGATGAAAATTTTATTTAGCATCCTCAAAATAATTAAGCGAATGACGATTTGATAATGCGAAAGGTTAAAGTATTGCTTCTGTTTGCTCACCTTGCCGAAAATGGCCGAGAATGGGGGATCCCGATTTTTTGGCTCCCTCTTTCTCAATAATTAATCCAGTGAATTAAATTTTTCTCTTAGGAAAATTTCTAGAAATGTGAATCATTAATCCTTTTGTGATTTGATTTATTCCGCTTGGTTTTCCTTCAATTTCCAAACTTACATTCTATGATTTCTGTACAAATTTCTGGGAAACCTCTTATTTTCCTATCATTTCTAATCATACTAGCGGGTGCTCGAGATTCTCTAGATGTCGATCCTTTAGACTATGACTCCGATGATCCCTATGCTAGAGGGAGAGATAGAAGGAAGGACGAATTTTATCCAGCCAAAAGGGGCCCTTGGTTATACGAATTCAGAGAGACAGATCAAGAGTGGCGAGATGCGCTGAAAAAGTTGAATGGCCTCAGGGTGCGAATGGGCGACGCATTCAATGCGTTGCAATGGGACGAGGGGCTGGCCAGGAGGATTACTGGGGACAATTTCAGCGAACTGAGAGCGTATCACACTATCCTGAAAAGACCGAGTAAGTGAACGAATTTTGCTACATCAATGAATACAGTTCGAAAAAAGAAAAGTTCGAAATTTGCTTTGTTTACAAACTCGTATGCGATTATATCTTTAACTCATATGTCCTCGCTATTGAGACAAGATAGCATTGTGACAGTTAAGGTATTAAAATTGAAATTTAGGGCGATTGGCTTCAGCGAATTTGCTCGCTGGTATTGAGCAGGTCTTTATGGAATTATTGAACTACATTATTTGCGACAATGCCGGATGCAGTGGGAATCCTTTCGTGAAAAATGGGCAGACATACACGATGTCTTACGCGGTAACACCAAATAAGGTGCCACTAATGCTTCATATTGAACTCTGTTAAATTCAGTTCGTGGACCTCAATCCTGTCATGATCGGCTGTCGATGCCGATTTTTCAAAAAGAATATGCAAACGCAGCTGAGGATTGCGATTCTCTGCAAAACGTAAATTTCGCTTCACGACACAATTATTTTAGCCAGATGCTAATTTAGAAACACGGGCACCTCAGCCAGAACTATATTATTCAGGACGAACGATGTAACTAACCCAACCGTTAGGAATGCTTTACAAATCGTGAAAAGGGATGACAGAACTGTGGATAAGAAACACAAGGTGAGGTGATAAAATAATTTTGATTGTTATAATTAAAAAAGTAATTTTGACTCCAGTTGTATTTGGGTCATAAATAGTGCATTCAAGGATTGCACTTTAATGACAATTTCAATCCTAATTTCCAGATAACTCTCGAAACAATCAATATTGTACATGCTCCTGTGCTCGCTATAGTAAACTCTGCCAATCGCAATCTCGAAAACAATGATAGTGAGTTATTTTTAACACAAATTTTAGTTATTTCTGAAGATTTGGCGAAAGAGTTGTATTTGGTTTTTGTATTCAAAGGATAAAAATTACCACTTGTAAATTTTTATGTACCAATTTTCGTTTCGACGTTCGAGAACCCGATATCTTTCACACATTGTCACTATAACTGTATCAACAGAACTATTTTATTGTTCATTGTTCCACACAAATTATTTCTTGGTTTAGATAAGGGTGTGAACGGTGTAATATTTAACGCTGCCGGGCCTCGCTTAACGCAATATCTTCGTAAACATTATAACGGGTTGAATCCCGGCAAAGCAGTGATGACGCCGAGTTTCGACATTGAAGAAAGTGGACGAGGCAGGGCAAGACGTGAGTGAAATTTTGGATAAATTAACACCCGGAAGGTCGGATGTAGTAATTGGTCAGAGCTATTGCTGGGACTGTGTAGATATTATATCCGCAAAAAAGTCGGAAACGGTCTGTTGAACGACGTTCCTAAAAATCGATTTGAAGGTCGAGATTTCAGTGGGTCGTTGATTTCAGAGCCCTTTATTCATAATTTGTTTTGACACATATCCAAATTATATGTTGCTGGAATGCACGTCACGTCAGCTTTTTAGCAACGCATAACTTACCTTGACGTGTGCGCTTTATGTTTCTTATGCTTGTGCAAGCACAAGCATAATTAATGCGTTCTTTAATATTAAAATCGAGTCGAATCCAAGGTTTAAAATATTTTAGGTATTATCCACACTGTGGGTCCAAGACTAAGGTATCCAGGACGCCCAACGAGGAATGAAATACAACAGTTATCAAACTGCTACATAAATTCGTTGAATCGGGCTTTGGAACACAAAGTCACTTCCATTGTGAGAGTTAACTTTATAGCATGGAAGTCAATCCGCTCAAAAGGCTGTGCAATATGAGGGGAGCGGATTGACTTTTGAGCGGATTGACTTCCATGCCTTATAGCACTAGAAACGAAAATGTTTTAGTGAAGATTTTTCACTTTAGGGCATCCAGCAATTACGCAATAATTAACCAAATTTTACAGAAAGGTGATCACTCGATGCAAAATTTGGTCTGATGTGGCGAAAGTTTAAAATTCACGTTTCTAAAAATTTTAAAAAATGTGGGTTAACCAGTTTAACTTAAATAAATTTTTATTGAAGGCTTATCAGAGGTCAAATTCCAAATTTTCAGTTTCCGTAATTTCAAGAAGACTCCTCACTTCAAATATAAAAGTTGAACTCTTAGGCATTTCCTCCCATTTCTGCTGGCACAGGCAATTTTCCTAAAGAAATGGCTGCAAAAATTGCTATAAGAAACATCCGCAAATGGCTTCGCGAAAGCAACAATGCTGATAGGGTAGGTCTACTTTCATACCAGGTGACGAACTAATTTCGTGGAATATTATTTATGCGTTTAAATTGGCGCCAATTTAGTTTAGCCCCTTTAGAAGGGGGCTAACTCAAATCTGATATTGCTAACCCCCACTAGAACACGATTTTAGAGCAGGGGTGGGATCGACTCATGTCCAAAAATAAGAACATTTGCCCCAAAAAGTAAGATTTCGGGGTCAAAAATAAGAACATTTTTATAATTTTTTCAAACCATAGGGCCCCCTATGGTTTGAAGCAAAAATTGTTTTAAAGATTTTTTTGCCAAAAAATCATATGGGGTACCGTACTAATTTTTTGACAAAAATTTTCAGAAAATTATTTTTCAAACCATATGGTCCCCCCCTATGGTTTTTTGGCAAAAATTTTTTTCAGAAAATTTTTTGCCATTTTTCCAAATGCATTCTTAGAGGTGCATTTTTTCAAATTTTTCAAATTCGCGCCGAAACTATAATGGCAATATTTTTATTCTGCATGAAGGAAAAAATAGCGCCGCACGCGAAAATTTTTCAATTTTAGGCGATATTCATAAAAATTTGCACTATTTTTTAAAATACTTGGAGGAAAAATGGCATCCAAATAGCGCCGAAAATTTGTCGGAAAAGTTGCTTGTATTTCAAAAATTCCCATTTGGAAATGGATATTGCGTGAAATAAGAACAAAATAAGAACATTGGCCAAAAATAAGAACAAATTTTACAAATAAGAACATTTTAAATTTGTAAGATTGGGACCCTAAAAATAAGAACATTTCTTACAAATAAGAACACGATCCCACCCCTGTTTTAGAGGGAGTTAGTAATATCAGATTTGAGCTAGCCCCCTTCTAAAGGGGCTAAACTGAAATGGCGCGAATTTAAACGCGTAAATAAAATTCCACGAAATTAGTTCGTCACCTGGTATGAGAGATGTGTAACTATCATATCAAGTGATGGCTTCATTCAGATGCATCGTATACAAATTGTTGTTTACCGAAGCAGAGACGATTACAATATATACGACAGATTGTTGCGAGATCATATGGCCCAATATTATACTCCACAACCTAATAATAGGTATGCGTTAAAATAGAAATCGGAGTTTACAACAAGAAAGCAATTTTCCAATTTTTATTTTACGAATAAATTTGATCCAAAATCTCTAATCCATGAAATCTCATTCCAACTCTCGAATAAGGATTGAAGAAACATTTAAGGGCTCAGTATTAAATTAACATTTTTTGCTTCAGAAGGGATAATGGTCGCAGATATTCAGCCCAAATTGACAGCTTGGATGATGACAGCATTATGGGCAGGAAAAACAATCCAATATGGAATTCGAGAGACAGAGATAATCAAGACACTAGCTTAGGCTTGAATAGCGATGGGCCCGATAAGCCTAACCTTAGGACTGAAGACAACTCACTATCAGACAGTAACGAAAATCCTACAGATGACAGTGGGACGCAAGACGATAGCGGAATGGAGTCCGACGATGATAATTCTGATAACTCTTTCGATCCAAATGGTTAATTTGTGATCTGTGTATATTAGTATCAAAAAAAAATATAAATGAATAAAATATTGATATGTTACTTATTATTTACTTTACAAATTAGCAGAGCTAGCACCGACTTGTGTATAGGACAAGTATGGGTAACGGATTGGGGCTGCTGTTTTTTAAGCACCCCGAAGAATGCACTCGGCCGCGCCCGATTGTGCGCGGCCGGAAAAATTTTTGAAAAAAATTTTGGCGCCAAAATGACAAATGCCAAAATTGTGGATTGCGAATTTTGGCTTTGCGGATTCCGAAAAAATTTTTTATTGCGAATTGGGAAATCCCGATTGCGTGCAAATCTGCTCGCTGTCTGGAGTTTAGGGCGAAATAGTGAACTAGTTTTATTATATATGTCAATCCTTTTCATGTCATTTTCTACCTTAATATAGGATTTTATTTACATAAAAAGAACACATTTTTCTATACATAAAGAGTTGTGTATGCATTTATTTGGTATGCATTTATTTTAACGGTTTGATAAGACATTTCTTGATAGATTTATTTGTATAGCTAGACCTAATTTTAGACCTATTTCTCGATCTCCCAGATGGTCGAGATGATCAGTCAAAAACCAATTTCTAACCTGAAAAAATCATCTTATCTCGCCATTCGTCCGAAATTCCTGGATTTTTGGGTAGTTGGCATATGTTGCAATTAATGTTGATTCCAGATAATATTGAAGCAGCAGCACAGACAGGTTCCGGCACGAGATGGCAAATATATTAGCTCGAATTTGGAGATTTTTACATTTGTGGCTGACCATTTTTCGTGGAAGAGGAATACGATTTGTGGTATGTTGTAGTAGAGAAAAATCCTTATAGTAAGTGTATTCTTAATATAAATCAGAATAATTTTATAACTGATTACCCATTTGACTTTGAAATATTCTGACACGAAAGAAATGAAAAAAATTCGTCTATAATTAATTTAAAAATAGTGAATAATTTCTTCGCATAGTGTAGTGATTTATTCGCAGTTTTGAAGTGCGTTCACCACATAAATATTGAGCATATACATTCGCAAAATTGTAATTTTACAGATCGTTGGTTTACAAGGTGCCGGAAAGTCTACTCTGCTCGCAAGGTGGCCGTTCCGTGAGCTCCTAGCTACGACTCCTACACTTGGTGTGTATCCACGATTTACAATTTTTTATCAAATGCAAAGAAAAAGCAGAGAAAGCGTAAATATTTGAGCGTAAACTGGCACAGCTTAGAAACGTTTGGTGAATTATTCGAACTGTTTTAGAAAAGCATTTTATTTGGAGAATATTTTGTTTTAACAATTGAAAGTGTAAGAAAAACTTCGAATTTCTGCCAATATCTAATATAAATCTAATAGTTAGGAACGGTGAGAGGAGCAAAGTATAAAAAAAAGATTGAAACCGAACTAGGAAAACACGCTGACTTCAGAATACACACTAGAGCTGAATTTGTAATAAAAATTAATTTAAATCACCAATAGTCTTCTCCCTTGATTAGTTCGCTCATTATGAATTTTTCAGGCTTTAATGTGGAGACTGGAAGAGTGGGGACGCAATCACTGAAAACTTCATTCATCGCGTGAGTAAATTTGTCGTTTGTCTAGATTGTTTTCCAATCAGAAGATAAATCCTTGTTGCAGATTTGATATTGGAGGCGTTCTCGACAGATTTCGCCCCTTTTGGATCGAATATTTTCGAAATGCACAGGGTTTGTACTTTATATCATCATGATGTTGACATAAAAATAAATTTCAGGAATGATTTTCGTCGTTGACTCCGCTGATATCGAAAGAATTGACGAGGCTCGAGAGGAAATTATGCGGTTAGTGCAGGAAAATGTTCTTCGTGACAAACCTATCTTGGTGTTAGCTAATAAACAGGTGCACATTTAATACATTTAGACTGCGCTTATGTGAATACCAATAGAAGCAATTTCTATATTTGAAAGAAAACGGAATATCGCTAAGTCTACTTATTTCATTGCTAATTTTTGCGAAAAATTTTCCTAAATTACACCAAATTTAATTTGTCGTTACAAAATGCTTTCACCCCGATTTCTTTTTCTGGATTTATTGGTAACAGTTTAAATAATTTAGGATTTACAAGGTGCACTGAACGCTACAGAAATCAGCGATCTATTGGGTCTTCACTCTATCCAAAACGGAATTTGTTCCGCAACTGTTAAAGAAGTGAGTGCCACTTCTCGTACGAGGTCAATAGGAATCCATTCCGTTAGAGACGGATTGCGCTGGCTCTACAGAGAAATATTTTCCCCATTTCTTTGGGACTTTTTTACTACTGTTAACATGCATCGACTTGTTTACGATCTCGAATAGTTCAAACCTCGATACTTGCATTATTACTTTAATAATATCAAACTCATTTCTGCTTTTTTGTGACGAGTTATTATAATAAACATTTTTAGTAGAATTGACCATCGAATAATTAGACGAGTAATTATTATTAATTTACGTAAAGCTCCAAGTCAAAATTGCGAGTCAATATGAGCATTCGGAGTTTCAAAGCCAGATTATACACAAGTATTACTGAGATGGCAGATGATATTAGAGATCAATAAAGATTACATAAGGACAAAATGACAAGATTGTGCACGAATACCTGATCATATTACAATCCAACAAAACACAAAAGAATCTTAAGTGGAAATTACAAATCCTTGGATATGCTCATGAAGACATTTCGAGCTATTGCATGTGTCATCTGATTGCGCAGCCAAAATTGCGGAAATATGAAATTGAGCAGCCATCTTTTTCCGAATACCAAAGCTATGCGTTCGTCGAAGGTATTGCCGTCACTTTCGAGCTGGTCGCGCAGTCGACCTCCGTGGTAGTCATGCATAGTATATCCTTGTGATGTGTAGAACATCTGCAGAACGAAGAAGGCTAGGGCTCCAACAAAGGATGCGAAAGACATCGAGAATAATACACACAGGCACATATTGAAAAATTGCTCGTATCCCAGAAGCCATCGTATCAGTGTCACGGGTCCAATGTAGCAAAGCCATCCGGTTGGATACCAAGGAGTCACAAATCTGTTCAGGTAGGCGAAATTGATCATTGTGCCATATAACGAGCCAATCGCTGCCCAGAAGAGAAACACTATGAAGTAGCGTTGATTTGCCAGTCCGACACAGCCTCCGATCAGAAAACAATGGTGGTCCTTTCTGAGAACGCAGATGTTGCAAAGTGGGCAATGATGGCAACGTTTTGGAGTGATTATGTTGCATTCCACACATAATTTAGAAGAATCGGTTCCAGACGTTGAGTCAGTTCTGTCATATAATTCCTGGGGCGTTGAATGGGCTGACACGGAATCTAAACGATTTCCATAGTTACGTGAAAGGAACGTGTTACTTTTCGATGTCCAATATGCGATCTGATTTCGGGAGTTGAAGTAATGAAAGAGCGCCAAATTTGCTCCCAATTCGACAAGTATCACCGAGGCATATGCAAATGGCCAAAAGCATTCTTCTTTTCCATAGAGAGCCGGACAGGTATGGAATAAATTTAGGACTGTAATGGCGATGATGATCACGACTGTGTAGATTATACCGGAGTAATTAGCGAGGACTAGTTTCCATCTCGATGTTGCCATCAATGTTCTGCTTTGTACTGGTATAAATACCTACAAATGTTACAAAAGTGTTTTACCTTTAATTATTTAATAAATATAAAGCAAAGAAGGAATTTCCCTTTGTATTTGAAACATAAAACAGTACAAATAATTTATACTTTACTAATCTTATAAAGCAACAAAATGAAACATAACCACAAAGTAACAATTCATTACTACATAACGATCCTAATTTACTCCTCTTATTTTGGTATTCTTCTGAGCTCGTTGGTTAACCACATGGCAAAGCTGAGCAAAGCCATTGATCCATTTTGATGAAGTGCGGCCAACCAAACGGGAACGAAATGTACCTAGAATAAAATAGAGGGTAATTCTTAGTTGCTCAAGCACAAAAGAGAATTTTACCAGTGTACTAATACCGAGGATAGCCTGGACATACGCCATCGCCATTAAACCATGCAGAGCGACTTTGGCGCGAGTGTTCAAGTGCATTTTTCGGCCGACAAGCCAGGTGAGAGTAACCGAGAAGAGAGTCAGATACGCCTAAACGACGTAACTGTGATAAGGGAGGACATTGTTCTATTGATCTCTATTTTGATAATGAGAGCATTTCAATCAATTTAACCGAAATTTACTAAGTTCTAATTTTTCCAACAACCTAATATAACTTAAAAACGTCCTTTGCGGTTAAAGACGTACCAAATTTCGATGTGTGAATTGCACTGTGACGTCGTTCTCGAAGAAGTTTCTCCATTTTGGGTTCTTTGTTAGCATATTCTCAGGAATCCACTTGTCAGCAAATTTTGGCCATGAGTTGTAGACCAATCCGGCATCCAAGCCAGCAACAAAAGCGCCTAAAATTATTTTTTAAATAAAGTTCTTCAAACATTAAAAGTTACCCATTACGGCAGTTGTGAAAATAAGCGCTTTATTTCCGTGGGCCATACCACGCAATTTACGGAAGTTTGCCAGTTTTGAATTCTGAAAACGTACATATTTTAACCCTTCATTGCCCAGCGGTGGGTATACCCCGCATGCCCAACGACGATATTTTGCTGATTTTTGGTATATGGGAAGATCTCGAGATTGCGTATTTTTTTCATTTTTCAAAATCCCCCAAAAATGCCAATTTTTGGGGGTCAAAAGTCGGGATTTTGCCGAAAATCCATGATAACCCTCTATGGTTTCGAAATTTTCAAAAAAAATTCCGAAATTTTTAAATGTCTAAAAACACTTTTTCTTGTCAATTTCGATGTGCTGAGCACGAATCTGAAGTTGGTTTTTTCGTGGAGTCTCAAAAAAAAATTTTTCCGCAAAATTTCGAATTTTTCAAGAGTTTACCTTTTTTAGAGCGCTGTAAAAAATTTTTAGAGCTGAAACACAAAAACTAATTACATATTCTTATTCAGGACAAAAAGTTGACTTTATAAGAGTAATATCAGGTTTTAGTTAGGAAGCCAAAAACTGGCCAAAAATAACACCAAATTTGCGTATCTAATCGGATACTCTTGGTGTTCGTGGGATCAAAAAATGTGTATTAAAATAAACATATATAATAAAAAGAAACAATACTTACATCATGCGGCTTGAAGACATGTGATAACCCGTTTGATAAGAAAAGTGCGTAGAGCACAAAAGCCAACGAAAGGTGAGAAGCTAATCTATATTGACTAACACGAGGCACATCGCTATTCGAATTTTTGCTCGGATCAAGTCCCGACTTCACCATGTACCAACCAAGAAGTCCCTAAACAAAGGAGTTGTAATAAAAAGAAAAATTTAAATGCCGTTGCAAAATGTAAAACCCGAAACTGACCTGGGCACCAATTAATGAGCCAGCCGCTGTCATTTTGATTTTCATTCCTCGAGAAAAATGTCCGCGATACCAGAAATAGGCGCATGGTACGAGGAAAACTACACCGAGGGCTCTACCCCACATCCTATGGGCATATTCCATAGTCCAGATGAACTTGAACTGTTTCAGTGTCATGTCACCTTCAGAATTTCCGACCTTACTAAAAAGTCCCATAAATGTGTTGGATCAATGTGACGTGAAATAATCCAAAGTGCTAACAAAATATATCACAATTTTGATCTAAGATTTCGATGTAATGTCGATTATTTCACTGAATAAATAAATGTTTAAATAAATCATAAATTTCGAATAGAAAATTTGATAATTGTAGTACTTTGGGCTGGCGTTTCAATCCATGTCACTGTGGACTACAACATACGTAACATTGATTTATATTCTTGAAATTTTAATGAAAACAATTTTGTTTTCCAAAATAATGAAATTCATAAAAGTATGTAACCTTCAAACACATACAAAATTTCCTACATATTAATTTTATTTCATTGTTATTTAATGACTACCAAAAAATATCTATTAAAACTAATTTCAATATTCCATATTGTATCGTTTTAATTACAACATGTGTAAAATAGGTGAAAGGTATGTAAGCAAAAGAAATAAAAAGAAACTTACTATTTGTATTCAGGGTATTGCTTATATTTCTCGAATTCGGCTTCCCACTCGTTTTGATTCAATGGAGGCTTCATTGTCTTTATAAGGTCCCAGTTCACCATGCTCAGACCAGATTCCGTCAATCTAAACGTAAAAGTAAGTACTCAAAGATTTGATAATTCAGTTAATATAAAAATAAGAATGCTTACCCGGGAAGGAATTCTTTTTTAACAACATTTTCTATGTACCGCTCGATAGCAAGATTACATCACCCGTTAAATATTTTATGTATGCATTTTTGTATTATGGATATGTAAATGATACATAATATAATAATCGATTGGCCATTTATAACTGTATGAAAAGTTAGCCCACAAAGTTTCAACATTTGAATTGATTATTATATTTTAAAACGTCTGCAGTTCCCCGAAATATCATCTAATAACTATAGTATTTTTGTTATGAACAATTTTAGGAAATAAATCTTACCGCGTTACTCCACCAACGGCAACTGCACCGTAAACCATGCCAGCGCATCCAAGCAACCATTTTCCGACTACCTTTCTCGAAGAAAACATCTAACAAATCGTGACGTGAAAGAGTGTGTAACAAGGTCATTGAAATATATGTGCAAGGTTTTGTTCCCATATAAATATAAACTTCAGCAATTCTTAACGGTAAACGAACTTTATTGATAAACTTTATAAGGAGTAACAGGTAAAAAACACGGACACTCACAAACTTCACGGCAAACAATCTAAAGCGTGCATAACCTAACAAAAACGTGACTAACAAATGATATCAGATGTAACAATCAATATTGCTTCATTCAATGCTTATCTTCAAACGGAGGAATTGGCAATTTTGGGTTCAATCCAAGCCAATCAACCTTGAAACGCCAGTACCAAACGAGAAGGCGGTCCCAAGCATTTTCCGCATCCGTCAAAGCTGGGCGCACGTCGAGGTGTGTGAAAAGTTTGGTTTTCGAGTCTACAGGTCCTGCGTCATAGTAGTCGATTATGTAGCGGACCTAAAGTAGTTTACAATTAACAATAGATCATACAATTGACATAGCATTTTCTCGATTTAAGTTTAGATGGAGCGCTATATTCAACAGTGAAAGCAGGAACTGAGTTTTTGCGTATTTTAGCGAGATGAAATTTATTTTATGATATCCAAGAATATAGTAGTGATAACTAAGTTTTAGATTCATAGTTTGAAATGTAATAACGAAGTAAGTACTAGGTTACTACATAAGTAAGTAATAATTTGTACATTTGCACTAACGTTAATATCGCTTGTCTGCTTGGGTGTGATCATGTTCATTCTAATTGGTGTAATTATTCATTTAAGAAATAATAAAATCGCAGTACTACCTCTCGTTTTCCGCATCTATCCACAATCCAGTCGTGTCGGTCAAACGGTAATTCATACCTTAAATTTAATCAATTATTGTTATCACTAAAGTAATTAAACGTACCCCAGCCAATGACGTAAGCGAGCCTTTGGCGATATGTTCTTTGCATCTCCTTTGAAGCTCTTCAGTTTCGGACAATCACACTCACTGAAAATTATAAAATTGTCAAATTAGTCGTTGTATGGTAGAGTCATTTGTTGTGTGGATTGTCGGCAAAATATTGTAGCAGTAGCGTATCTAGGGGGTACCGGGGGTACGTACCCCCCCCCCCAAAATGGCCATTTCCACTAAAACGTACCCCCCCCCCCAAAAAAAATCCTAGATACGCCACTGTATTGTAGTACCTTGAAAAGAAGCAAATGTTTTAAATACTTATTTTGAAAAATACCGTTTTCTTCTAAAGAATTATTATCATTATTTCATTATAAAGGTCATTGTAAAATTACTATATTTTTCCGAGTATGACTATCCACCATTTGCCTTATCCACTCTTGAAAAAAATTCAATTCGGAATTTTATGCGAAATGTATTATAGGTCTGATATTAATCAAATATTATGCAATCATATCAAAAAGGGTAACTGCTATAATCCGAATACGTTATGTGGTTTATAACCTATTTGTATAATTTTGTGTAAATGATTTTTATATAAAAATTATAGAAAATGAAAATGTAATATGTGTGGTATTTGACTGCTAGAGAGAACAATATCTAAAAAACTATCTTCAACATCATTTTGAATGATATATTTTTATGCTTAAAATACTTACGGATGAAGGATATTTTCCCATAGAAGAACTTCTTTCCATGCTTTCTCGTTGTTTGCATTGTGAATCTCTATGATATTTTCCATGTCTTTCTGGCCGATTGCATCTTCCTTCCAGCGCCAGCCTAAAGCTTTATTTTGTGGACCCTTCAAAAATAGTAAACAATTCACACCTTTTTTTAACATCGCATTCCAAAACATCTGTGGGGAGGGGTATTCCCACGTTTCACCCTTGTCTGAAGTTGCCTTGGGTATCGTTGATTTCACGCGCTGAGTTGAAAGCGGGAATGGTTGATCGGGCGCTGGTTTCTGATTTGGTGGCTCCATCTGAAAGTAAGGATCGTTTCGTTGATATCGTTTACTTTTCGCATTTTACCTTATTCTTAAGTATTTCCTACATTGAAATAGTTTATATTTATATTCTTATACTGACGTATATAAATGAGTGTTTGATATTATTTAAAGTCCTGTTTTGTTTGTCAGTTTTGGTGCTTCACTTCATATTTATAAACACGATAAAACAAACCGCATTGAGCGGATTCACTTCATCTCCGGGCTTGGCAGAGCAAGCGTAGGCACAAGGTGAGGCAGTAGAAGCATCGGCATTCATGGGACACGACCCTCTCTCCCTTGGGGCAGATTCAGAGCCTCCCATCGCAACAACGATTGAGCAAAGGAGAAAATTGAGGCACTAAAATTGAAAGCTCAACAGTTTAGGATTTGGAAGAACAAACATAAAGAGTAAAATCTCAGACGAGCGCACATTTCGAAAACTACTGGCCAAGGGCCAAAAAGCCTATTCGTTATGGGACTCGTAGTTTTTAAAACCTGCTTCTCAATATTAAATTTTACGTATTGCGCAAATAGCTGGCATAAGGTAGTGTTGACGTTGATGGTGTAAAATTCTATGTGTGTATCTCTGCTATTAAAAGAACTCTACACTTAACTAGCGATAAAATATCTACATATAAAATAACTATCAAAAGTGGAGTGAAAAGTAAATTAATTTTTCGGAGTTATCTAAAACAAAGCCATTGTTCTTACATCTATGAAAGTTTATAGAGATGCGATGTAATAGAGAATCACACCCGGAACAAAAATCATTTTATAGTATCACACCGTTCTGTCTCATTTTGCAAGAGTAAAAAATGATTGCGTCAGGGGGGAATCAAACCCCCGTCTATTGCTTGGAAGGCAACAATGCTAATCATTACACCACTGACGCGCATGTGAAATGCATGCAAAGCGGAGTATATCTCGGAACACAAGACATATGAAGATTGTAGTGAGTACATTTCAATCTTCAGAGTGATTTTAAGCACATATAAAAGGTTCATGTTGTTAACAGTTTTGCTTCATTTCTGAATAAATTTTTCAGAGATCGCAAATACGCCGAGTGCGCTACTCTCTGACCAAAATCGTTGGCATTTTTGGTATAATCATAGCATGCAATCTAAATACAGATTGATCGGATTTCACGATTGTTTGAGGGGATGTGAACCATCTAATTGCAGATTTTCGTCATAAATGTTTGGAAAACAAAAAGAGAAAATGGTGTGTTGTATTTAAAAACTATGGATTTTAATAGCCATGATGCCTGTATTTTACACATTTTTGCTATCATGTCATGATTTGTTCTATTACTTAGTTTTTAAGTGATGCTTTATGCATACTTTTATTTAATATTCTGAACCTTTCGACAAATTCCTCAGAGATAAAAATTCCTCATAGACAAATAATGAGCAAAGCAACGTACAAAATGCATAGAACGTTAATCAAAATTCTTTTGGCCCAGGTAAAAATACAAATTTCAATACTTTGCAACATATCGATCCATAGCGGGCACAACAGTACTAGCATTCATATTTTGTATCAATTAAAACATTTTTTCATGTCTTTATCGAAACGATAATAGCATGCTAGATAGAGAGTGAGTAAAATGTTGATTTCCCAAGACAAAATCATTGTAGGCATATTTTTTTAGCCCACTCACCATTTAGTCAGTTCTGCATAAACAATTCTTTTAGACTATTGTTCCTGTGATATTTCTCGGAATTGCAGTGGCCTTTGTCATATGTATGGTATATTCAAACAATATCGACGATGTTTTAATGCATATTAGCCACGGCCCATTGGCTATTTATCCCTTTATTAATAGCTGCCTCTTTCTCGGCTTCAGTCCACCCCACCGGCGTGGACTCGGCAGTCACGTACAAACAATTCTCTTCAGAATCGGTATGACCAACAACTCGCTGGCTGAAAACAGTCGCACAGACCTCAAATCAGTCGAGCCGCATCGTTTTAAAACGGAGACTAAAAGTAGGCTACGGTTCACGATATTGCCTCGTCGTCAACCTAGGAGAAATACGTTGATGGGGGGGGGGTGCAGACTGGGGGTACTAGGTTGGGGGTACAAACTTGGGGGTGTATGCGGTTGGGGGGTTTTGTGCATTCAAGTAATCAAAAATCATGTTGTGTGGACCTGGGGCCGATCTATATCAAGTGCTCAGATGCTCAGATGCTCAGAATCTCTAACCAAAAAATGTCTGGCTCTCTCATAAATAGCGTGCTCTCTCTCAAAGTGTTTGTCGGTCTGATTAGAAAGGAAAAGAAAGGAAAGGAAGCGGCAGTGGGAAATAACCGGGCAGACACATATCTTCTCTGCGCTCTCGTTCTGCAATAGTCTTTTTGGTGCGCCGCACAATAGCACCAAATCGACCCACAAACAACATAAAGGGCGGACGTCTAGCAACGAGTGTTCGGTTTAATTACCCAACGTGAGGAACTTAAATGTTTCTCTTATAAATTTTGGAAAATCGTCTGAGCATATGCTCAGACGAAAATACGTCTGAGGAAATTAACAAAGCATTTTCATTTTCTGAGCATTCTGTGTCTAACACAAAATAAGAAGAGAGATGTGAGAGAGAAAATAGTGACGCGTTGTGCAATTGTGAAAAGCCAGACATTTTTCGCTTAGAGAATGCTCAGATCTGAGCATCTGAGCACTTGATATAGATCGGCCCCTGGATTGTGTTCTCTGCCCTGCTAGAGCAGAGAATTACACAGCCTAAGCCTAACCTCTATCCCCAACTTGGTACCTCCCCAAATTGGTACCCCCCAACTTGGTACCTTAAAAGCGTCATGTACCAATTTGGGGGGTTGGTTTCGAGATCTCCCTTATATGGGCTGGTCGCGCGGGGGTCCCAAAGGCAAAGTTTCTTATAAGGTCATTCCAAGCAACTTTGCCTTCATAAAGAATTTATGAAAAGTTGTAGAAAATAAATAACTGAAACATTATGACTTTGTTGTAAAACGTGGCTGAAAAACTCATCCGGTGAAGCAAAAGTTATAAACGTGCAGCGCTGTTTTATATTTCCACATAACAGTTTTATGATAACTTGAAACTAATATATCTCTGTTTATGTGTTCCCAGAGATCCCATGGTATCTTAAAACTATCGCCAAGACTTTCATCAATAAAAAGATTGATCGTTATTTAAAATTTGTCCACTCAATTTCCAAATTCTCGTCGTTTTTACCTTGTGCGACCTTTAAGTTAAAAGGTTACAATAAAAGTGCGAAATGCGTTTGCCTGTGACTTTTGTGTATCGATTTCTGGCACTCTATTTTCTTTCTCCGACAAAACAGAGCGAAATAATTCCCCATCATAAATTTCCCACTGGCCATGACAATAAACAAGAAAAGGTCAAACAGGAAACCGAACAAAGTTGGAATTCTTTCGATTGAAACCATCATTCAACTCAAGCAGGTTGTTGGGCGGTATCGTTTTACTTCCCGCTTGACCGTTTTTAGGTATCTTAGACTCCATTAAAAGTCAATTCTTCGATTATTATGAAATTAGTAGGTAGTAAAAATTTGATTTCAATTTTCGTGCTTAATTGTGGAATACAAAATATGTTATATTTTTGATAAAAGTTTTATTTATAATTCTCGTTGACTATTCGGGTTGTCTTACAAGATGCAGAAAATTTTGTTATGTTTAATCCTAATACGAGTTTGCGCATTAAAAGCGTTTGGAATTTGTAATTATTTATTATCGGAAGTACTTTTGTTTAAAATTGCCGGCAAAGATCAAGTTAAAATAAGTAGAATATTGATAAACATTTTATGAGAAACTGTTTATTATGCCATAAATTTTGAATCTAAACAATTATGCTTTTTGCACGAACTTCTGAAATGACTAAACTTTTCGTGTTGCTAACATTCTTTTTTGCTGCTAAAATACTTTTTTTTCTAAAACCCAAGTTAGCTGTGAAAAAAGTATTTTAGCAAGATAAAAAATTATCCCTATCAAAAATAATGTTCTATTTTTACAGTACATTCAACATTTTTAATTTTCTTAATTAAAGAAGGAGAGAAAGTGTGTATTGTTTTTTAAGACTATTGGTACTAAAACGACCACCATCGTTTCACCCTAGGTCTATTACGACGTGGCTAGATTGTATTAACTAGGGAGTTGGGATCGTCAGATTGACGTCTCCCTAGCGTAGTATGTTGTACGAAATTTTGGAGACGAGAGAGAGGAGATTTAATGTATTATAAAACTGTTTTGTAACAAAATTTTGAAGTGTAGTGTACTAGTTTTTGTACTGTTTTTTTTTCTTACTTTGAGTTTCGAATTATCCTTTTCACTTTTGACAAATTGAAAACTGATTTTAACTTCCTATTCAAGCAAATATGTCTGCTGCAATGGATGACGCTCTTTTGCTCCAGCAAGTGGCTAGTAGGCTGGCCGCGATGAAAGAGGAATTACTGAATTCAACGAGAGACCTCAATCAAAATGAAAACGCGTTTTTCCTCTGTTCCATGGCTTTGCTCATTTTTTGTAAGCTTTTGTATGATTTTTCCTCGTTTTTTATATACAATGTTTTCTTGCAGTAATGCAAACTGGGTTCGCATTTCTTGAAGCAGGCGCAGTCCGAGGCAAAAATTGTACGAATATTCTTGCAAAGAACCTTTTGGATTCGCGTAAGCGCTTTGATAGTCAAAAGTTATGAATTGGTGTATTGATAATTTCATTTGCGTAAAGTAAAAAATATTGTTGTTAATAGTTGCTTATTATAGTGATCACGATTATCGGTTATTGGTCTATTGGGTGGGCTTTTGCCTACGGAGCCAATCCAATAAGCTGGCTATCACCCTTTGTGGGACTCTCCGAGTTTGCTGGCGTGGGACTTGTTGACCACTCCAGGTTCTTTTTCCAGTATGTGTTCGCAGCAAGGGCATCCACTATTATCTCCGGAGCAGTGGCGGAACGTTGCGAATTTTTTGCCTTTATTGTTTACTCAATTGTGGTCTCATGTAAGTCTGAATCCCTTATATGACAAAAATTGTAATGTTCTCTTATTCAGCCACTGTATATCCCGTTTTGGCACATTGGGGATGGTCAGAGCAGGGATGGCTTAAGAAGGGCATTCAGTTTGATCAATACACAACCACGTACTTGGTGAGGATAGTGACCTTTAGTACGATGTTTCTATAACCAATTTTTAAATTTTGCACTGAATAAAATTACTTGTTGCATTGAATCTCAACTCGAGAGGTACATTTATTCTGCTTTATCCGTGTTTTATTTTCACTTAATTCGCACAGTACGCCAAAAATTTGTCCCCGAACCGAGTGTTACATTTGTCCACAAAATTTTTCTGAAATGAGTAGTATTTTAACTTTTTAGGACACAGCTGGATCAGGCGTGGTTCATTTATGCGGAGGAACAATTTCTTTGGTTGCTGCTTATATGTGAGCAAATTTTATAGATTGTGTTCGAATTCACTAATTGTGTTGTTTAGGATGGGTCCCAGGATCGGCAGATTCCTCATACCTGAGAAAGGAAAGAAAAATAACATCTATGCCAAAATCCGAGGACATTCTGTGCCTGTAAGTCTTTTAAAACTTCTATTACGGCCGTTTTATTTTTCATTATAGTTGGCGTCGCTCGGAGGCTTTATTTTGATGGCCGGATTTCTCGCCTTTAACGGAGGGTCAATTTCGGATATCAGTAAACGGGGCTCAGGCCAGTCAGTTGCTAAAGCTATGGTTATTACAATTATGTGCGGAGCGTTCTCCGCTATAACTTATTTGATTATTCATTACATTCGAAATGGAAAGTGGACTGTGTTATTGACCATCAACGCATGCCTCACAGGCAAGTATTTTTATTTTATGTCTCTTTACGGAATTGTAATTTCTACCAGGCATATAAATGAATTCATTTATAAACTCCAGCCTCGGATAACACGCTCCCCCTTTTTGGCATCAAACATTTCCTAGACAATTAATGTATTTGTCCATAAAACAAAGACTTTAAATGAAAGCGCTTTTTGTTAGGCCGATATCAAGCAAATCAAATGGTTAAATTAGCACAAATTAAACTCAAATGCGATTGCAGCAAAAGTTTATACGGAAATAAAGACTGTCACTGCAATTACACACTTCAACACAAAATTAACAGGATACACTTGGTTAATTTAGGAATGATATCAGCTTGTGCTGGATGCAATCTGATAAGTCCGTGGGCAACGATCTTCACTGGCGCCATTGGAGCGATAATTTACCTCTCATTGTCAGAATTGATGCTTCGGTTGAGATTTTATCTTCGATCATTCGAACACATTGCGAAGCTTTTATATTTAGACTTAAAATTGATGACCCTCTCGATGCTTTTGCTGTGCATGCCGGAGGAGGTTTCTGGGGTTTAATTTCTGTGTGCATTTTCGCCGAAAATGGCGGAGTTATTTATGCCATTTTTGGATCATATCCCATCACAGAAGCTTTACTGGTATATATTATATATAAACTTATGACGACATAGCATTTCTGATTTAGCAACTCGGTTGGAATGTTATCAGTGGACTGGCAATAATGGCGTGGTCTGCGACAGTTATGATCCCGATTTTCCTCATACTAAAGGTTGCTGGAAAGTTCCGCGTCCCTGCAGAGGTCGAAATAAAGGGTATGTTAAAAATTGTTTGATAACAGTTGCACACTTTTGACTGATTTTCGAATGATAAATTCTCACCGAAAGCCTGGTTACAATGCTTGTACGGTAATTATAGATAAATTTCCGATAACTGGAATATGATGAACCTAGAACGATGCCCTTCAGATCTGCCTTTTTTGATAACATAATTTTTATGAGCAAAGAACTTGGAGCCAAATTTAAATTTTGTTCTCTACAATAGAGAATGTCGATAAAGTTTGTGAACATCACACAGGGTTAGTGGGGAAAATGGTTTATGGCGAAATGTCTATAAAAGTTTATATACGGGTATGTGGGCCCGGAAAGCCGTTCTGTAAACTACTGAAGGTCATAAATTTTCGGGTATTCCGTTACGGCTTCGGCTTTAAGCTAGCAATCCAAAGTTTAAAGTATTGTGTAGTTTTGAGTTTGAAAAAGATGAGTTTTAACAATATTTTGCAATAAAGAAAGTTATTGATCTATCTCTAACATGGCGTATAAATATTAAAGACATAAATAATTGACGCATTATTTTTAGGTATTGACATAATCAAACACGGAGAATCCGCATACCCGCTAACTGCGTACGGCCATGGATGGGATGACGAGTTAGATGATACCGCAAAGGTTCTACATCATATGGTCAGTTATTTAATTCTCTTATATGTATTCGATTTTATTTAACCTTTGCGGAAATGTTTAATGATATATTTTCAGAAAATGGCACATACGGGCAATTTCAGCACTCCGCGATCACCCGACTCTATGGATACTTTGGGAGACGGGCAAAACTCATACTTTACTAACGACGGATGGGCGGTGATCCACCATAGATCTGGCGAAACATCGAAAATGAATAACCCGTACAAAAACTAATTTTGTGTCTAATATTTGATTTAATCAATGAATTACTTATCTATTTTACAAACTCCATATATGTGTTAGACAGGAAAATTGAAGGCCTGAAATTTTATAATTCCATATAACACTTTTTTCGACCTACGCAAACCTTTGATAGCGTCTATTCTATTAGTTAACTTCGAAAGCCCAAGGTATGAAATCTCTGATGTCTAGGCAGTAAAAGATTTCTTCCATGGGCAAAATATAGGATGCTAAATTTGTGAGCAATATTTCTAAATCTGGACTGTTCCTTTCCATGATCCCAGAAAGTTTTAGACTGGCAAATCTTTAGTTAATTATAGAGAGCCTTTTACACGCAACATCATATACTTCCTAAGAAAACAAGAACGCTATAAACATGAAGTGATAGTAACGGGTGAGGAAAAAAATCTGGACTAAAATGAATTTCCGCTAGAACGGCAAAATTTGGCATTCCGTCGACGGGTGTTTCATAATAATTGTAACAAATTTTGTCTAGTTTCCGAAAATGTATAACATGTCTGTTCGATAACTGTTTAAAATTTAAGAAGTATGACATGAAAAGAAGACACCCACCGATTCCAAGTGTACAAGTTCTATTCCGAAAAGTTTGGACCTCGACTTGACATAATACGAACTCCGCCAGTTCCGGCGGAGCTGTAAAAACAGTAAGGCAGTAGAGAGCCTTAGCCAGGATGAGCTTGAGAATTTATCCGATGCTCCCCTGGAATACCAAAAATTCGGTTTTTAAATTTTTGGTCGAGATCAAAAATTTTTGACCAGGTGTGTTTGCAAAAATTGTCAAAATTTTCATAAAATCGATCGTGCTCTTGCACAATCTTATACGCAAATCAAAGTAGACAAAATTCTGAACATTATAGCGAAAACCGACATTATTTAGCAAGGTTTTGTTGATTTTACAGCTATCTACACCCAAATGTCAGACAAAGAATACCGATTTTCTCCAAAATCGGTATTTTGCAAAATCAGGCTTTACAAAATCAGCTCTAAAATCCGTTAAAGCTGGCTAAACAATGTCGGGTCTTCGCTATAGTGTTCAGAATTTTGTCTAGATTCATTTGCGTGTAAACTTTTGCAAGGCAGAAAGCATGTTAACAAAAAAAAATTTGAAGATTTCTGCAGACTCACCTGGTCAAACCTTGTACACTCGGATTCTGAGGGTGTCTTCTTTTCATGTCATACTTCTTAAATTTTAAACAGTTATCGAACAGACATGTTATACATTTTCGGAAACTAGACAAAATTTGCTACAACTATTATGAAACACACGTAGACGGAATGCCAAATTTTGCCGTTCTAGCGGCAATTCAATTTAGTCCAGATTTTTTTCCTCACCCGTTAAATTATTTGGTGAAAATCTTCTATGTATGCTCTAGCAGTAATTATAGGCTTATGCTATTATTTCAAAAATTCTTGTCTGTCGCTGTTTGGGAGCATCAGAGTGATTGACGATCGTTTTGCAATTTGCAAAAAACTGGTGTATTAAAAATTATCGTACTAAAGTTTTTATTGCAACAATACAAGACAGATATTTTACGTTAGTATTTTAAAATACGTTTATTCTAGAAAAAGAATGCACTGAAGGGCAATGTATGGCGATGCTTCATTGCATCTTGGATCCATTTTGCATTGCTAATTGCGCATGGACCTGGTCGCATTGAAGGATTTTCGCTCAGGCAAATGCGCAGTGCATTCATAGCTTCGAGCATATTTTCCGGCACACTCATCTCAGGTTTTGTTTCGAAATATTGATTTGAAGAAATATTATGCTGACGATCGTGCCTAGCCATAGGAATTACCTGTGGAACTAGCGAACAGAGCTTGGCCGTAGTTGGTGATGCGAACGTCGGAAACGTTCCCAACAGACAACGATGCATTATCACTCCCAGTGCGTAGATGTCCACAGGAAAAGGATTGACACTGAAAAGATAATAAAAAGTATTCCGTAGCGGCATAAACGATAATAAAATATCCCCACCACAAAATTTTTTAAATAAAACACAAACCGTGTATCAGAAATGCGAACCTCCGGCGCTAAGTAAACATAATCCGTGTTCGCATTATCAGTCCATCTATAAAGGCACTGAGTGACCTAATAATAGCTCAGTTACTGTTTATAATTACCGCTGAACAGGAGTAGATCTGCCTTGATGATAGCTGCTGGGTTCGCTCAGACGCACATTTCCCCATTTATCGACTAGGCAATGTTCCGAGGTGACAAATCCATGAGAAATTTCTTTCACGTGAAGAGAGTCAAGAGCCAAAGCCAAGGACTGAATAATTCTGCAAAAGTTAGGGAGAAAGACTAAGATACATAAAGATACATTCCGCTAATCATCAATACCTTGCAGACGACGACAGGTCCATTGGACATGGCCCGATTTTATTGAAAATTTCGTCCAGACTTCTCTCAGAATGCTCTTCTGATTCACAGTTTATCGCAAAAGACATCCTGAAAATAATTGATCTGAATTCCATTTTCTCTATATGAAGTGCATTCTCTATATTTATTTATTTATTCTATATATGGATAAATATTAGCAAACTCGAATAAGTAAATTTATTCGAGCAAATTTATTCAATTTTATACGCCACGTTTTCAGTTTATGCAACGAGGCGAAAACTATCTTTACAAACTCAAAGATGTCCGTTTAAAGGCACACTTCAAATGGCTTAGGTTTCCTCCACTTTTATCTAAAAACAATTTTAAAATTATCAGACACAGCTCCCTATATTCATCTTGCTAACAACATTAAAGGCTCACCACTTTAAAACTGGCGATAAATCACTTGATAAACATCTCCGCTGTATGTTCTAACAATACCATTTCACAAACTTTTGTATCTCATTGTCTGTGGAATGCCAGAGAATTCATATGGTTCTAGAAACTTCTTAACTCGCCGTGAATCTGTGTCCGGAATATTTTGTGCTGCGCTTCACTCTACATTCTGATTGACATTTTAACTTCAGGAAGTTTTGATGATAGAAATTAGACGAGTGTTTGGTCGGGCTGTATGCAAATTATAGTGACGCCTGCGAGTTCGAGAGTGGCGAGTTGAGGTTTGCTTGCTGCTTGTTTGTTGCAAAAATAGGGATTTTCTCGAAACTTGACCTTGATAAATTTTTATTTTCATAACCAGCAATGACAAAGCTATCATGATGAAAAATATAGCTTGCAAATCACATTTCGAGACGAAGAAAAAAGAGTAAGTGAACGGACCACAAAATAGTAAAAAATTTAATAAATCAACGCAATTTGATTTACTACTCAAGCAGTATCCACAATACAATGTCAAATAGGATTATTTTTAAGATACTTTGTCTTCGCGAGCAGTTGTTTCCGTAAGAGTAGCGTTTGACCGGAATATCATCACTAGTCGGCCTTGTAACTCCTGAAATTGTGCTACAAAGTGACTCGATAAAAATACACTTCTTACCTGTTCCTTTTCAAAGTCTCTTAATTCTCGAGCGATATAGATGTCCTGAAACATGCGCAAGAGCGGATCCGGGTTTGCCATTTCCAGGATCATCACTTCTTGTGGTGTGCACGCGATTATTCTTCTCACCAGTTGACCAAAAGTTACGACCACGGCAACGTACATCACAATAATTCTACAACACAAAATAGATATCATTTGAGTAACTCATAAGCGTATGCAATGAGATTAGGGCAAAAAACTATAGGTTTTAAAATTTCGATTTTGTCAAGAATATCAACAAATATCATTTCAGGATTTCATGAGGATTAAATTTCATATTTAAGAATTTACCGATTTCGAGTTGATTTACTTATGAACTTAAAATATTTCGGAACTAAATTTTCTGTTAGAAATACATTTATATAAAAACCTACCCTCCTCCAACAAAATACCCTAAATAACTACTATGTTAGAGAGCAAAAACGAAAGAAAGCAAAATTTACCAGGAATATATGCTGGAAATTCCTAAACCAAATATTTCTTCGCAAAAACGGCACACGCAAAATTACCTTATCAACGAATGCCAAAATCTGTAGATACTTAAGACTTCTGTTGGCCCCATATTCGAGATATTGCTCTTCAAAGAAAAGTTTGCGGTCAAAAATGCCTAAATTAGACAGTAAATAAAAACATAAAACAAATGCTATACCGTCATTTATTTTCTGTTGCACTATCCAGTACATTTGATCGTCTTGGCTCCTCGAAATCGTCAATACCAAATCGTCGTATGTTTTATTGATCGTATTTTGTGATTGAGTACTTGCGGCTTCCAACAGTTTATCCGCATGTTCGACGTACCCTTGATTTACTACGTGAAAAAACATGGGAAGAGCCATGTGGAGTACCTAGAAATGTTACGGAGTTATATAAATAGCATATAAAATCTACTTAAGTAGACCATCCCAAAAGCAAGGTTATTCGTGTCTAGCATTGGCTTAAGACTACTGAAAATGCGTATTGTATGAGGAGAGTCGGATATGGTCAAACTAATAAATAAAAAAGGGGGCATCTTAAGGCGAGGCCTAAAAGTATGGGCCATAGCTGTATCCGATACAGTCACACCTCGTTTATCGGAACCTCATTTATCGGAAAATTCACTTATCAGAAACAATTTGGCCGGAACGGATTTTTTTCATACAAATTTCCCCCGATTATCGAAAAAATTCAGTTATCGGAAACGATTTCGGAAAAAATGTAACAATAGGGTGCCCCTTATTGATTTGAATTTTTAGGAAAAATTAGCCAATTTTTTCTAAAATTTCACCAAAAATATTTTATTTTTTTGGCCCGAATTTAAATTTTTTTAATAATTTTGCAATTTTTGACCAAATTTTGGTCAATATTTACAAAATTTTGCAAAAAAAAATTTTTTTACAAAATCGTCCAAAAAAATGCACTTGTTTACTTTAGTCCACACAGCCATTTTGCTTTATTTCACATTATACAATGACTCCCATTTTTTCGGTAATCATCTAAAAAGACAAATGTTTTCAGATAAAAGTTTTTGTTTTTGATATGTGGAAAAAAATTTTTCCAAGGAGTAAAATTTCTGATTTTTGTGAGGAAAATGGCTAAAAATGGCCAATTTTCATAAAATTTATGCCAAAAATAACATTAATCTAAAATTTTCAAAATTTTTTTCTGAAATAATCTCCTAGGGTAGTTTACTGTAGAACACAAGTTTAATGTTATTTTTGGCATAAATTTCATGAAAAATTACGATATTTGGCCATTTTTAGCCATTTTGCTTACAAAAACTAAAAATATTTTTACTTTAAAAATATATTTATTTGAATTTTTTATAATTTTTGTGGAAATAACGTGATTTATAATCATTGGTGTCACATTAATGCGTTGTATAATGTGAAATAAAGCATTTGTTAAAAATCGGAGGTGTGGACTAAAGAAAACATGTGCCCAAAAATAGGCAAAAATACAGTCAAAAAGTTTAGAAATTCGTTTATCGGGAAAAAATTTTCGAAAGGATTTTTCCATACAAATTTCCCTCAGATATCGGAAATGCACTTATCGGAAACAAATCGGCAAAATAAATCGTTTCCGATAAACGAGGTATGACTGTATATGAATATGCAGATGTTAATGATAAAGCCTAGTAAACGCAGAAAAAGAAAAAATTCCTTAAAATGCTATAAGTTAGTCTAAAAAGGCGTCATATTGGTAAGATTTTTCAATGATTTATAAACTCTAGCCGTAGGAAAGTGCTTATAAAAACAGTCGAAGCATACCAGCTCTTTGTTCGCCGCTTCTTTCATATTTGGCTTAGTAGAATTTTCATGGCAGTTGTTCTGAAAACAAGTAGTTGAACAGAAAACAGTAATGTTTATATACCTCGCCGAGCATAATATGCAAAGCATTCCTCATTTCTTTAGTCAAACGGATCTTGTCCAGCGACGTCGAAAGCACTCTAGGTTCCTTTATCTCGTCCGATCGCAAACGGTGAAAGTGAAGTCGAATATTTATGCTCACATCTTCTCCATGAGCCAATAAGTTTTGCAGGTAACATCGTTTGTCTTTCGTAACTATCCATGGCATACTAGATTCGGGATGAAAACGAATTTGCTACAAGCAACAGAGAATGTTAACATAAAACATGGTTAACACTAACAACTTAAAGGAAGACTGACGCCCCTTAGAGGATTTTGGTGATAGTTTCAATTGTTTACATTTTTATATATTACGTGGAGAACTTAATCGATTATGATAGTATACGGCTATAATTGCTAGTAGACTATAAGAATTTAAGTTTTATAGAATTTCGTCTAATTATTTTTCTCAATTATGGCAAGAAAATTGCCAATTACATGCCGATAGACTTACATGAACACTTTGGTAATCTTTGAGAAAAGCTCCAGCTTGTTTACTTTTGTCGCGGATAACACTTGTTTCATAACCGCCATTCATAAATTTCTTCAGGCAACTTTCCCCGAATCGATTGCGCCAAATTGTGACTTGCTCATCGTCATTTTGCGACATCTTTAGTAGATTTGTGTCTTTTTCGGCACGACCAATATACAGCGGCTAAAAGCAAAAAAATTACTCAGAATTACCTGTCTAATTATCGCATATAATATAATCGCTCTCGTGCATTTTTAGCCTATGTTAGAGGTGGGTCAGTATAAAAGCAAGCGAGAAAAATGAGAGATAGATTGATAACTTTAAATTCTAAAAGGAGGCGGAATTCTTTAAGGAGTCCGAAAAAGCCACGAATGGCAATTTTCATTTAAATAAACCTTGGTCCATAATGTTTCCAGTTGCATTATGCTTGGCTAGATAAGAGGCAAAATATGGAAATTAGAAGTTGTTTACAGATTTCATTATTAGTATTAGTTATTAGTATTAGAATAAAAGCACAATGTATATATGTATAAAAAACCTTACCGGAAATTCGTTAACGCTTACTGACAACTGAACCGTCTCCAATTCGACATTAGTACCAATCACTGAATCAATAATTACGAATAGTTTAACCCTTCATTGCCGGAGCTATAGGACAAAAGGCAGAAATCTAGCGTTACCATTAGCTTTCCTTTTGGTTAGCTGTCTTTATCAAAATCATTATGGCCTCCATTGTTTATTTC